>CM042186.1:26381285-26392778 GCA_023539305.1 Ilex asprella | reverse complement strand
TACAACTTGACCGCCTGCACTTGGGTGTACACATTTTGGATCAAGTGTTCATGAATTTGGTCTACTTTTGAATGTGGCTTTTGATATCCTCAAAAGACTAGGTGGTATGTGCTTTGAAATCAGTGAAAGCCTCTGTAGAATGAGTGTTGTAGTTCATTTGAGTATGCATGAATTAGTTCAGTGTATTCTCAAGGCTCCTCTTGTGTGGTGGTTGGTATGGAGGAGGTCCTAAAGGTGGTGGATGTGAACTTTTTGGTTGGTTCATGGGAGTTGGTTGTGTGTTCCTCCAACTAAAGTTTGGATGGTTCCACCAACTTGGATTGTATGTTTCAGAGTATGGGTAGCAGTTGTGCTTATTTAAGTTGGAGATTGCATTTTTTTGTTCCAACAAGATTTCGCTGAATGCTGAGATGGGAGGACATTCCCCAGTAGGGTGTCTTGTAAAGGCACATATTCCACATACTTGTTTTGTGGAAGGGCCAATATCAACTAGATGAATTTTTTTCATTTCTAAAGCTTCAAGTTTTCGAGACAAAGTGGATAGTTTTCCTCTCAGGTCATCGTCATCTCTCAAGACATACTTACCCCATTGGGAAGTAGATGGTCTGGCTTCAACCATGGTAGGAGAGGCTGAGCCCCACATTTGAGAACTATTAGATATGGTGTCAAAGAAATTGAATGCCTCCTATGGACTTTGAACCATAAACTCTCATTGGGTCATCATTTCGACAAACTGACGTAGTCTAGTGGGCAAGGAGTCATAAAAAATTCTACCAGAATCCAATTCTCAAAAGCATGGTGTGGGCAGGCTTGGACCAAATCTTTGAATCTCTCCAAACTTTGGTAAAATGTTTCCCCTTCTTTTACCAAAAAATGCATGATTTTTCTTTTTAGTGTATTGGTCTGATGCAAGGGAATTTTTTTTTGAAAAATTTATTTTGGAAGGCCTGCTAGTTAGGCATGGAAAGAGCTTTTAAATAATTTAGCCATTGTTTAGCTTTATCCCTTTGAGAGAAAACAAAAGGTTTCATCTTGGTTAGTTCAAAATTGTCTTGAAATAGTCCACGCACTTCCACAAAATCATTCATATGGAGACATGGATTTTCTGTATCCAATCCATGAAAAACAAGTAACAATTGCATAGTCCCCGACTTTACCATAAAGGGAGGAGCATTGTCAAGAAATACAAAACTAGAGGAGACACTATTTCTTGTGGGATTTAAGTAATCCCTCAAAGTTCAAATGTTAGGCACTTCCCCTCTTCCATAGGGACTTCTCCATTTCTGTCATTATTGGACAAACTACTCTCACAAGAGTCTGCTACTGATCTCGATGAATTTGGTTTAGGTTGATTCACAGACCCAGATAGTGAGAAGCATCCTTGGACATAAAATAAACAAAAATAAAATAAAATTATTCATAGTAAATCAATGAGTACGTACAAAAAGGAAAGTTTTTTAAATTTTACCTTAAAACACCTTTTATAGTTCCCTGGTAATGGCGCCAGGAACTTGACTAGATCTAAAATGTGTGCACCCAAGTGCAAGCGATCAAGCTATAGTAATAATCTGGTGTGAATCGGAAGTCGAATCCATAGGGAACTCTTGTTTGTGCTTCGATGTAAGTAGTAGTGGAGACCAATTGATTGTAACCTTTGTGATTTAGAGTTTTGAGTGGTAGGATGTTTTGATGGACAAAATATAAGATTCTTTCCAACGCAAGCTTTCAAGACTAAATATAATATAAGCTCAAATGTAAGAAAGTCACTCCTTAGTTCGAAGATCTGGACATGTAGTTAATCATCCAGTTTATTATATTTATGTTTGATAACTCAATTGACCCTTGTGTCAACGATAAGTTAATCAGAAGATAAAGATGAACTGTGAGAATTAAGAACATGGTTCCGATGTCTTTCTAGAAGTTTACAAGAATTGCATGGGCCGAGACTCAACCCGTCTACAAATATGCAAGTATTTCTACAAGACATCCAACCATGACATTAATATTTCATTCTTTAAATGAAGGACAATAATGGGGAGGATTGAAGGGTAGTCATGAAGATATAGTCCTCGTAGTTGCCTTGAACCGATGATTCTTTCTATGCAAGTCATATGTATCATTGAAAGAACCACAATTATACAAAGGACCTTTGCATTACTAGATACAATCAATCATCCAATAAGCAAGGGGATATAAACATTAACCATAAGAACAGTGCACAAATATAACTTACGGATAATTAATTCATGCCCTTCACCTCTTACCAAAGAGAGAATGAGAAACTACTCAATCTTCATGGCTTTGCTAATGCTAGAAAAGTGAGTGATGTTCATCTCTCAAAGTAGAGGACTTACAAAATAAAAGAACAATGAACAAGGAGCCAATCTTCAGTGAAGAATGAGTGAATCACGTCCCACCCTTCATGGCTTTGGCAAAGTTCTACCAAAGTGGAAGAGTTTCACTCCTCTAAAAAAGAAGGAAGCTCTAGCTATGGAATTGAAAGAAAAACATAAACAGTGAAAGTAGAAGAAAGCTAATCACAATTGGAAGGTGGTTTCGTCAACCAATAAATGAAGGGTGGCTTCCTGACTTGATCCAAAATGTGAACACCCAAGTGCAGGCGGTTAAGTTGTAGTAATAATCCAATTTGAGTATGGAGTCGAATCCATAGGGAACTTGTTGTGTTGGTGTTTCAAAGTAAGCAGTGGTGGAGACCAATGAATTGTAACCTTTGAAATTTGTGATTATAAGATTGGGAGGTTTTTCCTGCATTAAATATGAAATTCTTTTCAAAAAGGTTTTCTAGATAAAATATAAGATTAATTTAAATGGAAGAAAAGTCACTCTTTAATTCGAAGATTAGGACATGTAGTCAATTGTCTAGTTTGTTATATTTATGATTAATAACTCAATTAACTCCCATGTCAACAACAAGTTAATCGAAAGGTAAAGATGCACTGTGAGAATTAAGACCATGGTTCCGATGTATTTTTAGAAGCTTACAAGAATTGCTTGTGCCAAGACTTAACCAGTCTGCAAACAAACAAGTCATTCTACAAGACATCCAACCATGGTTTTAATATTCCATTCTTTAAATGAAGCACAATAAGGGGATGATTAAAGGGTAGTCATGAAGATCTAGCCTTGGTACTTGCCATGAAACGAGGAGTCGTTCCATGCAAGAGTCATCTGTGTCATAGAAAGACTCTCGATTATACGAAGTACCTTAGTTTTGCTAGATACAATCAATCATCCAACAAATAAGGGGATAAACATTAAGTTTTAGAACAACATAAATATAGCTTCCAAATAATTAATACATGTCCTTTACCTCTTACTAAAGAGTGAATGAGAAACTACTCACTCTTCATAGCTATGGTAAAGCTATAAAAGTGAGTGATGCTCATCCCTCTAAGTAGAGAACGTCTCAACAGTAAAAGCACAATAAACAAAGAGCTAATATTTAATAAAGAATGAGTGAATCACGCTCCACCCTTCACGACTTTGGCAAAGCACTAGAAAAGTGAAAGAGTTTCACTCCTCTAAGAAAGAAGGGAGCTCAAACAATGGAAATGCAAGACATAAATAAAGACAGGTATGTAGTAGCATAAATGTAAAGACTAGAAGTAAATAAAGAAACTACAATTCTTAATACAAGCCAATATAAACATAAATATAAAGACAAAAAATAAATAAAGAAACTACACTTCATGAGTAAATACAAATGCAAACATTAATGTAAAGAAAGGAGTGGGAGTCTAAACTTCCCAACTATCTACCAAAGACAAGAAAACTAAGACAATAGGAGAGGAGAAGTGCTGCCTAGTGCTCTCAATTCAATCAAGTACTGAATGCCCCTTTTCTCTCCACAAAATGAGAGTATTTATAGGCAAGGATGAGGCAAAAGAGGGGGGGTGAAGGAATAGTTCTCGTTGCCGAAGTCAAAGTGAAAATCTACCCACTCTGCAGGCAGTCTATCAAAGACGTTCAAACTATGTCTGACGTTCGAACATTTTTGTTGTTTTTGCTCTAAGAGCAATCAAACACCAGCTGGGATCTGTATATAACACTCAGACGTGAAATGGCATGTGGTCCTCTAGGGAAATCTCCTGCCACACTCCATGCAGAACTTGTTATAGATTTGCTTCAACAACCCGTATCTTCAGTTAATCTGATCTCGTCAATGCTTCATTGGATGTTCGAACGGTAAGTGTCGTTCAAACGGTATGTAGTTCTCCAGGGCTTTGGTTCTTGGCTGCAACCCATCTTGTCTCAACAGTCTGGTCTTTGCTTGGTTCAAATGGACGTTCAAACGGTAAGTGGCATTCAAACGTTACTACTCTGCTTCAAGCTTCTCAATTTTGTTCCCCAATGTGCTGGAATTACATTCAAATGTACTTTTTGTCACCATGAACTTTTTTTTCACTATAGAACCTGAAATGTCATCATTTAAACACCCCCTAACCTAGATATTGCTAGTCCCTAGTAATACAACAATAATTAAGAACAATTCTATTTCTAACGCCTTTTTTGTAGGTTATCTGGTTGCATTTAGCTTATGCAACAAGCCGTTCTGAATGGAGATAGGGGAGAATAGAAAGAAAGCATGGAATGATGCTCGCAATAAGAGCATTGAGAAGAAAATTTTCCATTGTGAACGTCATGTGGACATGCTCACTCTCGTGCATAAACAATAAATTTACAATCAACAATCGTAGGTCCTATTTTAATCCTTTTAGGAGTAGGAACCATCACCTTAGCCAAACACCCTTACTTTTAAATATTGGTAGGAAGGACTCAAACCTTTCCATAATTCATAAGGGGTTTTATCTAACTTCTTATGGGGTAGTCTATTTAAAATATAATTTTAAAAAAGCAAAGCTTCCCCTCAAAAGTTAGGAGGTAAATCTCAATCTAGTCAACATGGCATTTATCATCTCTTTCAATGTTCTATTTTTACATTCAGCAACTCCATTTTGCTAAGGTACAGAAGTTTGGGGAATAACATCATGTTCATGACAGAACCGATCGAAAGGTGCATCATATTCACCACCTCGATCACTTCTTATTACCTTAATCTTTTTTCCAAGTTGATTCTCAACTTCATTCTTATAGTGCATAACTTTTTCCAATGCTTCATCTTTACCCCTTAGCAAATATACATAGCAATAACTTGTGTAATCATCAATAAATGTAACAAAGTATTTCTTTCCACCTCTAGTTTGAATACACTTCAAATCACATGTATCACTATGAATTAACTCTAGAGGTTCAGTACTCCTTTCAATAGTATGAAATAATGTTCTAGTAAATTTTGATTCAACACATGCCTCACATTTATGATTTGTATCAATCCTGAATTTAGGCAACAATTCTAAAATCATTAATTTAAGCAAAGTATCAAAATTAACATGTCCTAATCTACCATGCCATATATTAGAAGACTCAAGCATATAAGCAGAAGATGTGTTCTTATTATTCAGATCAGATTCAATAGACATTACAGTCATCTTAAAGAGCCCATCACTCATATATCGCTTGCCTACATAAATCTCACTCTTGGTGAGTACAAATTTTTTAGACTCAAAAACCAACTTAAAACCCTTCTTACCCAACAAAGATCCAGACACAAGATTCTTTCGAATTTCTAGAACATGTAACACATCATTGAGAGTAAGTTCTTTCCCGGAAGTCATCTTCAATATAACTTTTCCTTTGCCTTCAACTTTTGCAGTGGAGGAATTTCTCATGAAGAGTTGTTATCCATCATTAATTGTTTCATATGAATAGAACATCTTCTTATCCGAACGTATGTGTCTAGTGGCCCCGGTGTCCACCCACCAGTCCTTGGTATTTCCCATCAAGTTCACTTCGGATACTACAATAGAAAAACTCATGTTAGAAATATTTTCAAAAAAATTTTGTACCTTGGTTATATTGGTTTGGGTAGCCTTCCTCTTGTGGTTCACTTGTACTTTACGATTACGACAATCCTTTGTACGATGTCTCGGTTTATTGCACACAAAGCAGTTGCCTTTGAACCTTTTGGAATCTCCACCCATGGCCCCTTGTTGGCTAACATACTTCCTTTTCCTGTTGGTTTTATGTCCTTCTTCAATCACATGTGCCTTTAACTCCATGGAATGATTACCAACTTCTTTTCGGAGACTCTATTGTCCTCCTCAATCCTCAATTTCACGATTAAGTCTTCAAGTTTCATTTCTTTTTGAAGTCCTTCCAATGTGGCTGTAATTTCTCAATAATTGAAGCCACTTGAAAAGATTCACTAAGTACCATTCCATCGACATGAATTTCATGTAGGATCACTTGATGATCTTGAACTTGACTTATGATAGTCTTGGAATCCACCATTTTGTAGTCAATGAATCGGTCCACAACGAATTTCTTCACTCTGGCACCTGCCGTCTTGTATTTTCTATCCAAGGATTCTCATAGCTCTCTAACCGTCTTGATTGTACTGTATACATTATATAATGTGTAATCAAATCTATTGAGGATATAGTTTTTGCATAGAAAATCAGAGTGCTTATATTCATCCACCACAGCAACAACTTGGCGGTCGGTCTCATTCTCACTATATATAGGAGCATCATCACAAAGAAAACTTGAAAGATTCAACGTAGTGGGATAAAACAACATTTTTGTTGCCATCTATTGGAATCGTTCCCCTTGAACTTTTCGGGTTTCTCCCCATGAGACACATGAGTAAGAACAGAAACAAGCACCATAGGCACAACAAGATTGGTAGTAGCAGGAACATTATTACCATTTGCATCCATTTTTGATAAACGCAGATTACAAACTATTCAAAAATAGGAAAACAATAAACTATTAAAATAGAGACAATCTATGTTACTATTTATTATCACTGTTTTGAAGTTACCATTTAAACGTTTCTGTATGGTGTCACTGTTTAGTGTAATAAAGTCACTATTTGGTGTAACTATTTAAATCATTCACCGAAACAAAATCACTGTTTGGTGTAACTGTTTGAATTAAACACACAAATAGAGCATGCAAATTTTCCACTAAATTTTCCAAGCCTCTTCAAACTATCACAAATAAGTTTTAACAATTTACAATATTTTAGAATACTAGAACATGTATCAGAAACACAATAAGTAATTAAACTAATAGGTAATATGTTTTTAGATTGTTGTATGTGGTATTCCAAATATAGTAAATTTACTTTTGGAATTTTTTGATTTGAAACATGTAAAGAGTAACACAAAATTGATTTACTCTAACAAAATAGTAATAGTAAAGAGTTATATAGAAACGAAAGAATTACAAGAAACAGTTTCAGCTGTCTTACGAAACAGTAACAACAAATAGTTACAAGTAAGAGTTGTATTACCAATGTAAATACGAATCCAATTGTACAACATGAACTGTTATTGAACTATAGGTAGATCAAGGCTAATGTTTGACACTATGTCCTAAGGACAAATTTTTCCCCCACACATAGTGCTTATGGAATATCAAGCGTCTGTCTGTCATGATACAATGATCTTTACACGGATAAAAGTAGCACTCCAATCTACTCGTCCAGCAAACCAAACTTGTGTTGTGTAACCTCCAAATGCATTGTCTTAGTGTCGAAATATAATGCACAAATGTCTGCCTTAATTAATGGTTGAATGGTATTGAATGTCTAGGTATTTATAGACCTCTTGGTGACATTTTGGACATCCACCATGTGATGCCCTAAAACTGGGAGGTCTTTAATTTAACAAAATTCGGGCAGAGTCTCTTTTGAACGGGGAGCTCTATCCCAAACTCAACCTATGCCATATATAGTCACATGACCCATCTGAGGTCTAATATATAACATTGACCACACCGGGTCTAGTTATCCATACTCATATAACAATATTTAATCACATGAGTCATCTAAGGTCCAATATACATCCATTCATACTCCCACATCATGAATTTATGCATCAAACATAATTAATACAAGTTCAAAATTACAATTCTTTTACTTACATTACTTGTCCAAAACTAACATTGCAAAAGTTTTACACAAATGGACTAAAAGCCACAAGTAGGCCTTTCTACACCACCGGGGCCCCGAATAAGCACAGTCCAACGGTGTGTATCCCCCACCTGAAATGTTTTCCTGTATAAGGTGAGCTACACTATACAGAGTATCTCCTACAGAGGCTACTCCCCAACCTACATGCATATAAAATGTGCACATGCAATAATCAACAACTATTATCCATTCCGAACAAGAACATGTAATTCAAGATTGGAATTCTATAATGTCAGGTCATGATATGAGATGATACTCACTCATGCACTTTTACCCGAGTCATCGCCGACTCCACAACACAATACAATGCACGCGTGTAATACATTTGTCATTGATGAAATACATCCATCAATTATTTGAAATAAAAGTTATGTGTTTATAAAAACAGGTCATTGTTAGATGTTACATATTAAATGAGTATTTTTATAAAACAAAATCTTGTGTATTTGTTTGACAACGGATTTTGGAATAACACCGCTGGTTTCGTATACCATTACACTTTTCTGGAACTTCACCTCAGGGGAATGTGTGAACCAAGTAGTTGTGTCTTGCACCCGAAGGAGAATCTAGCTCTTCTTGCTATACCTGACACAAGTTTTTCATGCAACCATGCAACTCATCCAGATCTTCGATCCAACCTTTCCGAGTCCACTTATCAAACACCATCATCATGCACCCACAACTGTACTCATGCCTTATGCCCATGAATATGAGGCCAATATCATGCCCAAGATGCAATGAATGCCAAATGAATAATTTAACAGTATATCAATATGTCAATGCCAATTAAATCATGTGCATATAATTACCTTTATCCATCACAATGGCAATATATCAATCAACATATATCAACATTTTATACTTAACAACCAAACATAAACATGTTATTACATAATCTATGTCAATAAAACACCTTGTTCACAAAGGCACAATGCAAACACATAGAATGCCCACTAATAATAAATTCTAAGAAATTACACAAATAACTTCCATACATCAAACACAAGCTAAGAATTGATTAAATTCGTTTCTATGCATATAACCCTTTCCTATGTACACCATAGGATGGAAATAAACCAAAATAGGAGGGAACCCTACATCTTGAAGCGTAAAATGAAGGGTAGAACCTTCAAAAACACCAACCACAACTCTAAACTTTTGATTCCCAAAATCTGTACTTTGGATCTTTGGTAAAATCTTTCATTCATGGTACGGTTGCATAGCCCTCGTCGAGGAGATCAACTTTGATTCTTGGCCCGAAGAATTCTGACTGGTGGAACTTCGTAGATCAGATGAACAAGTCTTGAAATTCTCTTTTTTCCTCTCCTCTTTTCTCCAACATTTACACACTGGTTTAAGAATAATATTCTGCTTGAAAATCATATTTTTATGGATATTTATAATCCTTGATGCTTGGTGGACATCGCGCCACACACCCCCTAGTGTGGTTCCATTTTTGCCTCAAAACGATTAATTTCATCCCAGTTTAAGTTCAAATTATTTTTATTTGAACTTTCCTTCAACTATTAGGAAATTTTATAAATTTTTTTGTGGGGACGTTCATGAGGTCACACGACACCCTGTTGTCTCGTAAAACATGAAAAATTTTGACAATCTTAGAATTCGACAAAAAATTTCTAGACAACTCGATTTCGGGATACGAATCAAACGATGAAGTCTATTATGTTATCTGAGCTTTAGAGTAATACATATTTTAAATCCGTATTATAGTAGAAAATTATCATTTTAGCCTTTTTTAGAAAAAATTCCAATTTACCTGAGTTTAACACACCTAAAACACATAACCCAGAATGAACCCAACAGCCAGGAAACACCATTATTTAAATTTTTCCTTATGAAAAAACACAATCCAAAATTTTGGACTGGATCAAATAAACAAAAAATTAATTTCAGGTAAAGAAATTCTCACCCTTTAATTAAATGAATTTTGGTGTGGCGGCGCACGTGCGTGTGTGGTCAAACCATAGGCATGCAGGCGCTCGCTCTGCTTATAAAATTGTGGTACCCCTTGGGGCAAATCTCATAGGAAAAACTTGATCTATATATACTCATGTAGAATTTCTTCCTCAACCAATGTGGGATTGGTGTCAAATCTCACTTTGCATTTTCTTTATTTTTACATTTCAAGAGAGTCACCTTGAAGCCTATTCTATCATTCATTTCTTATTCAATTTGAGTAAGTGAATATATTATATTATTCTCCTCATGGAGCAGAATATAAAGCCATGAAATTTTAATCAAAATAACAATCGGATCCCACTTTAATTTTGGCTCAATTTCAACCAAAACTCTGTTTTTTACACTTAAAATTTGTTTTGGTCCAACAGATACTACCTTAGTATTTTAGCGATACATTTTATTCCAAATTTCGATTAAGCCGATTGTTGGACAATAAAAACTAGACTTGAAGAGTTACAAAAGTGTATTTCACAAAAATTTCTTAAATCGACTTCTAAATAGTTGAAGATTGCTCCGGAAGTTGGGATAGAAAGTTGGTACCGTCCAAATGCCCTCACAATCGTCCAGACACGACTCTCTACCATGAAACTTTATTTTTCATCAAAAACAAAGAGTTGGCACCATCTAGATGCCCCAAAAACTATCTGGACGCCACTCTAAAAAGGGGTCCGATTAGTTTTAGCGTTTTTTCCTATTTTCACCCTATAAATACCATAAGTACTTTCCTTTAGTCATGTTTCATTTGTTTTCAACCATAGAGATTGAGAGAGAAGAAGAAAACTGTAACACCCCAAAACACACCCTAGACGGCATTATATTCTAAAACCATTCATATCATGAGAGCACTAATAAAATCCCTTAAGAAACAAGACTTCATTTGTCATCCACAAATAATTACAACCTTATCCAAAAGAATAAGCCCAAGTCATGGTTATTACACCTCAAAGATTAATTAAAGAAATGCAGCGGAATACACAAAAAAAGCTAGACTACACAATGCTTCAAAAGAATGTCCTAGTCTAGTACAAAAGGAAAGGAGGTCGCTCCATGCGTGTACCACGGGATCCACACTCCCGTCAAGTGGAGTCTCCCAAGTAGCGGGTTCCTCGACCCTTACGTCATCTTTAGCGGGTAATCTGAAAAATGTTAGCGGTAGGGGGTGAGCACGAAACTCTGTAGAAAAATTTTCTCAAACCCATACAAGGTTTATAAAAGCATTTAAAACGGTCGGTCTCATTTTTAACCTAACATAGATAGATAATTTGAAATAAAGCAGTGACATTGAAAAAGGATCTCAAGTTTATGTAAAAGCATTACTCACATGAATAAACGAGCACCACATACAAATAATAGACATTAATGGTCATAAACAATTCCCAACACTTCTTTTGGTAGGTGGCATACTTAAGGGTAACCTCCACCCCCTTTTTAGGTCACATTTGATTCTCAAGCAT
>CM042186.1:26370679-26381185 GCA_023539305.1 Ilex asprella | reverse complement strand
GGGAACGGTAAAGATCCGTATCTCGGGAGAGTCCCAGTCTGAAAGAGGCGGCTGCCATGACTTCAGAACATCCGTCTACCTCGTTTACTTCTTCCCAATAGCGAGTGGCATACTGTCGAAGGGTTTCGCCCTCCTTTCGCCTTAGTGTGAGCAATGACCCGACGTCCTTGGGCCGTCTACTTCCCGTGATAAATCGAGTGGAGAATCGCTCAGTCAGCTCCCTCCATGACCCTATACTCTCTGAGGGAAGGGTTTTAAACCATTTCATGGCTACGTCTCCAAGACTTATTGAAAAAACTCGACACAATAGTCGGTGGTCTAGATGATACAACGACATCATCTGTTTGTATTGTCGAAGATGGGACTTGGGATCAGATCTCCCATCATAGGTTTTGAACCTGGGTACGGTGAACTTCGTCGGCACCTCTGCTTCCATGATACCCCTTGTGAATGGTGATTGGATGAGATCGCCGTCGGCGTCGTCTCCCTCCATGGTCTTGTTCCTTTTGTTTTCATCCAAGTGGTTCCGCAGGTCGTCGCCTACGGGGTACCTCCTGCCTAGGCATCGGGTGGAAAGCGTGGATCCTTCTGATTCTTCCACGTCCCTTCGCCCGGATAGTCCCTGCCGGAGGTTGTTCGAGGCCAAAGTCCTTCCCCTCTTTGCCAGGAACTCCGAGTACTGTCTCTGGGGCCTCCGACGTTTCCGAGCTTTAGAACTCTCGGCTCTGCTATTCAAATGGTGCCTCAAATCTCGAGGTTCATTCTCCTCGAAGGAAGTTCCCCGGGGTTGTGGCAAGCCTCGAGATTTCTCCTTGGAGACCACAAATTCGTCGAGTCGGTTGAGGACGTTCACGTTGTCCTCTTCTAACTGTCGTAGCCGTTCTCTAAACCTCTCCTCGATAACCTCAGCCAGTTGCCGGGCTAAAAGGGCGGGCCTCCTGACCCAATACCCATATTGGTTTGACGGGTCCGCTCCTCACGGATAGAGATCCTTTCATTGATACTGTCGGTATGATTTTTAGTTTTTGAAACAGACAGCGTCTGGAGATCGAGGTTCTTGTGCTGAGGACCCTTCCCCTTTTGTTGAGTATTCACCATGGTTAATATCCCTCTGGAAAACTCAGTCGTTTCCCACAGACGGCGCCAGATTGTGCGGGCAAAATTCTGCACAATATTTTTAGGAGTGGATCTTTCCAGTGGTGAACACAGAACTGGAGAGGAAACAGTTGAACGAGGTGACTGATCTGGCTGTTGGATCTGATCGGACGGTGAGGTCTCTCTCTGCGTCCCGTCACCAGAGCTGATAGAAATTCTCTCTTCCTTGGATAGGTTAAGAGGGCCAAAGGAGGCCTAAGGAGTGGTGATGAACTTTTTATGGGGGTCGATTCGTCTCGACGGATTACTGGACCTCTGGAACAAAGAACAGAAAATGTAAGAAGGGGGGCCGGAGAGGTCTCCGGCGTGTCCCCCCGACGATCAAGTTAGTTCCCGATGAAAAAAGAAGATCAAAACCGTGTATACAACGTATGTTTCAGGTTGTTGCCTACCTCCTCCTTTGTTTGTGAGGGGCTATTTATACCCTTCAAAGCTCATCATAGCTGACAACCTAGGTAGGTGGTAGCTGTCGCAGAGGGGTCAGTAAGCCTTAATGATATGTACGGGTATCCTTCACTTATTAATTGCTCGGTCTGCCTCTGTCTCCCAAGCAATTAATGCTTTTTATTCAATACGGAGATATTAACTGCTCGACTTCCAGAGCATTTAATGTCCCTTGCCTTCCGCCTCTGCAGTCTTGATTTGAAGTCTCATCACAGACATTTCATTAATTGAAATGTGATTGGGACCGCTTTATATCATTGCAGAATGTCCTTTCGTAGACAGTCAGCACTGTGTCTTGGTCACGTGTCGGCTTATTACTGGCGGGAAGTCATTTGTTCTGATTTTCTTGGGAAACCAACATAAATTATTTGACGAAGCTTTACTCAGAGAGTGTCAGTCGTGGCTAGTAGTCAGTAGTTGTATCAAGGGTACTCTCGGTACCGAGGACACGTAACTCGGTGGAGGAATCGCCACGCCGAGAATCTGGATCCTTTTGACACAGAGGGGATGGTCTAGGGGTGCTTTTGAACGTCTGGTCCGATTATATGTCCCTCGGCACCGAAGAAACGCATCATGTTATAACGACTCAGGAGTAGATCTCTCCACAACTTCTGGTCCGACTATATGTCCCTCGGCACCGAGAACACGCGTCATGTTATAAAGACGACTCAGGAATGTCCCATCACTAACCATATAAGGAATAGATACTATTTTGATGACAAAATCATGACATTGCGTGATAGAATTTAGAGTTAGCGTATCTTCAACTGTTTGTGGTATATTTTGGAATGTCAATGATATTAGGCACTCTTTTAGCACTGACATAACCACTAGTACTCAGCAACTATAATTCAATCTTCTAAAACCTATCCTGTACTTTGCAACGATCGTAGCGAACACATGCAGTCACAGAATACAAAACCAGGTTGAAGGATCTGTTTGTTTAAAAGTGTGTATATGGAATACTCAATTTGTACATATTCTCTTGATGCGATATTTTGTATTCTAAAAGCCTTTATTCCTTAACTTGATTTAAAGTTGTATTATAAAAATATGGATTAAATACATGATACGAGATTTTTGTAAGGATAAAATAATAAATATGAAAAACTCGATGGTCAAATGTGATGTGTTACATGCAAGGATTAAAGCCATGACTTTTGAACCATCAAAGTAAATTAATGGTGGCCTACTCAGCTAAAGGCTGTTGATTAATGATGCAAACAATATTATTCGAAATTCCTTTTTTCTGTTTGTGTCCAATTCTCACTTTCATGTCGAATAGTGCACCATTAAGATGACCTTACCATTTATAATAACGTCTCATAAGAGTCGGAAAGAAGTAAACCACTTCTGGGTGACACTATGGATCATGCTAGGGGCACACTTCGTATTTAGTAATTTACAAAATTGTGCAATAAAAACGGGCAGTCTCTACCTAATAAAAATATTTAATTCAGCCCCAATGAAGGAAATCATTGCTTGCTAATTACTTTACTTTATCGGTCATATTATAGTAACAGTTCTCTCCAGGCTATCAAAATTTTCCTAGATCAATTTTTGCGGAATATAAAATCCTCATAGTTAATTCCGCATCTAGCAAGGTTAATAACTATCTTTTAGGCAATCAATTCCAAGCTTGATTGATTTCAATCTATTCAATTAAAGCAAATGTTGAAAAATATTATTTCAAATTAACCATTTATTTTAGCTTGTAAAGTGCATTTAGGCACAATAATATTCTTCAAGTTCTAATTCAAGTTTTCGTTACTTCGTGTCTTTATGCAAGGACAATCATTATATCAACTTAATCGAATTTGTGTAGTTTTTTGTCCACTCCCGAGTTTAGTATGCTGAACTAATTTCATAATTGTGAAGATATGCTTGGCTTGATGTGAAATTGTTGATTGTTTTGGTAGTTGGGTATGAATTGTTGATGTTAGGGGTTTGTTTCGTTTGTTTTTCAATTCTGTATATAGGTTAGTAGTTTATGGTCTTCTGCTTTCAAAGGAAACCAAGTTGAATTTTTAGCTTTGATTTTATTGTATTGTACAATCAAGAGACTCTGATTTTTATAGATAGGTTGAGAGTTTTCTGGGTTCTTATTTTTAGAGTAGTTTCGGCCGAAATAGTCTTCAAATAATATCTAGGGACTATATTAATTTCAATTACATAATTTAAAGTCAATTAAATTAAATTTTTTGAGGAATTAACTGGCTGGTTTACGTTTTATCGTGCCTTTAAACACGAGTTATTCTAACGAGTATTATAACAATTTTAAAAAAATGAATAATATAAACGTAGTCCTCACCACTTCTTTTTTATTGCTTTGTAAGTTTTCGTGATCAACTCGATTCAATTCATTATAGATAAAAATGAATATTTCGGAGTCCATAGAAGAATCATATAAGACTTACCGACAAATGAACTTGCAGTCCCATTGCTTAAGATAGCTGGTATGGTTCCTTCCAGTCTGTTGTTTGCTACATTTACTACTAAATCTTTCTGCTGAAAATCTGGTATCTGTCCTTCAAACTGGTTATTCTGAAGCTCCAGGTCCACAAGCTTAGGCAATTCCGCCAGAGAAATGGGAATTTTACCAGTAAATAGGTTGTCTGCTAAATAAACTCTCCTCATTGATTTCATCCCAGCAAAAGCATCATTTGGAATTTGCCCAGAAAAGTTATTATTTGACAAATAAAACCCTCTCAATGCACCAAGTTTGTTTACTCTAGGCATTGGACCCTGAAGCCTATTGTTCATGAAGCTTATTGTACGCAAGGATGGTAACTCACCGAGACTGTCCAAGTCGATTAAACCGGTTAACCCCATGGCTTCGAGTTTTAGTCCGTAGAATGTCCCGTTTGAGCAAAGCAAACCGTTCCAATTCGGTTTGTCACCATTGCATAGGCTAGCCGACTCGTTCCAGTTATCAAGCGCGGTGGTGTTGGAGAGAGACTGCTTGAATATGAGAAGGGTTTCGGCCTCGGATGTACCAGATGCTGTGAAATGACACGTTAACATGAATTGAATCACGAGAAGCCAGTAAGGTGGTGTGTTACTAGCCATGGTGGATTTGAGAGATTAAACAAGCACCAAATAAGTGGGTTTGGTTTGTATGAGGGTTTTGGGAAGAGACCTCTGATATGGGGAATCAGAGAAGAATGAATATAAAAGGGTAAGAACAAAGGTCCTGGCAATGCAGGTTGGAAGTAAAGAAAGGGACAAATGGTTGGTGGCGAAATTGACGAAGTCCTCTTAAGACTGAGCTGTTCGAGCCGGCTATTCAAATATTGTTCCCAAGTTTCGTCGCATTCCAAATCATTTTTTAGTTTTAGTTTTTATTTTTGATTGCCTTTGTGCAAACAGCTACTTAGGGTTTGGTATAAAAAATTAAATTTTGGTTTTTTTAACATAATCAAAACATGATATTTGACAAGTCGATTTACTATGTTTTTTTGTTATATTTAATTATTTTTATTACCAATGACTACAAATAACACAATAAAGTTTTATGCTTGAACATAAAAAAATTTAATAGAATACAGAAAAATAACTTTTTAAGTAGTGTAGCCTTATAACTAGTTACTTGTTTTCTAGTTTTTTTATAGTGCCAACTGTTTGTTATCGCAGCCGTCTCTCTATACTTGTCATTGAGATGTCGAGATTTTACACAGCTTTATGTATGTGTAGGCTTGTGTGCTTTATGTCCCTCTTCTCTTCTCTATAGTCTTTATGGAGAGTTATAAAGTCGGAAATCATAATTTGAATTCTAAAAACGTTTTGCCCACAAATTTAAGTTGTTGTGCCAGCATGGTCAGCAAAGTTTTTTTTTTTTTGAGAGGGAGATATTCTAGTGGATCTTCTCTCATGATTATATACGTTGAATTGTTAGACACAACTTAGAGAGAATGAATAAGTTGATTAAAATTACAATTTGAACAATCACCAATTATAAGCATAATCATCATAATCAACCTAATCAATTACCAAGTTAAATAATGAATTTATCAATTCGACCTTTGAACCCCTTTTACCCATAAGAACAACCTCTTCTAAATGAATGAATACAATGTATATATGTTTACAACCAGCCCTATCCAATCCCTCCAACAAGCTCAATTCCAACCAATTCGATGAATATGTCTAATAGAGAATTTAAACAAGTATTCCACCAAACAAATTGTGCATGCGCGTGATACTGCAAGTTTGTATTTAAAGTAAAGCAATAAAAGTCATATGCAACACATGTAATTTGTTGACATAACAATCCTCCTAAAAAAAATCGTGGAAATGATACCCGGTTTATCTAGAGCCTAATCTACTAAAGCAAAGTCAACTTATAAGTAATCGAGTCTTATAACTCAACCAATTCCCATGATTAAATTCTCATTTTTGCTGTACATCTCTCGTCTTGATATCACCCACCGAACTTGTGAGTAGCTTCATTTGGATGCGCCCATCCAAACCCCTTGAGCAATATTTTAGGACACATCAAAAAATTTCGGTATGCAAACACCAATGAAAGTTTTGTTGAGCTTCAAACTAAATCTTCTCAAAAGTATGAGGTTGAATAGAAGAATCAAGATGGATTGACCTTTGGGGATTTAGAGATCTAGGGTGGTTCTAAGCTCTCTAAATATGTAAGAGGAAAAAAATAGGCTTACAAAAGATTTATCCTCACTTGGGTAGACTAACCCTTTATATAGGTTCAGAATTTTTAGGTTTGTCTAGGGGTTCAAGTAAACATAGCTTCACAAACTACCACTTGAGCCGTCAGAGAATGGTGAAAGGGCGGTTATCACTAGCATGAAAAATTAGTTCGTATGCCTCTATTCTTCCAAATCATTATTTGCAACTTCCTAAATAACCCTACTTTTTCTAAATCAAAATTCAGTGTCTTGATTGAAAATTTTGACTTATGCTATAATTCCATAGGTAGGTGACAGGGGTTGACATATGCTACCCTATAAGGAGACATGTCTAAAATTATTTTATAAGTGAAACGATAAGCCCGAAGTGTATCAACTCGTGGCTATGACAAATCTTTGCGATCCGGATTCACTGTCTTTTGCAAAATCTATTTCGTCTCTTTATTTGCCAGTTCAGCCACACCACTAATTTGTGTGTGGTATGGGGAAGTAACCTTATGAAAATGTATCCATTTCAAAAATGTGCTCTGCCATTAATTATTATGTGACACCCCAAAATCTAGGGGTCCGTTGATTACCCATCAACTCATGGAATACCTGTGGATATCGAGTAACTCGACATCTTGCCGTTATGCCTCTATTATCGGGGTCCATAATTGAACAAAAATAGGGCAAAGTCCCCTTTTTACGGAAAACTCTACCCAAAACACAACCTATGCATCATATAATAACAAGACCCATCCGAGGTCCAATATTCAGCTATGACCACACCGAGTCCATTGATGAGTAAATATAGACCACACCGGGTCTATTTATCCATACTCATATAAAACGTACACAGTTATATTAAAACAGTCTATATAAACTCTGTTACAATTTCTTGTATACATTACATGCCAAAATTTAATTACAAGTCTAATTTTACAAAAGAAATGGATTGAAAGACACAAGTTGGTGTTTCTTCCTTAAGTGCCCGAGTGAGTGTCGTCCATCGACATATAACCCCTACCTAAAATTGTTTTCCCGTATAGGGTGGGCCACGCCCAGTAAAGTAATTCCTACAGATGCTACTCCCAACCTAAGTCCACATGCAATGTTTACATACAACATTTATTCTCTCAATATTCCAAGTAAGAATATGAAATTCTATATTGGAATTTACCATGTAATGCTATGAAATGAGATGGGACTCACTCATGTAACTTTAACCCGAGTCATCACCGACTCCCACAACACAATGCAATGCACTTGTGAAATGACCTGTCATTTGACGAAAAATCATCCAATGATCGTTTGAAATAAAAGTTGTTTCATTATAAAACCAAATCATTGATGGGTATTACTCATTAAATGAGTACTTTTACAAAACAAAATATTGTATCTTGTTGGGCAACGAATTTTGGTATTTCAACCACCAGTTCCGTAAACACTAGCACTTTTCTGGAATTTCACCCCCGGGAAATGCCTGAACCATGTGACCTGGTTTTGCACCCGAGGAAGAGTCTAGCCTTACTTGCTATACCCGACACAAGTTTTTCTTCCATTCAACCATTCGACTCAAATGAGATCGTTAATCCACTTTTTCCCGAGCCCACATTTCAACCACCAAACAAGGTGTTTGATTAACCATGCATACCACACGCCCACACTCATGACTTATGCCCATGAATATGATGCTAAAGTCAGGTCCAACATGCAATGAATGTCAAATGAATAACTTAAACAACATACTAGCATGTATCAATTTTTATATTCAACACAATTGACAAGTATGTTATTACATAATCTATACCACTAACACACTTAAATCACAAGACGCATGATAACACAAAACAGCCCATGTAATGGCCCACATAACGTCCCTTATATAAACCACAAAATAGTCCCTATATAAGCCACTAAAATAACCGCTATATAAGCCACCAAAATAGCCCCTATATAATCCCTAAAACCAACCACTATATGGGCCATAAAACAGTCCAAAAACAACCCCTTAAATAGGTCATTTATCAGTCCAAAAAAAGCCGCTAAGTCGTGCATAAAACAGCCTATAAAAGGCATACAAAACAACCCGTATTTCAGTCCAAAATACAACTACATAACAGTCCATATTTCAACTCAAAACAGTCCTTAAAAATAGGCCTAAATTAGTCCATAAAATCAGTCCAAAGCAGTCCCAAAAATAGTCCATGAAATCAATCCATAACAGTCCCAATTTCAGCCCCTTATTTTGGCCCTTTAACAGCCCCTAAACAACCACTAATCAGCTACAAATCAGCCACTAAAATAGTCCATTTCAACCATGAAAAAGCCCACTTAAGGTAAGAATAAAACCAAAGTAGGAAGAACTCTTCCTCATGTAGTGTAGATTGAGGTGTAGAGACTTCATGAATACCAAAAATCACCTTCAAAAGTTGATTTTTCCAAATCTCCGCCTTTGGAACTTCGGTGAAATCATTCGTTCTTGGTGTGGTTGTGTAGACCTTGTCGCGGTGATCGACTTTAACTCTTGGTTCGAGTTGATCCGAACGACAGAATGTCTTGGATCAGAAGGAGAAGATTGAAGAACTCTCTTTTCTCTCCTCTCCCTCTCTAGGGCCGGCCAAGGGGTTGAATAATGAAGATAGTTTGCTAAAAAATTGATTTTAGCTCCTATTTATAATTTTAAATACTTGGCTCTAATTGTGCCTCTTTTTCGAGTCCGTTTTCACCACGAAACGATTTATTACATTACGTGTTTAGTCCAAATTAATTTTATTGGTACTTTAGTCCATTCATATTTAAATTTTAAAATATTTATTTTTAGGGACAACTGATTCGCACTTTTTAGTGCGTCTGTGTAACACCCCGCATTCTCTTTAATATATGTATATAGATATATAGTGATATAATTGTTTTGTGATTCATATATAAATATAATGAGGTGAGAATGAACCATATGGATAGTAATAGTAGGAATAAATACTAGGGAGGCAATTTGAGTTTTGAAGTTTAAGTTCGAAGTCGTTTAAACTTAGAAAGGGTGATGAGATAAGTTTCTAAATATTTTTAGGTCAAACTAAGGTCTCCATTGAATCCGGAAGGTCGAAAAACCTTGGGAGAGATAATATGAGGTGCCTTGGAAGCTTGGAAGTACTCCGGAATAAAAACACACCTTACGTAAATTTCGGGTAGAAAATAGTTTGGACGCCTCTTAGTATTTTGGCCATAACTTTTTATCCTTATGTTCAATTGATCTGAAATTTTGACAGCAGATAGTAGACATCTAGAGCTACAAAAGTGTAAATCATGAAAATTTTCTAATTCGACCTCAAAAGTGGTCAAAACTGCACTGGAAGTCGAGGTAGCCAAATGGTACCGGTACCCCGAAACCAGTAGCTAAACGGTACCGGTACCCAGTTCCGGTACCGCTTCCCTGAAGCCTTCCGAACAGTTAAAAAGTCAGGATTTTGGATTTTAAAACCCCATTTCAAGCCCTATTTGCCTCATTCTTCATCTCATTCTCACCACAAACATCCTAGAGCCCTAGGAGGAGATAAAGAAAGGGAAAAACACCAAGATCATGATAGCTTCACACCTTATAGAAATCAAAACCGAAATTCTCAAGAACTTTATTCTTCTCCTCTTTTCTTCTACACTTTTACTACACCTTTACCCACACCTCTTAGAACCCTAAGAGAAGACAAGAAGGAGAAGGAGAAGGGAGGAAGAAGATCTTTGGAGCTTGGGTTAGCTTAAATCTCTTGGATTCAAGGTAGGGGGTTTTCTCTCATTCACTTACATTGAGGCTAGGGCCAATATATATGTAATCTTTTCACCTTAAATTATACATGTATGCTAAATAATCATTGTTTCTTAATACATTGTGACTATTACCATGATTTAAACAATATTATTGTTTGATTAACCCTTGAATCCTTTTTCTTGCCTAAAAACCTTAAATTCCAAGAGAGATGAACTTTTCTTTAAATTGTTCTAAATTCTTGATTTCAAAACTTTAGTGTTGAATATTGTACAACAAAATAATATAGATTATGATCTCTTGCATATTTTCTTGGATTATTTGATATATATGACACATGTGAGAAAAATTGGGAATTTTACTATAATTGTGAAATTGTAGTGAATTGAGCATATTCTCGGTTTCCTCATTGTATGGGTGTTGTGATGGACTTGGATTACCTTCGAGAGATGCCGTAGAGTGTTAGAGGTTAGTCTACCCCAATGGGGGTGAGATGGTTTCCTAACACTTGTA
>CM042186.1:26353254-26370579 GCA_023539305.1 Ilex asprella | reverse complement strand
ACTAAAACCCTTGAGATTTGAAGTTATGATATTTAAGGGATTTTCTAGACAAAACATAATGTTATCTTGGAATTTGTAGACAGAATATAATTTTCTCTCAAATGAAAGAGTCACCATTTAGCTCGAGGATTTGGACATAAAGTCAATCATTAGGTTGTTATATTTGTAGTTAATCCCTGTGTCAACAACAAGTTAATTGGAGGATAAAGATGAACTGTGAGAATTAAGAGTACGGTTCCGATATCTTTGTTGAGTTAGAAGAATTATCAGTGTCGAGACTCAACCCGTCTACTAACAAGTAATTCTACAAGTCATAAAACCGCTGTAATATTATTCCTTTCTTAGTTGAAGTAGAATAATAGTGAATATTGAAATGTAGTCATGAAGATCTATCTTGAGTACTTGTAAAGAACCAATGAATCCTCCTATGCTAGGAGTCATCTTGTCTTAGAAAGGACTCATGATTGTACGAAGTACCTTAGTTTTTCTAGATGCATTCAATCATTCAGTAAGTAATCAAAATATAAAGCATTAAACATAAATGAATTGCAAAAAAAATAACTTTCGAATGATTTATACATGTCTATCACATCTTATGAAAGAGTGAATGAGAAACTACTCACTATTCATGACTTTGAGAAAGTTAGAAAAGTGAGTGATTCTCGTCCCTTCAAGTAGTGGAGTTATAAGAGAAACTATACTACACAATAAGCCAATCTTTGATGAAGATTGAGTGAATCACTACCCACCCTTCAAGGCTACACAAGAGCTAAAAAGGTGAAAGAGTTTTACTACTCTCAGTGAAGAAGGAAGCTTTTTCAATGGAATTTAATGAAACTAATAATGAAAGTAGAAGAAAGCTAGTTACTTTTGGAGGGTTTTCTCATCATCCAAAAGATGATCCTTTAACAAGCTCCAATGGATGGTATTTTTAGGCAAGGAGGAGGGAGTAAAATGAGAGTCCAAGTGAATGCCCGAAAATCCGGATGGAGATCTAATCTTTAAGCTACCTGTCTGGGAACAATGTTCAAACATTGTTGAAGTTCTAACGTGGAAGCCTATCTTCTTTGTTAGGCGTTTGAATGTTTTTGGTGTTTGAACGTGGTACTCAAGTGGCTTTTGTCACCCACAATAGATAGCGGCAACAAGCCATGTCTCATTACCCTTGCAGTCTTCTAGGGGTCCTCAAATAATTCAAGATGGTGTTCAAACGTGCATTGGCATTTGAATATTGTACTTAACTAGCTCTTATTCTTCTCAAGTAATAGCTGCAACATGCAATGTGCTATTGATTAGTAGTTAAAATTAGCATACTACTATGTCATTTTTAGACTAATTATACTTTGATGGAGTTTAAATGATGACATTTTAGGGCATAAATTGTACAAGGGACCAAAGGCGATGAACATCTGACTTTCATGCAAGACCACCATATTCTGGAGGAAAATTGAAAAAGCTTGGACCAAGGCTAGAGCGTTCGAATGTCAATCAACGTTCCAATGTTACTTTAAATCATGAGAGGACAAGACTGCTAAGACATAGCGTGTTGCAAGCAAGAAGGAAAACCCTGAGGTACTTGAGTACCACGTTTGAATGCTAATCAACGTTCGAACGTCCCTTGGAATCATTTGAAGATCAGATTGCTGCATGGAGTGTGGAAATGAACTTCACAAAAGACTATAGGCCACTTAAGTGGGTTTCACTTCGTTGAAGACTGGCTCCTTGTTTAGTGTGTTTCACTTTGTAACTCCTCTACTTGGAGGGATGTGTATCACTCACTTTTCTAGCTTTACCAAGGCCATGAAGAGTGAGCAGTTACTCATTCATTCTTTAGTAAGAGGTGACAGACATGTATAAATCATTCAAAAGTTATATTTTTTCATTTCCTTTATTAGTTAATGCTTTATATTTCACTTACTTATTGGATGATTGATTGCATCTAGCAAAGCTAAGATACTTTGTATAACCATGAGTATTTTCTATAATATAGATAACTTTTGTATAAAAAGACTCATCGGTTCAAGGCACGTACTCCGACTAGATCTTCATGACTACTCTTCAATCTTCCGCATTACTGTGCTTCAATTAAAGAATGGAAATGAAATATTAATGTAATGGTTGGATGCCTTGTAGAAAGACTTGCTTGTTTGTGGACTGGTTAAGTCTCGGCACAAATTTTTTTTATAAACTTCTAGAAAGACATCAAAATCATATTCTTAATTCTCATAATCTACCTTTATATTCCAATTAACTTGTTGACACGACGGTTATTTGAGTTATAAAGCACAAAAAAATTAAATCGGATGATTAACTTCATGTCCAGATCCTCGAACTAAAGAATGATCTTTTTATATTTAAACTTATCTTATATTTTGTCTAGAAAAATTTCTTGGAAAGAATTTTGTATTATGTTCAGTATATCCCATACACCACACAACTTCAAATCTTAAGAGTTACAATAATTTGGTCTCCACCACTGCTTACTTTAAAACACCAACAAGAGTTCCCTATGGATTCGACTACGGACTCAAACCGAATTATTACTACAGCTTGACTGCCTGCACTTAGATGTACACATTTCGGATCAAGCCAGCCATCACACTAGCAAGGTCCTGGGGGCCCTTAATTATTTCAAGATGGTGTAGAATAACAAATACCAATGTACACTTGACATTTAAGCATAGAGAAAATACCATTTTTCAAGGAAATGTGGTTTTGCGTCTAGATTGTTAAGTGAGGTGTCAAACCAATCATTTACTTAGTCACTTTTAGCTAGCAATCCAAATATTTTCATTTGTTCCATCAATCAATACAAATGACAATATAATGCTAAATCTAACACATGCATGTATGAAGATAAATATAATAAAACTAAATCATTTTTTTCACAAAATATCATCGATTAAAACACAAAGACTTAGATTATCCAAAAACATAGCAACCAGGAATCAATCCCTAAATACATAAATCACTCTCACTATCTCGCCTCTCTAGAGCCTTAAGGTCCTCCAGCTCCACCTCGCAAAAGACTGAGAATCTTCTTTTGCTGTCAGAGAATCTCATATTGCTTGGCCTCAATGCCAAGCATAATGTTTCGTAGCGTCTGATTAGTAGTTAATATTAGCAACTTACTATGCCTTTTTAAGACCAATTATGCTTTGATAGAGTTTCAATGATGACATTTCAGGAGAAAGGTGGTACAAGGGCCTAAAGTCAAAGGATACCAAACTTTTATGCAATACCCACATGTTTTGAAAGAAAATTAGAGAAGTTTGAAACAAGGAATGAACGTTTGAACTCCAATCCAAGTTTGAACTTCCACTTGAATTATTTGAGGACCATACTATTGAGGTGATGTTACATGGCGTATTGTACCTGTTCCTTAAGAAGAAAAACAAAGAGGTACTTGAGTACCATGTTCGAACGTTGACTTGAATTATTTGAAAACCCCCTAGAAGAGTGCTAGGCCAATGGCATATGGTGTGTTGCAATTAATCTCACAGCAGAACAAATGCCCCTTGAGTTGGATGTTCAAACTCCATCCAACGCTTGAACGCCCATGAAGGAAGACAGGAGATAACGTTCAAACGCCATCTAAAGTTCGAACGTTGTCCCCACTTAGGCTGTAGAGTGGTTGATTTTATATTCGGACCTTGGAGAACTCACTTGGACTTTGAAGACTTTGAACTATTCTTTCACATATGTTTGTCCCCTCCTCCTTGTCTATAAATACTCCCATTGTGGGAGCTTCAAAGAGGGACTTGAACTTAGACTTAGTCTTCGACTTATACTTACACTTGCATACATCTACACTTAGCTATAGATAGATAGACATATAGAGAGGTAAATCATCTTTTGGTGGAGGAGGAAACTCTCCAAAAGTGACTAGCTTTCTTCTACTTTCACTATTATTTTAATTTGCTTCCATTGTTTGAGCTCCCTTCTTCCCTTAGAGGAATGAAACTGATGCTCGATCCAAAATTTATACACCCAAGTGCAGGCAATCAAGCTGTAGTAATAATTCGGTTTGAGTCTGAAGTCGAATCCATAGGGAACTGTTGTTGGTATTTCAAAGTAAATAGTATCAGAGATCGAATGATTATGATCTTTGTGATTTGTGTGATGGATGGAGATTTCCTGAACAGAATATAAGATTCTTTTCAAGGTAGTTAAGTAGACAAAATATAAAATAAGTTCAAATGAAAATAAAGTCACTTTTTAGCTCGGGGATTTGGACATGTAGTAAATCATCCGGTTTATTATATTTATGCTCGATGACTCAATTAACTACCATGTCAACGTCAAGTTAATTAGAAGATAAAGATGGACTGTGAGAATTAAGCACCTAATTCTGATGCCTTTCTAGAAGTTTACAAGAATTGCCTGTGACGAGACATAACCCGTCTACAAACAAGCAAATATTTTTACAAGGCATCCAACCATGACGCTAATGTTCCATTCTTTAAATCAAGCACAATAATGAGGATTGAAGGGTAGTCATGAGGATCTAGCCGGGGTACTTGCCTTGAAAAAATAATTTTTTCTATGCAAGAGTCATACGTGTCATAGAAACAACCACGATTATGCAAAGTACCTTAACTTTATTAGATGCAATCAGCCATCCAATAATCAAGGGGATATAGACATTAAGCATTAGAACATAGCATAATAACGATTTTTGGATAATTTATAGATGCCCTTCACCTCTTATTAAAGAGTGAATGAGGAACTACTCACTCTTCATGACTTTGGTAAAGCTTGAAAGGTGAGTGACACTCATCCCTCCAAGTAGAGAGCTTACAAAATAAAATAACAACAACCAAGGAGTCAATCTTCAACGAAGAACAAGTGAATCACATTCCACCTTCCCAGCTTTGCTAAAGCTCTCGAAAAGTAGAAGAGTTTCATTCCAATAAGAAAAAAGGATGTTCAAGCAATGGAAGTGAAAGAAACTAACAAATGGAAGTAGAAGAAAGCTAGTTACTTTTGGAGGGTTTCCACCACAACCAAAACATAAGCTATCTTTCTTGATACTTGTAAACGAAAGCAAATACAACTACAAGGGGAGTCTAAGCCTCCATCATGGTTGCCACAACATGAATGTAAAAGCTAAACAAAGAGAAGATTAAAGATCCAACTTCAAGGGGAGGCAGTGCAAATGTAATTGCAAGTAAAGAAAGCTTCATATAAACATAAAACAAGTACAAAGATGTAGAGATGTTGGTCTGAGACCAAACTTAACTCCCAAAAACTACTTAATTTCTAAGAGAAAAATTGCACACCCTTTGAAGCTTCCCAAATAGGGGTATTTATAGGCAAGGAAGAAAGGGGGGACAGGAAAGACAAGAGCTGATGGGTGAATAGTGTTTGCCACCCAAGTCACAGTGAAGGCCAACAACTCTGCAGACAGTCTATGGGTGACGTTCAAACATTAGTTGGCATTCGAACGTTGTTGTTGTTTCTGCCTTATGAACGCTCTAATGTTGTCTTGGGTTGGAACGCTTTCTTTTGTCGTTGCCTTGTAGGCATTCGAACGCAAGATGACGTCTGACCTTTTTCACTAAAGTGGTCTTCTCTCTGATCTTTTTTTTTTTTCACTCATGTGGTCTTTGGTGAAGTTCACTTCCACACTTTATGAAGCTGACTAATCTTCCAATGCCTTCAAGGAATGTTCGAACGTTGAATGGTGTTCGAATGTAGTACTTAAGTACTTTAGGGTCTTCTTGACTGCAACATGCCATGTCTCAGCAACTCAGAGGAAGTCTAGTCTTGTTAGTGCTCTAGTGGATGTTCGAACGTTAGTTGGTGTTCGAACGTGGTACTCAAGTACCTTCGGTTCTTGCTCAGGATCATGTGCTTGGGTGCAACACATTGTGTCTCAAAAGTTTGGTTTTGGCATGGTTCATTTTGATGTTCGAACATGAGTTGGCGTTCGAACGTTATTGCCTAGGTCCTAGCTTTTGCAATTTTGTCCTTTATACTGATGATGTTGTATCCTGGTGTGATATTTGTTGACTTTGAGCCCTTGTTCACCTTAAGACCTAAAATATCATCCCTTGAACTCCATCAAAGTACAATTAGTCTTAAAAGTGCATAGTAAAATGCTACTTTTAAGTACATGGGTTTGGCTATGGTACTGATATCTTTTATGAATCTCCTGCAAAAATCTGCATGACCCCAAAATGATCGAACATCCTTTACAGTCTTAGGAGCAGACAAATTTTGAATCAGATATATTTTTGCCTTGTCAACTTTCATGCCCCCAGATGACACAATGTGACCTAAGACAATGTCTGGTGTTACCATGAAGTGACATTTCTCCCAATTGAGCACCAAATTGGCCTCTTTGCACCTTATCAACACCTTTTCTAAGTTGGCAAAACACAAATCAAATGAGTCACCATAAACAGAGAAATCATCCATGAATACTTCCAAAAATATTTCAACCATATCGCTAAACAAACTTTGTATGCATCTTTGAAATGTTGCATGAGCATTACAAAGTCCAAATGACATTCTTTAAAATGCAAATGTGCCAAAGAGGCATGTTAATGTGGTTTTCTCTTGGTCATTGAGTGCTATCTCAATTTGATTGTACCTAGAATATCCATCCAGTAAACAGTAAAAGTCATGGCCGATAATTGTTTCTAAAACCTAATCAAGAAAGGGAAGGGGGAATGATTTTTTCCAGTCACTAAATTGAGTTTTTGATAATCAATACACATTCACCATCCTGTGACGACTCGAGTTGGCACTAGTTCTTTGACATCATTTTTTACCACTGTGACCCTAGATTTCTTGGGCACAACTTGGGTTGGACTCACCCATTTGCTATCAGATATGAGAAAGATTATCCCTGCATTTAAGAGTTTGAGCACCTCAGCTCTCACGGCTTATTTCATGTGAGGATTCAGTCATCGCTGCATTTTTCGAGAGGGTTTTGAATCTTCTTCAAGGTATATTGCAAGATTGTAGATTAACGGGCTTATACCTTTCAAATCGGCGATGGTCCACCCAATGGTACTTTTGTGGATTTTAAGAACTTCAATCAGTTTTGACTCTTGTAAGTCTGTAAACTTGGATGAGATTACCACTGGGTATGACTATTCTTCTCCTAAGAATGCATATTTGAGGTCAGATGAGAGAGATTTTAATTCAGGCTTTGGTGGCTTTTCACTTGAGGAGAGTGGCTTTTGCACCACTTGGTGAAAGTTCCTCGAATTTAAGTGCCCATGACGCAACAGTATGAGTGGGGCAACTTAGAGATAATTCAGTAGGGTTCTCACAAAATGTGTAATTCTGATGTTCCTGAACCAATGACTCAATGAAATTTATTTATCTTATTTCTTGGTCCTCTCCGGGATGTTTGGCAATATTGAAAACATTCAGCTCAAGTGCCATGTTCCCAAAAGTTAATTTCATGACTCCATTCTTGGAATTGATTAGTGCATTTAGTTCTCTGAATGCATTGTTGACTGAGTATATAGAACAATGAAGTCAACAGGAAAGACAAATTTATCCACTTGGACAAGTACATCTTCAACAATGCCTCTTGGAATCTTAGAGATCTGTATGCCAACTAGAGTGTGACACAAGTGGGTTTGAGTTCACCCAGACCTAATTGTTGGTAGGTAGAGAAAAGAAACAAATTAACACTGGCTCCAAGATCTAACAATGCTTGTTCAATTTTGAAATTTTCAATGACACATGGCGCTGTTGGACATCCAGGTTCCTTGTATTTTGGAGGAGTGTTGTGTTAAAGCAAGGCATTGGCTTGTTCTGCCAAGAAGGCCCTCTTTTGGACATTTTGACTTCTCTTGACTGTGCACAAGTCTTTTAGAAACTTGGCATAGGAGGAAACTTGTTTGATTGCATCCAACAGTGGGATATTGATATTTACTTGCTTGAAAAGCTCGTAAATTTCAGGCTGATTTCTCATTTTCTAGACTGTTTTGAGTCCAGGAGGAAAAGGAGCTGGAGTAGGGCATGAAAAGTCTTTTTCTTTTGACGGTTTTGGCTATTGTTCAATCTTTGGCCCATGTTCTTTTTCAATTGAAGGTTCTTACTCAACTGGTTTAGGCTTAGATAGTGAAGTGACTGAGATTGACTCTGCCTTTAGCCTTTGAATCAACATGTTTCAGATGGTTTTGTCAATCACTTTACCATTTTTTAGTGTAAGAACAACTTATGCTTGGTCTTTTGGGTGTTCCATGATCGATGGATTTCCCACATGAAATTAGCCTTTTGGAGGTTTTGGTTGTGTAGGAAACTTGCCCATTTCATGTGTGCTCATGGATTAGGTCAAGTTTTTAATGTGGCTTTTGATTCTTCAAAAGACTGGTGGTCTGTGTTTTGAAATTAGTGAAAGACTGGGTGGAATGGGTATTAAAGTTCATTTGAGTTTGCATGAACTGGTTGAGTCTATCCTCAAGGCCCTCTTGGTGGTGGTTGATGTGGTTGATATGCAGGAGGTCCCTGAGGTGGTGGATGTGAACCTTGTGGTTGGTTCATGGGTGTTAGTTGTGTGTTCCTCCATCTGAAGTTCGGGTGATTTTGCCACCCTGGATTGTATGTTTCAGAGTATGGGTTGGAGTAAGGCTTGTTAAAATTGGAGATTGCATTTGTTTGTTCTAACAAAGCCTCTTTGAATGTTGGAATGGTAGGACACTCCTCAGTAGGTTGTCCTTTATGTGCACAGATCCCACAGATATGGTGTCAAAGAAATTTAATGGCTCCTTCGGACTTTTACCCATAAATTATCCTTGGGCCATCATTTTGAAAAACTGGCACAATCTAGTGGGCAAGGAGTTATAGAAAAATCCTACCAGAGTCCAATTCTCAAAAGCATGGTATGGGTAGGATTGGAGCAGTTCTTTGAATTTCTTCCAACTTTGGTAAAATGTTTCCCATTCTTTTACCAAAAAATTCATGATTTGCCTTTTGAGTATGTTGGTCCGATGTAAAGGAAAAAGAATTTAGCTATTGTTTAGCTTTACCTTTAGAAAGAAAGGAAAAAGTTTCATCTTGGCTAGTTCCGAATTGTCTTGAAATGTTCCACAGACTGCCTCGAAATCGTTCATATGCAGGTAGGAATTTTCTGTATCCAATCCATGGAAAACAGGTAACAACTGTGCAGTCATCGACTTTACGGTAAAGGGGGGAGCATCCGGAGGAAATACAAAACATGAGGGGACACTATTTCTTGTGGGATTTAAGTAATCCCTCAAGGTTTGAATGTTAGGTATTTTCTCTTCCCTCATGGGAACTTATCTGTTTCTTTCATTATTTGTCATAATACTCTCACAGGAGTCCGTTACTGATCTAGGTGAATTTTGCTCAGACTAATTTACAGACCCAAAAGCTTTTGCCGGGAAATTTGGATAGTGAGAAGCGTTCTTAAACATAAAACAAAACAAAATTATTCACAGTAAATTAACAACTACACTCAAAAAGGTCTTTTTACCTTTTACCTTAAAATACCTTTGACAGTTCCCTAACAACGGCGCCAAAAACTTGATGCTCGATCCAAAATATATACACCTAAGTGCAGACGGTTGATGAGCACATAATATTGCACATTTCATTCCCTCATTACATTCATTATAACTCAACTTTTGCATTTAATTACTTAGTGTAAGCCTATTTTATGAATAATGTTGAATTCTCGATGTTCCATGTTTTGATAGCTTAAATGCGGATTTTAGGACCTTGCAACTATGTTGGATGTGTGGTAATGGCATGGACACAATACATGAAGAATTGGAGGCTTAAAAGTGAAGAAATCTAGGAGGTATTGGTGTTTTGGAACAAAGGCACCAGCTGCCACATCACTGGGAAGCATTTCCTCGGTTGTCCTCCATTTTTTACCATGATCTACTCAGAATCTGAAAAAGTTCAAAACATGAAAGTTGTATATCTGGATGTATTTTGTATCGTGTCAAAATTTCAGATCAATCCAACGGTTATATCAAGAGTTATACTATTTCTACCGAAGGTGGTCCAGAGAAGAGAAGGAACTGTACCGGTACGCGTACCGGTATGTAGAACTCTAGTAGCTAAACCGTACCGGTACGCATGCCGGTATGCCCTCCTGGAACTCACCTCCACTTGCTTGGAGGTCCCACCTACACTTCTCCCACTTGCCCCCCAACATTTTCTTACACATCTACATGCCTCCTACACTCAAGTGGAAGACTTTTAAGGCCAATGCATTAATGGAGGATGGGAGTGAAGTGGGCTGCACATGGGGTTGCAGGCTAGCTTGTCAAGAACCATCACTCAGCCCCTATGGACGGAAGGCCTGCTCTTACACCTTGGGGACCATCATGCACGAAAATAAAACACACACACTCCAATATATTCAGCATTTTTTATACAAGCGAAAGGAGAGGAGTGGCTACCTAAGCTTAGAAAATCCAATGTAGAAGATAATGAATAGTGATTAGAAATTTATATTTTTGCATTTTCTTCTTCATTTCTATTGTAGTAAGATTTAATACTTTTGTAATCTTTAATCCTTACACCTTAATGTCATTTATTTCAAGTTTAGTCTTGCACTTTACATTTCACCATTGTTATGTTATGTTTTCTTCATTTCAAGCTTTAAAATGGGTATTGTATTTCTTTCTACTTAGTTTAAGTTTTCTTGCTTTAAGTTATGTTCTAAGTTATAATTCTTCATTATTTCTCTTTACATTATGCGTGTCTTTCCATTAAGTATGAATAGTTAGATTTCTAGTTGGCTAATTCAAGGGAGACCTCCTCGTGGGTTTTCCATTTCAACTCATTCTCTTCCTTCCCTTATGAGTCCAATGGTTCGGTTTGACGGGGTTGAGAGTGGATAAGTTGGTGAGTCTTTGATATCTCGTAGGCCTAGCCACGGTTTATGCTTAAATACTCACCAATCTTGTCCCTAGCTTCCCCCGAATCAATCGTTCATTCATGCTCTATCGGAGGAGGGATTGGAGTTGAAATGGTATTCTTATTGGAGTGACTTCTTGGGTTTGTTAATATTTGTTTCTCATTGCATTTTCATTCTCAAAACTTCAACCACAAAACTCAAACACAAGATTTTACGCTTTCTCTTTTTGACAAAATCACCTTCACACACTTGAACTTTCCTTCCCTGAGGAGACGACCTTGGAATACTTTTCCAAGTAAAACACCGACAAACAAAAGACTCCTTGCGATTGGGGAGCACTTTTGTTCACACACATTTCATTTCCATTTCATACATTTTGTTCATTCCATTTCATCACCATCATTTCGTTGCCCTTTCTCTTGCATGAATCCGAGTGAGAGTGACACTCACCCACACACATAAGCCACATATATATTTGATAGTTCATGTTAGGAGCTTAGGAGCAACAACACTCTTTTTCAATCAATCAACGGTCAAGTTGTAGTAATAATCTGATTTGAGTTCATAGTCGAATCCACAGGGAACTGTCATTGGTATTTCAAAGTAAACAGTAGCAAAGACTGAATGGTTGTAATCTTTGTGATTTGTGTGATGGATGGGGATTTCCTGAACAAAATATAAGATTCTTTCCATGGTAGTTTTCTAGACAAAATATAAGATAAGTTCAAATGAAAATAAAGTCACTTCATAGCTCATGGATCTGGACATGTAGTAAGTCATCTGGTTTATTTTATTTATGCTTGATAACTCAATTAACTCCCGTGTCAACGGCAAGTTAATCGAAAGACAAAGATGGACTATGAGAATTAAGCACTCGATTCCGATGTCTTTCTAGAAGTTTACAAAAATTACCTGTGCCGAGGCTTAACCCGTCTACAAACAAGCAAGTGTTTCTACAAGGCATCCAACCATGGCGTTAAAGTTCCATTCTTTAAATGAAGCACAATAATTGGGAGGACTGAAGGGTAGTCATGAGGATCTAGCTGGGGTACTTGCCTAGGAACGACAATTCTTTCTATGTAAGAGTCATATGTGTCATAGAAAGAACCACGATTACAAAAAGTACCTTAGCTTTGCTAGATCCAATCAATCATCCAATAATCAAGGGGATATAGACATTAAGCATTAGAACATAGCATAATTACAATTTTCGGATAGTTTATACATGCACATCACCTCTTACTAAATAGTGAATGAGGAACTACTCACTCTTCATGACTTTGGTAAAGCTAGAAAAGGGACTGATATTTATCCCTCAAAGTAAAGAGCTTACAAAATTAAAGAACAACAATCAAGGAGCCAATATTCAACGAAGAACGAGTAAATCACATTCCATCCTTCACGGCTTTGGTAAAGCTCTTGAAAAGTGGAAGAGTTCCATTTCTCTAAGAAAGAAGGATGCTTAAGCATTGGAAGTGAAAGAAACTAACAAATGGAAGTACAAGAAAGCTAGTTACTTTTGGAGGATTTCCACCACAACCAAAAGATTAGCTGTCTTTCTTGATACATGTAAACAAAAGCAAATACAACTACAAGGGGAGTCTAAGCCTCCATCATAGTTGCTACAACATGAATGTAAGAGCTAAACAAAGAGAAGATTAAAAATCTAACTTCAAGGGGAGTACAAGCCTCCATCGTGGTTGGTATACAAAGTGTAAATGTAAATGCAAGCAAAGAAAGCTTCATGTAAACTTAAAACAAGTACAAAGATAGAGAGATGTTGGTCTAAGGCCAAACTTATCTCCCCAAAACTACTTCATTTCTAAGAGAAAAATTGTACACCTTGAAGCCTCGCAAATAGGGGTATTTATAGGCAAGGAAGGAAGGGTGGGGAGAAGAAACATAAGAGCTGATGGGTGAATAGTATTTGCTTCCCAAGTCATAGTGAAGGCCAACAACTCTGTAGATAGTCTGTGTGTGTGGTTCGAACGTTATTGCTATTTCTGCCTTATGAACGTTTGAACGTTGTCTTGTGTTTGAACGCTTTCTTCTGTCTTTGCCTTATAGGCGTTCAAATGCAAGATGATGTCTGATCTTTTTTTCTCAAGTGGTCTTCTCTCCGATCTTTTTTTTTTCACTCAAGTGGTCTTCTATGAAGTTCACTTCCACACTCCATTCAGCAAGCTGGTCTTCTAATGCTTCCAAGGAACTTCGAACATTGAATGGCATTCGAACGTGGTACTTGAGTAGTTCAGGGTCTTCTTGACTGCAATATGCCATGTCTCAGCAACTCAGAGGAAGTCTGGTCATGTCAGTGCTCTAGTGGACGTTCAAACGTTAGTTGGCGTTCGAACGTGGTACTTAAGTACCTTCGGTTCTTGCTCAGGATCCTGTGCTTGGCTGCAACACTCTGTGTCTCAGTAGTCTACTTTTAACATGGTTCATTTTGAAGTTCGAGCATGAGTTGGCATTCGAACGTTATTGTCTTGGTCCTTACTTTTCTAATTTTGTCCTTTATTCTATTGGTGTTGTATCCTGGTGTGATATTTGTTAATTTTGAGCCCTTCTTCACCTTAATACCTGAATTATCATCACTTGAACTCCATTAAAGTACAATTAGTCTTAAAAAGGCCTAGTAAAATGCTTCTTTTAAGTAATAATCTGAACATGTTCCACTTTTCTAAAGCTTTACCAAAGTTGTGTAGGGTGGAACATGATTCACTCATTCTTCCTCAAAGATCGGCTTCTTGTGTAGTGTGTTTTAACTTGTAAGTCCTCTACTTGGAGAGATAAGAATCACTAAGATTTCTAGCCTTACCAATACCATGAAGAGTGAGTAGTTTCTTGTTCACTCTTAAGTAAGAAGTGATGGACATGTGTAAACCGTTTAGAAGTTATATTTGTGCATTTCGTTTATGCTTAATGTTTTATATCTTACTTGATTATTGAATGATTGAATGAATCTAGAAAAGTTAAGGTACTTCGCACAACCATGAGTCCTTTCTTTGACATAGATGACTATTGGCATATGAAGACTCATTGGTTCTTTACAAGTATTCTATCTAGATCTTCATGACTCCCTTTCAATCTTCACCATTATTGTGCTTCAACTAAGAATGGAATGCCAACACCATGATTGGATGCCTTGTAGAAACGCTTACTTGTTTGTAGACGGGTTGAGTCTCAACACATACAATTCTTGTAAATCTATACAATGACATCGAAACCATGCTCTTAATTCTGACAATCCATTTTTATCCTCCGATTAAGTTTATGTTGACACAGGAGTTAATAGAGTTCCCAAGCATAAGTATAACAACCGAATGATTGACTATGTGTCCAGATCCTCGAGCTAAAGGGTGACTTTTATATTTGAGATTATATTGTATTTTGTCTAGAAAATTCTCTTGGAAATAATTTTATATTCCTTCCAAGAAAATCCATAAACGTCAAAACTTTAAATTTCAAGGGTTCCAATCACTTTGGTCTGTATCACTCTTTGCTTAGAAATACCAACATTAGTTCCCTGTGGATTCGACTTTGGACTTAACCGGATTATTACTACAACTTGATTGCCTGCACTTGGGTTTACATATTTCAGATCACGTCAAATTTTTAGCACCATTGCCGGGGAACCAAAAAGGTGTTTTAAGTGTTTTAAGGTAAAAAGTGAAAAGACCTTCATTTGTGTGTATATATACATACAATAATTCTTATTTTATGTTTGAGGACGATACATTTTCAAATTTGGCAAGAAGAATCTGTTGGGTCTATAAATCAGTTTGAACCATCTTCATCTCGATCAGTAACAAAATCTTTTGATAATATCATGACAAATAATGAGAGACAAGGGAAATTCCTGAGAGAGCGGGAAAAGTTCCTAATATTTGAACTCTGCGGGATTACTTGCATCCCACACTAAATAGTGTCCCATCTTGTTTTGTGTTTCCTGCAAATATGCCCCTCTTTACTGTAAAGCCAGGGGACAGTGCAACTATTACCTTAATTTCATGGGCTTAAAGCAGAAAAATCATATCTGCATATAAATGATTTTGAGGAGGTATGTGGAACATTCTAAGACAATTCTGTACTGGCCAATTTGAAACGTTTTTGTTTCTCTTTAAAGGACAAAGCTAAACATTGACTAAGCTCTTAGAAAGCTCATTCAATACCAAATTGGCATGCATTACCGAATGAGTTTTTCAGAAAGTTTTTTTCCCTTACACTATACCAATGCACTCAAAATGCAAATCATGATTTTTTTGGTCAAAGAGAGAGAAACATTTTACCAATGTTGGAAGACATTCAAGGATCTTCTCCAATCATGCCCACACTATGCTTTTGAAAATTGTACTTTGGTAGAATTTTTCTATGACTCATTGCTCACTAGACTATGCTAGTTATGGAAATGATGGATCAAGGAGAGTTCATGTGAAAGAGTCTAAAGGAGTCATTCAATTTTTTTTTACACCAAATCATATAGTTCTTAGGTATGGGACTTCGGTATCTCCTACAACTATAGAAACCAAACCATCTACTTCCCAAGGGGGTAAGTATGTTTGAAAAGAAGATGATCACCTGAGAAAAAAATGACTATCCTATCTCGAAATCTTGAAGCTTTAGAGATTAAAAAGGTACATCAAGTTGATGTTGGGCCTCCTATAGAACAAGTGTGTGAGATTTGTGCGATGACAAGACACCCTACTGCGAAGTGTGGTCTTTATAGAAGTCTTGTTGGAACAAACAAATACAATTTTCAACTTTAACAAGCCTTATTCCAACCCTTATTCTGAAAACATACAATCTAGGGTGGGTGAATCAGCCAAACATCATGAATCCCACGAATCCTCAACAAAGTTCACAACTACTACCTCAAGGATCTCCGACATATCAACCATATCATCCACCACATAAGAGAAGTCTTGAGGATACACTAAATTAGGTCATGCAAACCCAAATAAACTACAACACTCATTCCACTCAGGCTTTCAATGAATTCAAATCTTAAACCACCCAATCTTTCGAGGATCTCAAAAGTAACATCCAAAAATTGACCCACTCATGTAATTGAAAAAGAGCCTGTCAATAAACCAGTTGAGCTTGAAAGTGTAATTGAAAAAGAGCCTGAACCATCAAAGGAAAAAGATCGTTCTTATCCTATTCCTACTCCTTTTTCTCAAAGACTCAAAACAGTACAGCAGTTGAATAGCCATCCAAAAATTTTCGAGCTCTTTAAGCAAGTGAAAATCAATATTCAACTTCTTGATGCAATCAAGCCGGTTCCCTCTTATGTTATGTTTCTGAAAGACTTGTGCACAATCAAGAGAAGCTAAAATGTTCATAATAGAGCCCTCTTGACAAAACAAACCAGTGCCACACTTTAACTCAAAACCCCTAAAAAAACCAAGATCTAGGTTGTCCAACTATGTCACGTGTCATTGGAAACTTCAAAATAGAACAAGCACTGCTAGATCTTAGAGCCAGTGTTAATTTTCTCCCTTTCTCTATCTACCAACAATTGGATCTGGGTGAACTCAAACCCATATATATCATACTTCAGTTGACAGACAGGTCTGTCAAAATTCTAAGGGACATTATTGAGAATATCCTTATCTAAGTGGACAACTTCACCTTTCCTGTTGACTTCATTGTTTTGGACACTCGGCCATCAATACATTCAGAGAACCAAATTCCCTTCATTCTTGGTCTACCATTCATAGCAACCTCCAATGCATTAATCAATTGCAGGAATAGAGTCATGAAATTAAATATGACTCTCGAGCTAAATATTTTCAATATATCCAAGCACCCAGGATAGGGCAAGGAAGTGAGAGAAGTAAATTCTATTGAGTCTTTGATTCACAAACATTTGAATGATACATTTTGTGAAACGTCTGTTGAATTCTGTTTATTGGAACTTATCACATATGAGTTAATAGATAATGATCAAAATCCAAAAAGTTGACCTGCTCAAGCAGTTTAGACACGGGCACCCAAATTTTAAGACCTTTCATCAAGTGGTACAAAGCCACTTTCATCAAGTGTCTACCTACCAACGATTGAACTAATGCATCTCTCATATGACCTAAAATATGCATTCTTAGGGGAGAAACAAGTCATACCTAGAAATAATTTCATCTAAGCTTGCAGAGTTGCAAGAGTCTAAGTTGTTTAAAGTCCTTACATGTCATAAAAGCACCATTGGGTGGACCACTGCTGATTTGAAAGGTATAAGCCCATTAATCTGCAATCATGCTATATACCTTGAGGAGAATTCAAAATCCTCTCGTCAAATGTAGCAATGGTTCAACCCTCACATGAAGGAATTTGTAAAGACTAAAGTGCTAAAACTATTGGATGCTAGTGATTGACATCAATTAGGTGTAAATTAGAAATATTAAAAAAGTCGAATTAATAGAATTACCGCACTAAAAAGTAGGAATTAAAGTGAATTAGGGTTAGTG
>CM042186.1:26331632-26353154 GCA_023539305.1 Ilex asprella | reverse complement strand
ATATCCCTCCAAGAATCGTGCCTGCCGACACTCAAAAGTATCGAATCAGGTAAAAACCCGACCCGAAGAGGCATCATCATGAGACCCCCACCAATTTTTTTTTCTACATTTCCCATCTGTCTCCATTGAGCCCCCCACCACTGCCTTTTTTTTCTTTCCTTCTTCTTTTTCTTCTTCTTCCTTGTTTTCTGTCCCGCTTCGTTCTTTCTTCTCCTACTTAATTTTCTTCCTCCTTTGTCTTCGAAACCGACCATAACAAAGTGAAATCATGTCCATGTTCCCCGAAGAGCAGATCCCTATTCTGATGTTGTATATTGTTTTTACTCCATTTGTGTATGGGTATATTACTACTTTTCGCAATCACATACAAGCCTTACAAGCCTAACCGAGGCCAAGATCTGAACCGAAAGGATTAATGGTTGCATTTGGATTTGTAGGTATCTGAAGAAGCACGGGTCACTGCAGTTCAACCTCATTTCTAAGATCCATACTAGTAAATTCGAAACATTGGGGACAATGTTCAATTCAGGTTGGGGGGTGTGAGAACCTGTAGTTCGTATTTTGCCTGTATTGTGTACCCATGTCATAAAATATTTAAATTTTTTGGTTGTTAGTTGTTGTTGCCTTGCTATATCTGTGGGTCAGTTTAAATTATCATTGTGACTGGCAGACCTTAAAAAACTGGATAGTGATTCTTAAAGCTTAGGAATCATGGATGTTAAACTTTTTTGGTTTAGTCTAGGAGCTCTATGCACTTTTCCATCAGATGTGCATAATGTGATCATGAGAACAGTAAGACTGGTAAGGAAAAATGAGATCCGAGAACAACAAGTAAAACCTCTCTGTAGCAGAAGCACTTTTGCTAAAAGTCGTCGTGCCAAGAGACTTGGTGTCTGTAAACAGTGTGGCCAGGTATTTCATGATAAAAGATACAATCAGTGTTCTGAACCGATTTCTGGTCGCTAACTCAATCGATTAGACTAGATAGTGAATGGGCAGAGTAAGGATTATCCTGACACGCCATCCTATTCTGGTGCTATGCTTGATCGGTTTGTGTGATAAGAGATTGGAAGAGTCACTGGTAGTTCGAGCTACACAGAGGATGGCTCAGACTAAGATTGCTCGCTAACAAACTATGAAAAAATTATGTTTTGAGGAATGAAAGCCAATGGTCCAAATTTTGGTAAATAGTGTGCAATTCCTTTTTATTTTTGTACATATTTTTCTATTTTTAATTGCTACAATGAAAATATGGGCCGAGTAAGGAATGTCTTAAACTACCAACCTCAAGCGTGGGTGGGGACTTATCCTGAGACGCTATGAATTTTTATTTTTTAAACTTGTGTGTTTAGCCTTCTCTGATTGTGTATAGTGTAACAGAGAAAATTTTATTTTTGGTCCACCGTTCGAACGATAGTTTCGTTCGAACGGTTGCTACTCATAGTACTTTGCCTTTGATGAACTCTAGGCTGAAAACACTGTTGAAAAAAAAACAAAGTACTGGGAGCTACCACCGTTCGAAAGTCCCTTAACTATTTGAACGACATTTTAAATTCTTCATCTCACGTTCGAACGTTTCCATCGTTCGAACGGTGCGACGCGAACTATAAAAACTTGATTGTATTTTTCATTTCAGAAAGCCCCAAATCACTCTGAAACTCTCAAAATCCTAGAGCCTTCCTTCACTACACAAACCTCAATCCACCCTCAGACCCCAAGAAAACCTAAAATTGACCCTCCATAACTCTTCCCCACATCAAAACCTTAAATCCCACACCAAGAACCCTAAGTTTCAGAAGACTTTCAGTCCTCCCTCAAGCTCCCCAACGTTCGAACGACATGCCTCAGATGAAACTCCCTGCTAGGCGTGATCCACCAGTAAGCCAAAATCCTAACTTTGTAATGGAAGTGATTGTGGATAGAGGAGGGTAGCAAATGACGAAGAAGTATGATCGAACTCAGTTTCCAAGTACCTTAAAGGCCGAAAGGTACGAAGATTTCTTCCAAGAGCATGCGGTTGTTTGTGAAAGAGACGTTATACTTTCTGATTTTGATGAGATTGGATTGTTGGAGGAAATGGAAAGGAGAAATTGGGTGTGGTACTTTAGATATGGAGGGGAGGCTGGCATTGACTTGGTGAGGGAGTTTTACTCCAATGCCGAGATTGTCAACGGCGCGATTCGCACCTATGTGAGGGGAACTTACATTGATGTAGATGAGGCGGTGATTATGGAAATAAGGCAAGAAGTGCCTCGGGTAGACAACCCCGCCTAACCTCCGAGGAGAGAAGTAGCAAAGAACACGGTGGGAAAGGAGTTGACGGGGATGCCTAATTTTACATGGGGGACTACGACTTTTCTGAAACAAGGGGAGCTCACCAACAAGTACAAAATGCTTAACTTAATTGCGGTGTCAAATTTCGCTCCCATTAAGCGAACAAATGAAATTTTGCCCGACATAGCGTGATTGATTTGTGCAATTGGAGAAGGGCATAGCATTGATCTCCCCTCCCTCATCTTGAGCGAAATGAAAAAAGGGTGTGACGCAAAGAAGAGTGCACTACCCTTCGGCAAACTTAGTGACAAAAATATGCCTAGAGAATGGAATCATGAAGAGGCCTGAGATGGAAATGCAAAAGCCTATGTGGCCACTCAACAAGAGCTCTTTCAAAAGAAGTCAAGGACATAGTGGTAGCTCAACTGCTAGGTAAGAGGTGCCACCAACCAAAAGAGGAGACGATGTATAAGAGGAGCTTGACCAAGAGGAAGAAAGGGAGTTAGAGAGAGAGTTTATGCAGACTAAAGATGAGGCAGGCACCAGTACCCACAGATCATTACGAGATATCATGATTGGCATCGAAGCCAACCAAGCCAGGCTTCTCCAACAACAGGAGGAGATTCTTGGCTAATTGAAGGGTAGAGCTTGTGATGCCAGTGGACTTGGTGGAGATGGAGGGGATTGAGAGGATGTGATTTTTCTTTTTTGTGTTTATGGATATTTTCTCTTTTACTGTTCTATTTAGTTTATTTATGCATTTGGATGAATAGATTCAAGTTTTTGGTGTAATCTTGCTACTGCTTTTTGTTGGAAGAATTGGATCATTAATGATTGATGTACCGAATGATCACATTTTGTGAATGGAATGATTCAGTTTATCATTTTTATCTGGTTAAAAACATTTGTAAAAATTAGCACTTTAGTAATTCTTGTTGATAAAATACATGTGGATGTAAGACTGTTGGATAACATAACTAGTCACATGATTAGTTTAACACACATCTTGGAAATATTGACCTTAGACCACAAATTTTCTAACTGATATTACCTCTATGCTTACATTATCAAATGAACATGAGTATTTATTGTTCTCAAAGTACACGGTGATCAAACTCGAAAATGGAATCGGTAAATAACCGACATTCCTTGCAAAACCTGACATGATCAATGGAGATTACAAAGAATACTATGGTTAGTTTCGAGCCTTACAATGCTTCAGAGAGAATCAACATTTACTCAATAAAGGTTTTCTTTCACCACCCATCTTTCAATAATCTCATTAATTTTATTTTGACTGATACAACTAATGTGATCTATTAACATGTCCCATAAGAATTATAGGCAAGACGGCACATACATATGAACAGACTTGAGAAAGGATCTTAGGTCATATTTGGATTAACTTTGAGCCTCAGCTAATCCTTTCACAAAAATATGACCCTAGTCAGCCATGATTGAACCTTCAAAGTATAAATTCTTTTTCAAAAAGCCCATATGGTGACCAAGCCACAAGGAAAAATACTTGACCTACCTTGCTAACTAATTTTCTTACACCCTCGTATAAATCTGAATGATACAAAAAAAGCAAGGAAACTAGAAAAGTTATTAGAGGTTACTGTTCCATGAAAGAAAATAAAATCGGTGAAAACAACCGAAAAAGGAAAAAGAGATAGAGAGATAGGGAATTGCAAAGAAAGTGAAAAATGGGAAATGTACATGAAAGAAATCCCATTCCCAGAAGAATGTCGAAAAGCCAACCAGAGATGTACTAAAATGCATAAAAGTGATAGCATTCTTTTTTTTTGTTTTTTTTAAACACCATTGACGTTATTTTGTTAGCCACTGACTGCTAGCCACATTACAACCTATGAAAGCCTTAATTGATCTCAAGTCTGATGCATATGCACATTGTTAATCACAAGTTGGGGTCTGTTATATAGCATTTCGTTATTTGCATCAATATTCTTCCATGAGGTTATGCCAAGAACATGATTAGTCTTTTTGCTAAAAAGTATCACTCCTTTACTAAATTATGCATGCAATTTCTGATTGGCCATCTTCTGATTACATGCTCAATGAGAAACAAGTCACCATAGTCAGAGTGAATCTTTTGCTGAGAGCATCCCAGTGGGAGATTTAGGAAGTTAAAACTATCCATGAAGGGTGATTAAAGTGGAATGTTTATAATACACCAATTCTTATTTCTAGAATGATCATCCTACTACAAAGGAAATTCCAAATGCTAATATGACATATGCTAATTTTTGCATAGGGAAGATACCAATGGTAAAGAGCATGCAGGATAAAAAGTCAAAATTGAAGGTTGGGTGTCTCAATGACCATGATGATCAGTTACTTTAATCAGCAATCTCATATACACATTTGTTCGACCGAAGTTTGTGGGTAGCTTCACTAAAACCCTCACGAGACAACAATCGTCCACTAGGGTAAACCTAGAGGTTTAACGGCTTGTTGTATAAGCTTAATGCAATCGGATAACCTACAAAAAAGGTGTTAGAAATAGGTTTACATCTATTTATAATTGTATTACTAGGGACTAGCAATATCTAGGTTGGGGGTATGATTAATACTCAAATGTAGCATATTCTTATGCCCTGTTTTGGACTAATTGGGTTTTGGTGAAGTTTAAGTGATGATGTTTCAGGTCTTAAAGTGAAAGGCAACAAAAAGTACCTTTGAAGGCAACCACAACACATTAAGGAACAAATTTTATAAGCTTGGAATAAGGAAGCAACGTTCGAACGTTACATACCGTTCGAACGGTCATGGAAAACCAGGCCAACTATTATAATATGTGTTGCAAGCAAGACCCAAGGCCCTGGAGACTTGAGTACTACGTTCGAACGGTCATCAACGTTCGAACGTCCACTGGAGCAATGACAAGATCAGACTGGCTGAAGACATGGCGTGTTGCAGACTTGCAGTCAGAAGGCCCAGGCACTTGAGTGCCACGTTCAAACGGAAACCACCGTTCGAACCCCCTGGAACTATTAGAAAAAGCATTCAAGATTTTTCAAGGACCTGGAGGAAGATTTGCACAAAGACTCGGAGGAAGATTTGCTACAGAGAACCACGTGTCTTCAAACATAATTGGCAGGCACTGAATCCATCAAACGTTTGAACGGTAGAGAGCAAAGACAGAGAAACCGTTCGAACGCCCTTAACCATTTGAACGGAATTGACAGACTTCTTGTAGAGTGGTTGGTGTTTCACTTATACTTTGGCACCCAACTCTATTCTTTTACCCCTCTCCCTACCTTCTCCTTGCCTATAAATACACTTGGTTTTGTGGAGAGAAAGGGGGACACATGGGTGGAACCATTTGAGGGATTCATCACTTGGCATTCATCACATATATCTGTTTCAATTCTTGTCTTAGTTTCTCTCTTTGCTCGAGGAAGTGGGGAGTTTAGATTCCCACTCATTTTTTCTTTACAGTAATGTTTACATTTACATTTGCTTAAGAGTCGTAATTCCTTTATTTACTTTTAGTCTTTACATTTATGTTCTTGATTTTCATTTAGTTTTTACATTTATGTCTTTATTTACTTCTAGTCTTTACATTTATGCTCTTACATACATGCTTTTAATTATGTCTTGCACTTTCATTATTTGAGCTCCCTTCTTGCTTAGAAGAGTGAAATTCTTCCACTTTTCTAAAACTTTACCAAAGTCGTGAAGGGTGGAACGTGATTCACTCATTCTTTGTTGAAGATTAGCTCCTCGTTACTTGTACTTTTACTTTGCGAAGTCCTCTACTTAGAGGGATGAGCATCACTCACTTTTCTAGCTTTACCGAAGCTTTGAAGAATGAGTAGTTTCTCATTCACTCTTTAGTAAGAGGAGAAGGGCATGTATTGATTATCCAGAAGTTACATTATATTTTGTTCTAATGCTTAACGTTCATATCCCCTTGTTTATTGGATGATTGATTTCATCTAGCAAAGCTAAGGTACTTTTGTATAATCGATAGTCTTTCTATGACACGGATGACTCTTGCATGGAAAGACTCCTCGTTTCAAGGCAAGTACTCCGGCTAAATCTTCGTGACTACCCTTTAATTATCTCCATTATCAAGCTTCACTTAAAAGGATGGAATATTAAAGCCATGGATGGATGTCATGAAGAAATACTTGCTTGTTTGTGGGCGCGATAACTCTCGGTACAAATAATTCTTATAAAGTTCTAGTAAGACATCGGAACCATGACCTTAACAGGCCATCTTTATCTTCTCATTAACTCGCCGTTGACACGGGAGTTAGTTGAGCTATCAAGCATAATTATAATGAACCAGATAATTAAATACATGTCCTGATCCTTGAACTAAAGAGTGACTTTATTTCCCTTTATCTTGTAAACTTTCTTGAAGAGAATTCATTATTTTGTTCAGGAAATCACCCACATCTCACAATCCTAAAATCTCAAGGTTACAATCAATTGGTCTCCTTTACTGATTAGTTTGAAACACCAATGCAACAAGTTCCCTGTAGATTCGACTCCGGACTCAAACCGGATTATTACTACAACTTGACCGTCTGCACTTGGGTGTACACATTTCGGATCAAGTCAACAAGCCATTTCAAAGGGTGGCTACCTAAGCTTAGAAAGCTCCAAGGAAGATGATGAATAGTAGATAGAAAATTATGTTTTTGCATTTTTCTTCCGTAATTTCACTTGTAGTTTATTGTAAGGATCTTGCAATCTTCATTTAATATCTTCAGTGTCATTTACTTCAAGTATATTTCCAGTTTAGTTGGGAATCTTAGATTTTACCATTGTTGTCTTTAGTTTTCTTCATTTCAAGCTTTAAAATGGGTATTTTATATTTTTCTTCGTAGTTTAAGATTTCATGCATTAAGTTAAGTTTCATGCTTTATTCTTCATTTTGTCTCTTTACATTATGCATTTGTTTCTTGCTTTCATGAGTAGCTAGATTTTTTGTTGGCTAATCCAACGGAGACCTCCTCTTGGATTTGCCATGTTAACTCTTTTTCTTTCCTCCTCGGTGTACTATGGTTCGGTTTGACTGGGTAGATGGTGGATTAGATCATGAGTCTTTGATATTCTATAGACTTGTCGCAATTTATCCTTGGAACCTCACCATCTCGTCCCTAGCTTCCTACGAATCGATCATTCATCTATAAACTTTTGGATGAAGGTTTTGAGTTAACTTGGTATTCCCATTGGCCTGAACCTTTTGGACTAGCCAACACTTGTTTTTATTGTATTTTCATTTACAAACTTCAAACACCAAAACTCACATAAAAGATTTTACACTTTCCCATTTTGACAAAATCACCTTCACACATCTCTCTTCATTCCCTGATGAGACGACCTTGGAATACCCATTCCAAGTAAAACAAGACATTCGAAAGACTCTTTGCGCTTGGGAAACACTTTTGTTCATTTGCATTCTCCATTTCAATTCATTTTCATTCATTCCATTCCATCCACCATTCCATTCCCAATTTCCCAAATCATTACGAGGGAGAGTGACACTCCTTTCACATATAAGTGATATATACACATTTTAGGGTGCTGTGCGTAGACTATGGAATATACTACAACGGTTTTCACCAAGCATCCGTCAAGGTGGCTAATTATTATGATATAATTGAGATGTTTAAGTAGGTAAATCTCAACATTCCACTCATTGTTGCTGTTAAGCAAATCCCATCTTGTGCCTGTTTGATTTAATTCAATGCTATTCCTAACCTCCTAACATCATCATCAATGTATGTATATGATATGTGTGAAAAGGGGAACGTCACTCTCCCTTAGGGATGATGTCAAAAGAAAAGACAATGAATTTAGGAAATGGAAAGTTAAAATGTGTGAGATGTGAATGTAAAAAAATGCTCCCTAAGTGCAAGGATACTTTTATGGATCGTGTTTTACTTGGAGGTATTCTACGATCGTTTCCTCGAGGTAGGATGTGAATCGTTTGAAAATGATTTTAGTGAAAAGAAAGTTTAAGATCATTTGTTGATTTGGAGGTGGTTTGTGAGTTGTGTTGTTATGAGTATGAAATGGGAAACCAGTGTTGGCTAATCCAATGGGTTACTCCAATGGGAATACCAATTTCAACTCAACTATTTCCTTCAATGAAGCATAGGTGAACGATTGATTTATGGGAAGCTAGAGATGAGATTGAGTGAGGATCTAAGCATAAACCGTGACAACTCTATGGAATATCAAAGACTCACTATCTCATCTTCTCTCTACCCAGTCAAACCGAACCACCGTACTCTGAGAGAAGGAGAGAAAAAAAGTTGAAATGGCATTTCTAAATGGAGGTCTCTATTTGGATTAGCCAACTTAAAAGATTAGCTACTCATGCTTAAGTCAAAACTAGCAATATAATGGAAATACATTATGAAGATGTGATTATTTAAACTAAGATAATACATGAAAACATGAGTCAAAATATAGTGCATTCAATACCCATTCACAGCTAAGAAATTGAATAACATAGAAGCATTAATGGTGAAAGCTTTTAAAGAAGATTATACCTGAAAACAACTTCAAATAAATGACATTCAAGGCATTAAAGGAAGCTTATAAGGTTATTACATTCAAATGGAAGATAATGTATGGAATAAAATGTAAAAATCTAAACTTCTCTCTCTAAACACTATTCATCATCTTCCTATATTATCTCTCTCTATATTACAATATGTCTTGCATAATGCCTAAACAATGCAGTCCTTCCTTTCAAAAAATGTGCCTATAGTGATGGCCTAGTCTATAGATTTGATCTCCGTCCATAGGCTTTCAAGAGGAATGGGTTGGACAAGGTGGTGTTGAGCTAGCCTACACACCCAGCAGCATTATTCTTCTCTCTCCTCATTTATCATCCAAGCTCCCAAAAGTCAATTGAAGGGTGCATGAGGGTTGCTCAGTATGATGGAGGAATCAGAGACAAGTGGGAGTGTGATTAATGGGACCCTAAAAAAAGGCAGAGCTTGAGATGCAGAGATGGGGCTGATTCAGTAGACAGTACCGGTATTGTGTACTGGTACCACGAACTCCGAAGGCATATCCATACTGGTACGCAGTACTAGTATTGTTTCTACTTCTTTGTCTAATTTCTTCACTCCAGAGTTATCATCCAGCCACCTTTTTCATCCTCATTCACCTCAACTCATATGGGAAGACCTTAAGAAGCATCATTTATTGTCTTTTATCTGCAAACACCAAATATCTTTGTTAATAGCTCTAGTAATACAATTCTAATCATTTAATAACCAAAAGTAAGTAAAATGGAATGATTAGAACATAAAACATGCAATGTTTTTTATGCTAATCAGTGCCAAGATCTTGAAGGACTTGTGTGCTGTGAAGAGAAGACTAAATATGAACAAGAAGACATTACTCACCAAGCAAGTGAGCTCATTTGTGAGGACTATTACCCCACCAAAGTTCAAGGATCTCGAATATCCTACCATTGCTATCACGATCTGGAATTGCCAAATGAAGCAAGCTCTTCTTGATTTGGGAGCAAGTGCCAACCTCCTACCTTACTCGGTGTACCAACAACTAATGCTCGAAGAGTTGAAGCCGACTTCAATCACTCTTCAACTGGAGGATCGTAGCGCCTGAACACTAAGGGAAGTAGTTGAGGATGTTTTAGTACAAGTCTATAAATTTTACTTTCCTATAGATTTTATTGTTTTTGACACTCACCTGGTTGCAACCCTTAGCTCCCAAATCCCTATAATACTTGGTAGAATTTTCTTTTCACATCTATTGTTGTGATTATTTGCAAGAATAGTCCCATGAAGCTTGCATTATTTAACATGACCATGTATCTCAATGTTTTCAACTTGTCCAAGCAATCGGGGGATGATGAGGAGGTGCACGAAGTGAATAGGATTGACATCTTAGTGGAGGAACACTTGGGGATATTGGGCATGCTGAAAGTAGAGGAAGAGATTGTTGATATAGAGGATGTTGATGTGCAAGAGGAATTGGAAAGCTTGAAAGGGGTAGAAAAATGGACCCCTATATTTGAGAAGCTTCCACTTCAAGAGAGAAAGATCTTTCCATCGGATTACGACATCCCATGTTGGAGTTAAAGCCATTACCATCCCATCTAAAGTTTGCATACCTTGGGGATAACAAGACTTTCTCGGTGGTAATTAGCTCAACGTTGGAGGGGAAACAAGAAGATGGTCTTTTGAAAATATTGAAAAGGCATAAGGAAGCGGTTGGTTGGACAATTGCCGACATCAAGAGGATAAGCCCCCTCATTTGTAGACATTGCATATACCTTGAGGAGAACTCCTAATTGTCTCAACAACCACGAAGAAGGTTGAATCCAATCATGAACGATATGGTGAGAGACGAGGTACTAAAGCTACTTAACGTGGGCATCATTTTTTTTTATTGTTGATAGTAAGTGGGTTACCCCTACACAAATAATACCCAAGAAGTTGAGAGTCGCAGTAGTTGTAAATGGGGAGAATAAACTTATTCTAACAAGGGTGATCATCGGATGGAGAGTATGTATTGATTACTGAAAGCTCAACTTATGCACGTGGAAATACCACTTCTCATTGCCATTCCTCGACCAAGTGTTGGAAAGAATAGTGGAGCATCTATTGCATTGCTTCTTAGATGGATGCTCCGACTACAATCAAAGCGAGATTGCATTGAAAGATCAAGAGAAGACCACCTTCACTTGTCCCTACGGTACTTTTTCATACCATCGCATGCCTTTTGGGCTGTGTAATGCCCTTAGAACCTTTAAATGTTGTATGATAGAGATCTTCAGTGATATGGTGAAAAAGATAGTGGAAGTGTTTATGGATAACTTCTAAGTGCTTGGAGATTCATTTCAATGGGTGTTTGGAGAACTTAGAGAAAGTTCGTGAAAGATGTGAGGAGAAGAACTTGGTCCTCAATTGGAAAAAGTGTCACTTTATGGTGACGCAAGGAATTATGCTTGGGCATATCGTCTCGGCAAAGGGGATCGAAGTGGACAAATCAAAGGTGGATGCCATTTCCAACCTCCATACACCAAAGGTCATGAATTATATCGAGTTGTTTCTTGGCCATGCTAGTTTTTATCGTTGTTTCTTTAAAGATTTTAGTGCATTATCCCGACCCTGGATCAATTTGCTTGCAAAAGATGTCCCATTAGTTTGGTCGGATGATTATGAGGCATTCTGTAAAAAGTTAAAGAACATGCTCATCTTACCTCCGATCATGAGACCATCCAAGTAGGACTCACCTTTTGAGCTTATGTGCTACGAGAGTGATTACACGGTCAGTGTTGTGCTCGTTCAAAGAGAGGACAAGAGACCCTATGTAATATACTATGCTAGTAAGACTCTTAATGAAGCTAAAATGAATAATACCACCACTAAAAAAGAGTTGCTAGCAGTAGTATTTGCATTGGATAAATTTTGATTCTACATCATTGGATCATCTATAATAGTCTATACCGATCACTCTACTTTGAAGTATTTGTTGTCTAAGCAGGATGCAAAATCGACACTCATTAGGTAGATACTCTTCTTACAAGAATTCAACTCTATGATCAAAGATAAAAAAGGAGTTGAGAACATGGTGGCAGGCCATTTATCTCGACTTGTTATGCAAGAGGCCGACGAGTACATTCCTATCCCTAACTATTTCCCTAATGAATTTTTACTTTTTGTCATTATGTTTGTCCTTTGTATGTTCACATATGTAATTATCTTACAACAGGACAAATACCACCATATAGGAGCCCATAAGATAGAAAGAGGTTTATGGCGGATGTGCAGTAATTTTACTTTGACAACCCGTACCTATTCATGTACTACCCTAACCAAGTCATGCAGAGATGCGTACTAGAAAATGAACAACTAGAAGTCCTTGCATTTTGTCATTCAAAAGAGTGCAATGGCCATTTCTCTGCAAAGAAGACTTTGACAAAAACTCCACAATCAGGTTTTTACTGGCCCTCTTTGATAAAAAAATTGTATCTCTTTCTATAAAGAATGCAATAGGTGCCAATGGTTGGATAGTGTGACCCGAAGGAACATGATGCCCTTCTCCCCTGTACTTGTTATCGAGATCTTTGATTGTTGAGGCATCAACTTCATGGGTCTCTTTCTTGGATTATTTGGCTACCTATACATTCTACTAGCAGTGGACTATGTGTCCAAATGGGTTGAGGCAATCCCTGCCAAGACTAATGACCACCAGATCATTGTCAAGTTCTTAAAAGAGAACATCTGAAACTAAACGACAGTGGGTCGCATTTCTGTAGTAGGCTATTTGTATTTTTGAAGCATAAATATGGCATCACACACAGGGTATCCACTGCATATCACTCACAAACCAATGCCCAAGCCAAGTTGGCCAATATGGAGATAAAAAATATCCTAGAGAAAACGGTGAATCCTAAAAGAAAAGATTGGTCATTTAGACTGATTGATGTCCTTTGGGCTTATCGCACATCCTACAAGACAATTCTAGGCATGTCTCCCTGTCGGCTTGTCTATAGAAAGGCTTTCCATTTACCAGTTGAAATGGAACACAAGACCTATTGGGCCATAAAGACTTTAAACTTCAATTTGAGAATGACCGAAGAGAATAGGAAGCTTGAAATGAATGAATTGGAAGTGATTCGATGAGATGTGTATAAGAGCTCTAAAATTTCAAAAGAGCGTGCTAAGATCTTTCATGACAAATCCATTGTGAGGAAGTCATTTGAGCCCGACAAAAAAAGTGATCTTATACAACTCTCGTCTCTCAATCTTTCAATCAAAACTCCAATCCCATTGGGATGACCCCTATCTTGTCTAGGTAGCCTACCCGAATGGAGCTATAGAAGTCACGAATCCCTGAAGATAGTAGGACATTCAAGGTCAATGGCCACAAACTAAAGCCATTTTTGAGGATTTTGAAGTACAAGGAGGGGTGGAGGATTTGATGGATCTGGTTTACCTGGAGTTGTAGGGGTAATTTTTCATATGATCTTTAGTGTATAATAGTTTTTGCCTACTTTATATCTTTTTGTTACTCACTTTGCCTTTTCGTATAGCGTTGTTTTCCTTAGTTACAGATGTTGGTGTGGTGTCAAAGCTCAAATGCTAGGTGTTCTCTAACCTTACTCGTCTTTTTATAGTCCAACATTACATATCATATCTTTTTTGTTGCATTGAGAACAATGCATGAATCAAGTTGAGGGCGAGGTGCACCATTTGTATAATACACCAGTGTTGATATGTATTCCCTTATTAAGAGTGTTGTGGGTTTGTTGATATGTTGATCTTTGTTTGAATTTTGAATACATGAGCACATTACAGAAGTTCATCCTAAGCTTGAGAATGACTTATGTATTTGCTTTTGAATTTACCAATATGCACACCTTGAATGTGTAATTTTATCAATTTATGGATTGAGTTCACATTTTATTGCTTGACACGAATAGTAGAGATGAGTAAGAACCCTTGAGAGCTTAATTGTCAATCCTTTATGGAGGGAACTTACATTTACTCAGAAGAAGAATTTTTTAAAATTTAAATTTGTTCAATAATCTCATTATGCTTGTTTTGGTTAGGTGCAATTGTGTAGTTGATTGACTTGTCTTGAAAGGCAAAATTCTCCCCCATGCTTATCTAGAGGTGATCTTAGGCAATTTTTTAATATTTTGAGCCTTGTCCTTCTTCTTGTGAAAATTTTATCCCTAGTGTCCTGATTGAGCCTTAATTGTAAATTCGTTTTCATGCAATACATTTGACCAAGCCAATGCAGAATAATAAAAATTTACCTCACCTTGGTTATTCCTAGAGCTGAAGACGAGTGATCATAAAAGAGAATGAAGTATAGTGTGGAAATTCAAAACAAAGGGAAGAACGAGGGTGAAACATAAAGAGTTGAATGGAAAAGAATGACCATCCAAGAAAAGGTGAAAAAAGGGGTGAAAGGAAGAAATGAATGACAAAAGAAAAAGAAAAATGTTAAGAAAAAGAAAGAAAAGAAACAAAGAGTGTGGTGATGGTGTTGGACTAAAAATCCAATAAAAAGGGTGATGTTTTTGAAATAAAAGTCATTTACTCGGAGCAACCCTCTTTGATATCCTATATCCGTCGTTTCTTTTGTCTCAGTATCACCCTAATGCCCCATTATAACCCTTGTAGTCCTAAATGATCTAGAGAAGCATGGGAGATGCATACTTTGAAAGAAAAAGAGAAGTTGGTTTGCTATATAGTGCCCTAGCATTACTTACATGATATTATGCCAATGTTGTTTCTTTTTCATGCATGAACTTTATTTTTGGATTATATGTGAGCATATTTCATTTTGTGCACAAGATTCTATCTCACATATACACGTGGAGTGCATGCCAGGATAACTAGAGTGTGATTCACTGTTGAGAGACACCCTTGGAGAGGTTGCATCGAAGCTTAGTTTGGATAGCCAGGTGAATGTGAATTCCTTGGAGTAAATGCCTAAATTACATGTCCATTGCACGCACACACTAGTTTGAAAATGAATGTGTAGGTTCATACCCTAGATTAGCATTTAAAGCTATGGTGTTTCTTATGTGTGGTTGGTTCAAGCTGTGGAACAACGTGTTAGGTGGCTCTATGCTTAAAGGATGGGGGGATATTGCTCAACTTTCGATATTTGATAAGTTTTAAGAATACCCTTTCTATTTGAATTTATGTTTTGAATTTTGGGTATTCATTCTGTTAGTTTAAACTAGAAATCCATGTTTTGTAGCTTTAAAACATCAAAATCATAAATCATGTTGTAATTCCATATATGACTTTGGGCATGATCATGCAAGTGAGGTTCATATGGGTGGTTCAAGTTTTTTGTAGGTTAGATGTTTTAGAAAGGATTTTGAAATGTGTTGGAGTTGAGGGAAGTTACAGTGGTTTTGAATTTTTGAATGAAAGGTTTACGTAATTTGGGAGATGTTTGTTGAAAAAAAAATTATCATAAAAAAAAGGTTTTGCATTCTTATGAATATTTGCATTAGATGTTTTGCTAAAACAAAAAGAAGTATATACATTCAATTGTCTTGCTGAAAAAAAATAAAAAAAATTGAAAAGAAAAGCAAGGTAATATGTTTAGTTGTAAAAAATCAAATTGAAAAAAAAAAAGAGAAAAATAAAAAGCATAAGTTTGAAAAAATATGAGCAAGTATTATAAATTATGTTTCTAAAAGGTGAATAGTGAAAGACTATGGAAAGAAGTTTGGTTGTGTAATGTAAATGTTCTCTCGGGATAGTCTTTTGAATTCCTGAATATCATTCGTTTCAAAACCCTAATCGCACGGTCCTATTACAACCTTAAATAAAGACTTATCTGATCTCAAGAGTGTTTTAGTGGATGCATGGCTTGTGTGAATAAGAAAACAATAGTGATTATTTGTTTATAGTGTATTGATTTCCTTTCATGAGATAATTGTTTGAAAACGTTGTTGTTCTTATGCTCCTAACATGAACTCTCAAATATTTATATGGCTTATGTGTGTGGGTGAGTGTCACTCTCACTTGGATTCATGAAAGATATAGCGCAACATAATGGTGGAAATGAAATGAACAAAATGTATGGAATATGTAAGTGTGTGAACAAAAGTGCTCCCCAATCGCAATGAGTCTTTCGTTTATCGTGTTTTACTTAGAAGAGTATTCCAAGGTCGTCTCCTTAGGGAAGGAAAGTTTAAGTTTTATGAACGTGATTTTGTCAAAAAGAGAAAGTGTAAAATCTTTGGTTTGAAAGATGTTTGGTGGAGTATGTTTTGGTTAAAATACAATGAGAAACTAATGTCGGCAAACCCAAGAAGTCACTCCAACAGGAATACCATTTCAACTCCAATTCCCCCTCCGATAGAGCATGAATGAACGATTGATTCGGGGGAAGCTAGGGACAAGATTGGTGAGTATCTAAGCATAAACCGTGGCTAGGCCTACGGGATATCCAAGGCTCACCAACTTATCCACTCTCAACCTCGTCAAACCGAACCATTAGACTCATATGGGAAGGAAGAGAATGGGTTGAAATGGAAAACTCAAGAGGAGGTCTCCCTTGAATTAGCCAACTAGAAATCTAGCTATTCATGTTTAAAAGGAAAGACAAGCATAATATAAATGGACATAATGAAGATATGAAACATAGAACTTAACTAAATGCAAGAAACATAAACTATGAAGAGAGAAATACAATACCCATTTTAAACTTGAAATGAAGAAAACATGAACAACAATGGTGAAATCTAAAACATGTAACTAAATTTACAATATACTTGAAAGGAATGAGATTAGAGACAATAAATTAAGCTTACAAGAGTATTACATGAAAATACAAGTGAAAGGAAGGAAGAAAATGCAAAAACATAAATTTCTCACACTATGACACTATTCATCATCTTCTTCCTTGGGAGCTTTCTAAGCTTAGGTAGCCACACTTGAAATGGTTGTGTAATGCTGAATATAATGTTGGAGAGCCTTCAATTTTCGTGCATGGTGGTCCCCCTAGTATGAGTGTGTAGGCCTCCCATCAATAGGAGGTTGAATGATGGCTTGGACAGGCTAGGAGCAGCCTACCAATCAACCCACATGGCAGCCTACTTCCTCTCCCATCCTCATTAATGAAATGGTCTTCAAAGTCTTCAAATTGTGTAAGAGAGGCATGAAAATGTGTAAGAAAATGTTGGGCGCAAGTGAGAGAAGTGTAAGTGGGCCCCAAAGCAAGTGGAGATGGGTTGCAGGAGGTTCGGTGTTGCTACAAGGGAGCGTACCTGTACTGCATACCGGTACTTTGAAGCTTCTGGAGTCAGGCTTACCGGTACTATTCCGTACCGGTACTGTGTACCAGTACTATTTTTCTGCTATGGACCACTTTTTGTAGAATCGACATAATATTTAATCCAACTGTTGGGTTGAGCTGAAATTTTGAAATAATACCGAAGACATCCAGTTCTACAACTTTCATGTTTTGAACTTTTTCAAGTTCGAAATGGATCATAGTAAAAATAGAGGAAAACCGAGGCTCTGCTTCCAAATGATGTGGCAGCTGGTGCCTTTGTTCCCAAAACATCAATACCTCCTAGATTTCTTCATTTTTAAGCCTCCAAATCTTCATGTATTATGTTCATGCCTTCACCACACATCCATCATAGTTGCAAGATCCTAAAATCAATGATTTAAGCTACAAAAACATGCAACATCGAAATATCAACATTATTCATAAAATTGGCTAACTCTAAGTACTTAGATGCAAAAGTTGAGTTAAAATACATGTAATGATGCCTTTACATAAGGTATATTATGTGCTCATCATGAGACTCTGTCAAAAAACTAGTAGGAATTAGCATTCATGACATTAAATGAAGTTCTAAAGATTCATACAGGGGATTACATGACAATGTATTAAAAGAAATGCAAAAGTCTCAATTTTCTCTCACCAAAATACTATTCATCATCTCCTACCTAGACCTTTTCTCTCTATATCTATCTCCTATCTTCCATGTGTGGAATCCCTTAAACCATGGACACATTGCTTGGCATAATATCATTGGAGAGGTGGCCTAGCCTTTATAAGTGACCTCCATCCATAGGGGTGTAGGAGAGATGGTTAGGACAGGGAGAGTGCATACCTTGTCTGCACACCCAGCTTGTCTTCTCTTCTCTGTCCTCCTTAATCACCATGACTCAAAAAATCCAAAGATAAGTGTGAAAGAGATTAATAGTGTTATGGTCATGTTAGGGAGTATGAGAGATCTGTTGGTAGGACCCTCAAGGCAACAGAGCTTGAGATGCAGAGATTTGGAACAGACTCAGCAGACAGTACTGGTACTATTTCTTTCTGATTTTTTGATTTTTCAACTTCTGAGCCTTCCACTAGCCATTTTTTCATCCCTAATCATCTCAATACATTTGGGAAGGCCTTAAGAGGCCTCATTTAGCACTTTTTATCTGCAGACATCAAATATATTTGTTAAGAGCTAAATTCATGCAACTCCCATCATTTAACTCCCAAAAACAATTAAAATAAGATGATTAGCACATAAAAATATACAAAGTTTTGTGCTAATCAGTTTTTCACGAATTAATCGTTCATCTATGCATCATTGGAGGAAGGCTTTAAGTTGAATTGGCATCCCCATTGGAGTGAACCCTTTGGTTTAGCCAACACTTATTTCCCATTTTATTTTCATCACAACCTAATTCCAAACAACAACAGATTTTTACACTTTCCCTTTTGTTTACCGAAATCACCTGCTGCACAATTCACCTCCTTCCTTGAGGAGACGACCTTGGAGTACTCTCCAATTAAAACTCGACATACAAAAGTCTTCTTGTGCTTCATTCACATCCCACATTTCCATCATTCCATTCCATTTGCTCCTAGCCCTTTCTTTTGACATCTTCCCAAGGGAGAGTGACATTCCCTTTTTTTACTCATACATCATACGTACGTTGATGGGATATGTTAGGAGGATAGGAACAACAGGGAAACAAATCAAGCATTTTTTGGTACTGTTGCCGGGGAAGGCAAGCGTTGAATCAAGAAGGTGATTTTTGGACAACAGAGATAAGTCCAGTGATGTCATCGTGGGTTGTGGTAGGTTGATCCTTGTACATACTTTTGTTGTTTACACTTCAATTGTAGATAGTTTTGTTATATGTGGGGAAGGGATGCCCAAAACCGATTAGTTAGGCAACCTTTAGGCTCCAATATGAACAATGACCAAGACCAACCCGGGGATACGAGTGATAACTTTGAGAATATAGGTGCCAATCCGAACATGTCAAGGGGCAGGGGAGGACAAGAACCAAGAATGTCCAATCCACAAATGTAATTCCCCTTCCTATGAATGAAGGGAACAATATCCAAATTGATCCTCCGGCAAGGTCAATGAGGGAGTTCCTTTAACCAACATGAAGCACTACATGCTCATGTATTCTCCTTCCTGTCCAAGCTTAGCTTTTCCTAGTTAAGCCAGGGATGTTGCAACTACTTAGTTGCAACCTTCTTCACCAATCATTGTATGGAAGACATAGCTGGACTGAAATTGTTCCCCTTTTCCCTAAGAGATAAGGCAAAAACATGGCTTAACTCCTTGAGACCTCGAACCATAACATCTTGGAATCAAATGCTCACTAAATGATGACTTTTTAATTTAAGAGAATCACATATTTTTTCTAGAAAATTTTATAAACATCATAACTTCAAATCTCAAGGGTTCCGGTCACTCGGTCTCTATCACTTATAACTTCAAAATATCAACATTAGATCCATGTGGATTCGACTCTTGACTTAACCGGATTATAACTACAACTTGACCACCTGCACTTGGATGTACACAATTAAGATCAAGGTAAGTTTTTGGTGTAGTTTTCAGGGAATCTAACAGTGTTTTAAATTAAAAAGTGAAAAAATATTTATTTGTTGTATATAATTTTTATTTTATGTCTGAGGATGATCCTTGTTTTCCAAATTTTCCAAAAGAATCTATTGGGTCTATAAATCAATTTAAACCTTGCACACCTCGATCAGTAGCAGACTCCTTTGATAGTAGCTTCACTAATAATGAGAGAGAATGGGAAATCCCTAATATTTGAACTCTAAGGGATTATTTGCATCCCACACGAAGTAGTGTTCCCTCTTGTTTTGTGTTTCCTACAAATGTGCCCAACTTCAATGTCAAATCGGGGACAGTGCAATTGCTACCTCAATTTCATGGAATCGAATCAGTAAACCCATATTTGCATATCAAATATTTCGAGGAGGCATGTGGGACATTCCAAGATAATTATGAGTGGGCCAAGTTGAAACTTTTTTCTTTCTCTTTAACTAGAAGTTTTAACTACTCATGATAAAGGCAAGAAAAAATATTAAAGAGAAAAACATGGTAATAAAATCAAACAAAGACTTGCATTAATGTAAGAAGAAGTTTAAACTACAAAAGAAATAACATTCATACAAAAAATGTAAAGCTTAAAGAGAAAATACCCAAATACAAGCAATAGAACTAGTAAATCCTAGAGAAACTCAATACAACTTGAAATAAATGAGATTAAAGTGTTAAAAAGAAAAATTACATGTAGATTGAAGCTTACAAGAATGAAATGGTGAAGAAAAAGCAAAAGCCCTAGCTTTCTCTCTCTACACTACTCCTAAGCTTAGGTAGCCTGTCTATTTTTCTAAAGCTTAATGATCTAAAAATATGTGTAGGTGACCTCTTTAATTTCGTCCATCCTCTCTCTCTTATCATGATTGGATGATTTGGAGTAATTGGAGAGAGGTTGTCCACAAAAGCAAGAAAAATCAGTCAAAGCATGGTCCACCCATGCTTTTCCAACCATTCCCTCTCTCTCCGTTCCCTATTGATTAGCACAAAACATTGCATATATTGTATGTTGTTATGTCCTTTTTATATTTGTTTTTTTTGTGAAATTGGGGATAAATGTGGTTAATCTACGTTTTAATGAAATATTGTGTGAATGTAGGTGAAGAGTTGAAAATGGTTTGAGTTAAACCCCCATTGAAGTGGTTGAAGTCAATGAAGATGAAGGGATAACTTAAAGGAAGGATTGGAAGGTGATGAAAACAAGAAAAAGGCAAATTGGATGAAAACCTTCTAGAAGGTTTGGCTATAAACCTTATGGAAGATTTGCACTTGGTCTACCTATTCACTGCCAAAAATTTTCGGATGGTTTGCATTGCCTTCTGGAAGGTTTTTCTTACTGGACTGTTATTTTAACTATTCTTGCACAAACCTTCCGAAAGGTTTGCATCGGGCACTCCGATGTGGAATGGTCGACACCACCACAAATAGAACAAGCCTCATCGGCTCTTGACACATGAGACACCTCTTGTCTCCTATCCACCTCAAGGCTATCTACTTTCTTAGACAATTTGGAAATTTATGAAAGTAGATCCTCCCGGTCTTTCAAGTCATATATCCCCCCCTTTGTGATTGACTACTACCCGGCAATGTCCTAGGTACATCATTTGGGTCCCTAACATCCCAAGGTTGTGCATTTTCGGCCAAGGTAGCAAAGTAGTCAAAGGCCTCATCAGGATCTTTGTTCAAAAATTCACCATTGCAGATCATGTCAATGAATTGCCTATGGTTTGGTGTAATTCTTTCATAGAAGAAACTCACCAATTGCCATGATTTAAACCCATGAAGTGGAATGGATTGGATTAAATCCTTGTAACGATCCCAGCACTGGTAAAATTGCTCATTGGGGTTTTCAGAAAAAA
>CM042186.1:26300903-26331532 GCA_023539305.1 Ilex asprella | reverse complement strand
AAGACTCGGAGCATTAATGGTAAATCTTTAAATAGGCATTAAACCAATAAGAAACATGAAAGAAATTAACATTAATGACATTCAATGAGGTTCTAAAGATCCTTACAATAGATTACACGGCAATGTAATGAAGAAAATGCAGAAAAATCAATTTATCTCTCTAAAAACACTACTCATCATCTTCTACCCAGGAGCTATTTTTCTATATCTCTCCCTCCTCAATAATGCTGAACTCCCCCTCTATCTTCCCTCCAAAACGTGCCTCATGAGCTCTGGGTTAGCTTGGGTTGTCTATCCCATCCATAGGTCGTAGAGGGCATGGGTTGAACAGAGGTGTGCAGAGCTTGTCTGCACACCCACTCCTTCCTCTTTCTCTCTCTTCATTGATGATCCAAGCTCCAAACATCCAATCCATGGTGTGAACAATGTGTATAGTATTGTGGGAATGTCAAGGGAGTAGGGGAGAGCTGATGGTAGGGTCCGCTAAGTGACAGAGCTCCTACTGCAGAGATTTGGGGAAGAAATCGACAGACAATACCGGTACCTCAAACTCCAGTAGCCTTTGCTTACCGGTATGGTGTTTGCTATTTTTGCTGTTTCTGTTGCTTCTGCTGCATCAACCACCATTATGCTTTCCAATTCTCATTCTTTCATTCCCTTTTGTCTCCATCCTTGTTGAAGTGCTAAAGGGAGTCTTGGTTAACAACTTTTTACTGTAAATACAAAATGTCATCATTAATAACTCAATATTTATAACTTCCATCTTTAGCATCATAAAAACCGTTAATTAATGGATGGTTAGCACATATTAATATGCAATATTTTGTGCTTATCAAGAGTGACACTTTCTTTACACATAAGCCGTAGACACATTTGAGGGTGATGTTCTGAGGCTAGGGAATATACTACAAAGGAATTCATCAAGCACGTAGCCTTAAATGTATACTAAAGTATTCACCAACAAATTTCCATTCAAAACTTGTGTGTGTGTGAAATGAATATGTAATTTAAGCATTTACTCGAATCCACATTCACATAGCTATCCAAATTAAGCTTTGATGAAAAACTCACCAAGAGTTTCTATCAACAATGAATTACACTATGAATATCTTGGCATGCTCTCCATGTGTATATGTGAGATAGAATCTTGTGCACAAAACGAAGTATGCTCACATATAATCCAAAAAATGAAGTGTATGCATAAAAAATGAAACAACCTTGGAATAATATCATGAAAGGAATGCTAGGGCATTAGATAGGAAAATCAACCTTTCTTGTTCTTTAAAAGTGTGCCTTCTCCATGCTTTTTCTAGATCGTTAAGGACTTTCAAGGGTTGTAATGAGGCCTTGGGGTGATATTGAGGAAAATGAAATGAAGGATGTAGGAAAACAAAGAGGGTTGTTCCGAGTGGATGACTTTCATTTCAAAAACATCTCCCTTTTCATGAAATTTTCAGTCCGACACCATCACCACACTCTTTGTTTCTTTTCATTCTTTTTCTTAATATTTTCCTTTTCTTTTGTCATTCTTTTCTTCTTTTCACTCTCTTTTCTCCTTTTCTTGGATTTTTAGTCTTTTTCCATTCAACTCTTTGAATTTTAACATCATTCATCCCTTTTGTTTGAGTTTCCACACCATACTTCCTTCTCTTTTATGATCAATCATATTCAGCTCTAGGAACAACAAAGGTGAGGTTGATTTTTATCATTTTGCCTTGCCTTGGTCACATGCATGGCTTGGAAATGAATTTACAATTAGGCTCAAACAAGGCACTGGGGATAGAATTTCACAAGAAAAAGGTTAAGGATCAAAGCATTTTGAAGATGGCCCAAGATAATTTCTAAATAAGCATGAGAGAGCATTTTTCATTTCAAGATAAAGTCAATCAACTACCCAAATGCACTCTAACCAAAGCAAGCATAATGAGATTATTGAACAAATTTTAAATTTGAAAAATTATTCCTTTGAGTAAATGTAAGTCCCTCCAACAAGGATTGACACTAAAGCTCTCATGGGTTCTTACTTCATCTCCATTATGCATGTCAAGCTATAAAATGTGGATCCAATCCATAAATTTCTAAAATTACACATTCAAGGTGCACTTATGGTTTAGTTCAAAAGCAAACATGTGATGCTCTTAGCAATAGGATAAACTTCTATAATGTGCTCATGTATTCAAAGTTCAAAATGAAGATCAAGTAATCACAAACCCCATAACAATTTAAGGTAGGGGAATATAGTTCAATATTGGATATTTTTAGTGTTAGGGAACAAGTGGGAGGCCCAATGGTGGGATCCCTAAAGTTGCAGAGCTTGAGTTGTAGAATCTGGTGTGTTTCAGTAAAACCTACCAGTAGGTCAATGGAAACCTACCGGTAAGTTTTACTCTAGTGAGCAAAATCTATCGGTAGGTTTGCGGTAGGTGCAGGACTAGTATCCGGTGACCAACATCTCACCGTGAGATAGTGATCAGCTATCATCCAGGGCCCGTCCTATGAGTAGGTTTTTCCTTGTTTTGCAAAACTATTGGCTCCTCCACTTTTCAAACAAACATCAAACCTTTACCCCATCTCCAAACAACTCAAGCATCATGATATGGCCTAAAAAACACCGTTTGAACCCTTTCTCACAAAAAATTGTCCAAAATTTTTAAAACTTTCACATTTCCCATTATTCTATACAAAAATTGGTGAAAAATGTAAATGGTGCACCTCACCACCCCCAACTTGAACCATGCATTGTTCTCAGTGCTGATGATCACATAATATTGCACATTTCATGGCCTCATTACATTCATTATAACTTAACTTTTGCATTTAATTACTTAGTGTTAGCCTATTTTATAAATAATGTTGAATTCTCAATGTTGCATGTTTTGATAGCTTAAATGTTGGATTTTAGGACCTTACAACTATGTTGGATGTGTGGTAATGGCATGGACACAATACATGAAGAATTGGAGGCTTAAAAGTGAAGAAATCAAGGAGGTATTGGTGTTTTGGGACTGGGAAGCACTGCCTCGGTTGTCTTCCATTTTGACCATTATCTACTCAGAATCTGGAAAAGTGCAAAACATGAAAGTTGTTGATCTGGATGTCTTATGTATCGTGTAAAAATTTCAGCTCAATCCAATGGTTAGATCAAGAGTTATGTTATTTCTACCGAAGGTGGTCTAGTGCAGAAAAATAGTACCAGTACTCGGTTCCGGTACCACGAATCTTCTGGCCAAAAAATAGCCTGTAACTCAACTTTGAGGCTTGGGGCTCCCACCTACACTTCTCCCACTTGCCCCCCAACATTTTCTTACACAAGAGCAGGCATCCCTTACACATTTGGATGACTTGGGCGGCTTGAGCATTAATGAGGATGTGAGGGAAGAGGGGCTACCTGGGAGATGCAAGCTAGGCTTGTCCTAGCCTTCCAATCACTTCAAATCAGCTCATACACATTGGGGGACCCTCATGGACGAAATTCAAGGCTCTCCAACAATATACACAACATTTATTCAGCATTGTAGGGAGAGAGAGTTGGCTACCTAAGCTTAGGAGTAGTTTTAGTTTTGCTCCAAGAAGGAAGAAGATGAATAGTGACATTTTTGCATTTTTTTCTCCATTCAAGTTGTAGAAAGCTTGTTAATCTCTTGTAAGGATCTTCTAAGTTTAATTTATTGTATTTAATCTCATTCCTTTCAAGTTATTGCAAGTTTAGTTCCATGTTCTAGCTTTCACCATTTATGTTTTCAAGTTTTCTTCAATTCTTAGTTTAAAATGGGTATTGTTGATTTCTAATCTTAGTTTAAGATTTCTTGCATTTAGTTAGGTTTTAATCTCCATTTCATCCGTGTCTCTTTACATTAAGAATGTCTTGCTTTTAATATGAGTAGTTAAGATTTAAGTTGGTTAATCCAAGGGAAGACCTCCTCTTGGGGATTCTATTTCAACTCTTCTTCATTCCTCCCTTTTGAGTCAAATGGTTCGGTTTGACGGGGTTGAGAATGGATGAGTTGGTGAGCCTTTGATATCCCATAGGCCTAGTCACGGGTTATGCATAGATACTCACCAATCTCGTCCCTAGCTTCCCCCGAATCAATCGTTCATTCATGCTCAATCGGAGTAAGGCTTTGAGTTGATTTGGTATTCCTATTGGAATGAATCCTTTGGATTAGCCAACACTTGTTTTCTTGCATTTTCATTTACAAACATAACCCCAAAACATAAACAAAAGATTTTACATTTTCTTTACCTTTTTACAAAATCACTTTCACAAAACTCCCTTTCCTTTCCTGAGGAGACGACCTTGGAATACTTTCCAAGTAAAACACCGACAATGAAAGACTCCTTGCGATTGGGGAGCACTTTTGTGCACATTCCACTTTTCATTTTATACATATTTTGTTCATCCATTTTCCACCATTCACATTCCGTTGTTTTCTATCTCTTGTATCATCCCGAGGGAGAGTGACATTCCCTTCACACATAAGCCATACACATTTGAAGGTGGTGTTGAGAGGTAAGGAACAACAACCGTTATCAATCAATCAAGTGCACAACGAGAAAAATGAAGGTGACAAAGGAAATAAGATACCCCCCTTTTTTTGGATATAAACATTAGAGGGAAAATGAAACATGCAAGAGCTTGTTTACACCCCCAACTTAGACTCGTACATGATACTAAAAGATATTTGTTACGATGATGCTCAAAAAGAATTGAGTAAAAATTAGGAAGAGATAAATAACTTCATGCTAAAATCTACATTACAAGATAATGAAAATAAAAATATAACAATAAAAGAAATATAACTACTAAGTACATGAAAACAAAACAAAAAGGGCTTATGTCACTTCAGCTTCAATTAGGATATGAGCTTGCTCCCATTGATTTTTTTGATTTTAAAACTTTTTTGTTGTATAAATGCCCTTCCAAACCAATCTATTCGACAATACAAAAGATAATCATTAAAAATTCTCAACCAAACAGAGGTGTAGACAAGTTTATACAATTCCAACAATATAGTATACAATTTCTCTTTATAACTTTCTACCTTTAACTCCATTTCAATGCCCTCCCCAAGTTGAGAAATGTGAATCTCAACACCACTCTTAGATGAAAAATAAACCTTGGGCTCATTGGCCTCATATGAGATAATATATTTATTAAATTTTTCACAATCAAGAGTGGTGAGAGATTCAACATCAATTTGCATTCCATTGGGATGATCATCCTCAATACATTGACTATGCTCAAGATGTTGTTCTTCATGCATAGTAATTATAGCATTAGTCAATATATAAAGTGGTTAGGTTATTTGGGCATTGCATTCCATTTGGTGTAGCATAAACTCGTAAAAAGTATTTTCTCATTCTAGTTTGGTTGAGTCCTCATATGTTGGATAGTGACAAAATTTATTTGGTGGTGTGAGATACGATAAAAAATTATAAGGTTCGTTCTCTGAACCATAACTCGGTGTAATATAATGGTGAGGGAAAAAGTTTTTGAAGGCCAATATTGAATTTGAATCTTCACATGCAAAGTCGTAAACTGGATAATTTATCGGGCATTCACTATTGATGTGCCCATACTCATCGCAAATCTCACACAAATTTTCAAAATTAGGGGCATTTGATACATTTTCATAAAAATATGGAAACATAACAAAAAACCAAAACTAAAACAAAATATTTGCAAATGAGATGACATACCTTGGCCCGTGATGACAATTATAAGACTTACCTATGCCGTCCAAAATCCCTTTGAACTCTACACTTAACCTTCCCCGAGGCACCAAAAATGCTTGGATGTTTTTTGTTGTATTCCCTAATCTTCGAACATCACCCATGAATATGTGTATGGCTTATATGTGAAGGGGAGTGTCACTCTCCCTCGGAATGATTTGAGAAACGGGGCAATGAAATGGGGGAATGAATGAAATGCGTGTGTGAACAAAAGTGCTCCCCAAGCAAAGAGAGACTTTCAAATGTCGTGTTTTACTTGAAAAAGTATTCTACGGTCATCTGCTCAGGGAATAAAGGGAATTGTGTGAAGGTGATTTTGTTGAAAAAGGAAAAGTGCAAATTCTTTTGAAGTTGGTGATTTGTTTTCTTTCTAAACATGTAGGAAAGCAAGTGTTGGCTAATCCGAAGAGGTTATTCCAATGGGAATGCCAGCTTAACTTGAAACCTTCCTCCAATAGATCCTAGATGTTTGATTGATTCATAGGAACTTGAAGACTAAAATGGAGGTGAGGATTCAAACATAGCCCATGACAAGTCTACGGGATATCAAAGACTCACAACCATGTCCTCACCCTAACCCAGTCAAATGGAACCATCGTACTCTGAGAGGAGGAAAGAAGATGAGTTGAAAAGACTACGATTACAATACCAATCATGAGCGATAGCGAAGCCAAACCGGATAGGCTTTTATGTTTAAAGCCCCAAAACTAGCTATCTTATTACAGACAACTATCACAAGCCTACCCAAAAAATCTCATAAGTAAAGTTCTGTTCAAATTGTATTCTCATTCACATCCCGAATAAGGATTTTTGGTCTTGCCATGACCTCGCCCTTGTTATTGTCGTCATCTGTGAATTGACCTAATCAATAAAGTTGTTGTTGGCAGGAGGATAGTTATCTTGGAATCCCTTGCCTTGTTGGATTAGCCAACTTAAAATCTAGCTACTCATGAAAGCAAGAAAGAAATGCATAATGTAAAGAGACAAAATGACAAAATAAAGCATGAAACTTAACTTAATGTAAGAAATCTTAAACTATGAGGAAAAATATGCAATACCCATTTTAAAGCTTGAAGTGAAGAAAACTTGAATGCATTAATGGTAAAAGCTAGAATGAAAGACTAAACTTGAATACACTTGAAATAAATAAGAATAAAGTGCAAGAACTAAGGATTATATGGTATTTAAATCTTACTACAACATAAATAGACAAGAAAATGCAAAAACATTAATTTCTATCTCTAGCACTATTCATCTTCCTCCATGGAACTTATCTATGTAGAACTACTCCTAAGCTTAGGTAGCCACACCTTTCAAAGCTAGTTGAATGTTGAATATATGGAGAAGAAATAATGATTTTTCGTCTATGAGGCTCCCCTAGCCTTTGTGCAAGCCTTCCATCAATAGGAGGTGAGTTAATTGGCTTTGGACAGGCTAGGAAGAGCATAACTTGCACCCATTATGGCTTCCCCCTTCTCAGTCATCCTTATTAATGACAATGCCTCTAAAGTCTTCAACTAGGGTATAGAAGACATGCATATGTGTAAGAGATGTCAGGGGACAAGTGGGAGAATTAATGGTGGGACCCCCAAGTAAAAGAACTTGAGTTGCAGGCTTTCTAGAACTTCTGGGCAAAACCTACCGGTAGGTTTTCATCTTTCTACTGGTAGGTTTTGGCTATTAGAGTAAAAAATATAGGTAGGTTTCCTGCTCTATACATGTTTTCGTAGAATTATCCTAACTTTTGATCCAATCGTCTGATTGAGCTGAAATTTTGACACAATATAAACAACATCCAGATCTACAACTTTTATGTTTTCACTTTTCAGATTCAAGTAGATAATAGTCAAAATGGAGGAAAAACAAGGTATTGTAACCAAATGGTGCGGGTGCTGGTGTCTATGTTACCAAACACCGATACCTTCTTGATTTCTTTCACTTTTAAGCCTTCAAATCCTCTTGTAACGTGTCCATATCTTCACCACTTCTCCACACCTAGTTGCAAGGTTCCAAAATACATGATTTACATTATAATTACCTGCAACATCGAAAATTCAACATAATCCATAAATTTGGCTAACTCTAAGTACTTATATGAAAAACTAAGTGAAAATGCATGTAATGAGGCCATTAAATATGCAATATTTTGCACTCATCAATAGTCTTTAGTGTACCATCATTTTCACTTACTTTAATTGTTCGTGTTTACCTAGTTTAATTATCCATAAAGTGTTGTCTTTCTTAGTTGCAGATATTGGTATTTTTGTCAAAGCTCTAGTGCTAGGTGTTGTCTAACCCTGCTAATATTTTTATAGTCCTTCATTGCATATCATATCTTTTTGTTTCATTGAGGAAAATGTATGAGTCAAGTTAGGGGTGAGGTGCACCAATTGTAAGATACACCAATTTTTTGTGAAAAAAATTGTTGATAATACCAATTTTGTGGTGAAATTCACCGTTCACATGATCTACAGATTTTAGTTTAAGAATAGTTGAGAAATATGTGAAAATTTTGAATTTTTTGGTAAAAAATATCTGAATGTTGACCTATATTCCCCTATTTAGAGTGTTGTTGGTTTATGAATAGTTTTGATCTTTGCTTTGAAGTATGAATACATGAGCGCATTATAAAAGTTTATCTTATTGCTAAGAGTATCACTTACTTGTTTGCTTTTGAACTCAACCATAAGTGCACCATGAACTTGTAATTTTGATAATTTACGAATTGGATTCACATTTTAGTGCTTGACATGAATAGTGAAGATGAGTAAGAACCCATGAGAGCTTTACTGGCAACCTTTGTTTGAGGGAACTTATATTTACTCAAGGAATAATTTTTCAAATTCTAAATTTACTCAAGGAATAATCCCATTATGCTTGTTTGGGTTAGAAGTATTTGGGTAGTTGATTGACTTTGTCTAGATATGTACAATGCTTCCCGATGCCTATCTAGAAATGATCTTGGGCCATCTTTGTTCTATTTTGAGCATTAGCCTTGTTCTTGTTAAATAATTCCTAGTGCCATGTTAGAGCCTAATTGTAAATTTATTTTCATGCCCCACATTTGACCATGCTAGCGCAAAATGATAAAAATCTACCACTCCTTGGTTATTCCTTGAGCTGATTATGATTGAACATGACAGAGAAGGAATGGCGATGTGGAAACCCAATAATAGGGATGATAATGTGGAATTCAAATATTGAATGGAAAAGAATGAGAAATCCAAGAAAAAGGAGAGAGAAAGGAGTTAAAGAAGATTGAATGATCAAAGAAAAAAAAAAGAAAATGTTAAGGAAAAGAAGAAAAAGAAATAAAAAGTGAAGTGATGTGGTTGACTGAAAATCAGATTAAAAAAGAGTTCTTGTTGAAATAAATGTCATGCACTTCGAACAACCCCTTTTATTATTCTATATCTTTCATTTCGTTTGCCTCAATATCACCCCAGGCCCCATTATAACCCCTTAAAATTCCTAAATGATCTAGAGAAAGCATGGGGATAACATACTCTTTAAGAAAAAGAAAGGTTAATTTTGCTATCTAATGCCCTAGAATTCCTTTCATGAGATTATGCCAAGGTTGTTTTATTCTTACACATGTACTTCATTTTTTGATTATATGTGAGCACACATTGTTTTGTGCGCAAGATTCTATCTCACATATACACATGGAGAGTATGTCAAGATAACCATAGTGTGATTCATTGTTGAGAGACACCTTTGGTGAGGTTCCATGGAAGCTTAATTTGGATAGCCAAAGTGAAAGGGAACTCCGTTGTGTAAATACTTAAATTATATGTCCATTTCACACACACACGAGTTTGAAAATGAATGTGTAGGTACATACTCTAGACTAGCATTTAAAGCCATTGTGTTGCTCATATGTGCTTGGTTCGGGTATGTGAACAATGTCTTCATGCAACCCTAGGCTTGCAGGATGAGGGAATATTGCTCAACTTTCGATATTTTATAAGATTTAGGAATGCCCTGGTCATTTGAACCTATGTTTTACATTTTGGGTATTCATTTTGGTAGTTAAACTTAGAAATCCATGTATTGTATTTTGAAAGCATCTAAATTTTATATCATGTTGCAATTTCGGAAATGACTCTGGGAAATAATCACTCAATTGTGGTTTACATGCGTGGTTAAATTTTTGGGTAGATTAGATGTCATAGATAAATTTTTTGGGAAACCCTTCACATTTCCTTCAAATCTTAACCTCTGAAGTTCTCACCTCTCCTTCTACTCACTTTCAATCATCAAAATATTTCACCCAAAGCCCTTAAATCTTACTTTTGTCTTCTTTAGGGTTGATTTTTAGTGGTTTTTCCGAAAATTGTGGTGTTCTCACAAAAACCCTAGGTCTCCAAATTTTCCCCTAATTATCAAGTTCTCGTTGATCTTCTCCAAAATCTCTAACTCCCTTGTTATGGCTTATTTAGGAAAGACCTCCCTCAACACTTTTTATCCCATTGAGTGGTTTGTGATGTGGTTTTTGACATTCATTGGTGTTGGGGCACTGTTGTCTCTCATGGCCCGCACCAAGGTACAAGTCTGAATACCCTACCACCCGCGAGCACTAGCTCTCGCAAGAGGAGCGTTGAGGGCCCAAGTAGCAGGGATAGGGAAGAAAGGAGGATGAAGGCAAGACACAATGCTCGTAGACAAATGATATATGAGATAAATAAGACTTGTGAACGATTTTGTGGACAAGATTACCCTTAGGCCAACCAATGAAGTGGTGAGGGTTATCGAGGGGTTTGGACTGGGTATTTGGTTTGTGGAGGTAAGTGGGTACAAATTGGCGAGGACGGTTCGATCCTGAGGATATTATGTAGAGAGTTTTATAGAAAATTGATGGTGGTGGGCCAGGACGATTCGATCCTCAGAACGAATATGAGGGTGAAGACCTTTAATGTCACCCCTGATTTGATTGTCACTTTGTTGAGTTACTAGAGGCCTCCCCCTACAACCCCGGTGTACCCACATAATGTCGGAGGGATTAAGACCATACATGATTATGTCCAACTCACCTACGAGGACCCAACCAAATTTAAGGGAAAAACTCTAGTCGGGATCTCAAGCACTCCTACGGGATCATGAACAAAGTCCTCCACTATATTTTGATGCCCCAGGGTTTTGAGAAGAGCCCAAATGTCGAGAAGCTCACCCTCCTCCATGCGTTTATGATGGGGAAGGTGATTGATGTAGCCCCGTTGATTTGGGAGGAGATAAAGGAGTTTGCTCAGGCTACAAAGCTGAAGGCAAACCTCCCCTTCAGCAATCTTTTCACTTAAATGTGCTCTCACTGCAAGGTGAAGTCCTACGCACATGATACGCTGCTACCCCTAAGACGGGTGCCATTGGGAAATCAAGTAGCAGAAAGAGAGAAACTAGGATAGGGGGTGAGAGAGCGAGTACCTCAGCACCTGAGCCATCTTCAACTGGTCCATCATTCTTTTTTGAACCTACCACTTCTGCCCCAGCTCCCACCATGTCACAATGTTTGGATGCATTAGAGACAACGACGTTTAGGCTATCAATGATTGTGACTAGGCTATTCCAACATACTTTCCCAGGTGAGCCCATTCCTGGTGGACCCGCCATCTCAAGCCGTCGGACCTTTTACCTCTGCTCCTATGAATTCTATTTGTCGTTGAGGTGGGAGGCTCCGATGATGACAATTCTGATGATGAGGAGAGCGGTGCTGGGAACGACGATAGTGACGGTGATGATGGTGAGGAGGAGGATAATAGAGATGAGGACGCGAGTAGTTGTGTCGTCGAGTCATTTTTGTTGTTCTTTGTTTTTTGGGTCTTAGGTTGCACAGTTAGGGTTAGTTTATCGGCCATGTAGAAGTGTTTCTAGGATGTTTGGCCATTTTTTTTTTGAACACTAACTCATTGTGCTGAACTTTTGAAAGTGATTAATGGAAAGTACCATAGTTGTTCATTTAATATTGCCCAATTCCATTTCTTCAATTGCAATGTGATTTTTGCATTTTGAATGTTTGATTATTTGCATGTATGAATGGAATTTGTGTAGCTTTATATCTTGAGGTTTGAAATAAAGTTTACTAGGGACTAGCAAAACTCAAGTTGAGGGATGTGATTAGCACAAAATATTGCACATTTCGTATGCCTTTTGTACCCTTTTTGTACTTGCTTTTGTTGTGAATTTGGGGAGAAATGCATTTAATCTACCATTTGATAAAGTTTTGTGTGAATGTAGGTGAAGTATTGTAAATGGCTTGATTTAAGCCCCTATCGTAGTGCTTAAAGACAATGGAGATGAAGAGATGGCTTAACGGGAGGCTTGGAAGGTGAAGAAATCAAGGAAAAGGGAAAATAGAAAAAACTTTCTAGAAGGTTTGGACATAAACCATCTGAAAGGTTTGCGCTTAGTCTGCCTGTGTCATGCCAAAACCTTCCGAAAGGTTTTGCCTACTAGAATAAACCTTCTGAAAGGTTTGCATCGACCTTCCGGAAGGTTAGGCTCAGTGGACAACTCTTTACACTTGCCCAACCAAAACCTTGCAAAAGGTTTGAATTGACCATGCAGAAGGTTTTGCCCATAAATGCTAGACAACCTTCAACTCAAGCTCTACCACTGATGGGTCCCACTGCATTACTTTTTATTCCATCGACCCTAATCTTCGAACATCATCCCGTAGTATGTGAATGGCTTATATGGATAGGTGAGTGTCACTGTCCGTCAAAATGATGCAAGAAATGGGATTAACGTGTGTGTGGGATGGAATGTGAGTGTATGTGTGCAAAATTGCTCCCCATGAGTAGAGAGAGTCTTGCAATGTCGTGTTTTACTTGGAATTGAGTATTCCAAGGTCGTCTCCTCAGGGAAGGAAGATGAATTGTTTTTAAGGTGTTTTGTGAAAATAGAAAAGTGTAAAATCTATGAGTTTTGTTTTGGTGAGTTGTGTTCTTGATGAAATGGACTGAAAACAAGAGTTGGCTAATCCAAATTGGTCATTCCAGTGGGAATGCCAAATCAACTAAAGATATTCTTCCAGTAGGTGCCTAGACGTTCGATTGATTTGTAGGAAGCAAGGGACTAAAATGGAGGTGAGGATTCAAGCATACCCCGTGACAAGTCTATGACGTATCAAGAACTCACAACCACGTCCACACTCAACCTAGTTAAACCAAACCGTTTTACACAACGAGGTGAAATAGAAAAGAGTTGATTTAGCATACCCAAGAGGAATTCTCCCTTGGATTAGCCAACTTAAAATCTAGCTACTCATAACAAAGGAAAGACATGCATAATGTAAAGACACATAGTGATGAAATGAAGAGTAAAACTTGTATTAATACTTAGAAAAGTTAAAGTACAAAAATAAGTTCATTTAATACCCATATGTATAGCTTGAATGGAAAACTCAAATACAAACAAGGTAGATTCAAGAACATGTAAGTAGACTTGCAATATACTTGAAATAAATGAGATTAAAGTGCAAGAAGTAAAGATTACAAGTGTTTTAAAGCTTACTACAACTGAAATGGAGAAGAAAATGCAAAAACATAAATTTCTCTCTCTAGAACTTAATCTTCTCCATTGGGAACTTCTCTCTCTAAACTACTCCTAAGCTTAGGTAACCTTCCTCTTTTCAAAAGCTTGTGTGAATGCTGAATATATGGTGTAAAACTTCTGCATTTTCGTCCATGAGGCTCCCAATAGCATGTGTGTGCAGGCTTCCCATTAATGGGAAGTGATTTGAAGCATTGGACATGCTACGATAAGCTTAGCCAGAATCCACCATGCCTCCATCCTTCTCTCTCCTAATTTCCCATCCTTCATCTTCTAAGGCTGACTTTGGGGTGTAGGAGGCATGTATGTATGTAGAATATGTTAGGGGATAAGTGGGAGAATCATTGGTGGGAACCCTAAGTGACAGAGCTTGAGTTGCACGTGTTCTAGTAGTTCTAGGCCAAACCTTCCGGGAGGTCAAAGTAAACCATCTAAAAGTTTTTTTTTTTTTGCAGTAGGCAAAACCTCTGGAAGGTCTTCTAGAAGGTGTCTAACTTAGGACTAGTTTTTGTAAAATTGTTATAATTTTTTATCCAATTGTCCAAATGCACTAAAATTTGGATACAATGTAGAGGACATCTAGATATACTACTTTCATGTTTTCCATTTTTTGAGATTCGAAGTGGATCATGGTCAAAAGTTGGGAAAACAAACGTACTAATACCAATTCCAATGGGCTAAACCTTCCAGAAGGTCGATGCAAACCTTCTGGGAGGTTTTCTTCCACATGTATTTTTCTTTATTTATTTACCTTCCAAGCCTCTCGATCCTCATGTAATGTATCCATCTCTTCACTATTCATCCACACTTAGTTTGATAAACCCATTGATTTATGCATACTGGTGATCATTGGCATGCCCATGATTTCCCGAGGCCTAGACAAACTACGCAGCGGGGAGGTCTAAGGAATTAGTTGAGATATATGTCACACCCTGTGATGAGTGGATTTTATACCTACGAATTGAGTATTTTAAGCTTGATAAAATTGATGATTTTTTATTATTTTATGTTTATTTTTGTTTATTTTGTGTGTTTTGATGTTTTTTAGTTGGGATAACCATTTTGAAGGAATAATGATCATTTCGAAGGAAACAAGGTCAAATTGGAGCCTAAAAGTTGGATTTTTGAAGAGGAAGCTAAAGGGCATTTTAGGCCTAAAAGGAGGGGCACCCCTCAAGGGCAATTAGTAGGTGCCTTGGTGCCATTTTGGGCACCCCTCGCTTGGGTTGGGCCTTGACATGAATTTTACCTTGGTTTTGACCCGAAATTGGAATCTTCGGACATAAATGCCATGGTTTGTTTGGGGGATGATATAATCTGACTTTTGGGGGCTGAAAATAGTGGTAAAGCGAAGGAATTGGAAGACAATTGAAGAAAAGAATCGAAGGAGTCGACACGATGAAAATTGGGCTAGAAGGCTAGAGAGAGATTGAAGATTGCAACTAAGTCTTTCTTCTTTTCTCTTACTTTTAGTTCTTGATTTTTTTTAGATGTTTAATTTTAGAATGATGTTTTTCAATTACATTATGAACTAAATTTTTATTAAGATTGCAACGGAACCTAATGAGCCCGAATTTGACTAGGCCGAGCCCGAATTTGACTAGGCCAAGCCCAATTTAGATAAACCGAGAAAGCCTGAGGAAAAGTCCAACCAAAGCTGGGTCGACCGATCAAAAGGAAGCCAAAGGTATCAAAGAGGAGCCTAGGTCATCTAGAAGAGCCTAAGTCCAATGAGACACCGTCAAGGGGGTGCCACTCAAGGGGTCACCTAAGAGGGCGCCTCCAAAGGGACACCCCAAGAGGGTGTCACCCAATGGGCGCCGCCCAGTTGGTCCTCCTGCCTCTCCTTTACCCTCTTCACCTTGGTATTCCAATCCAAGTCCAAGACACACCAACTCAAGACAAGTTTAAGCTCAAGACGAGGATCAAGTCCAATACAGTTGAGAGACCCCCTCTGAATGAATAAGAGCATGAGGGAGAAAACATCGAGATAGGCACGGATATCTCCTGTCATAACTACACTTATCAAAGTAGTAGAAGTCTTCTCCCTCACGTCACCGCCTCACCGCTTTACCCTAACTATATAATGTAAGCCCTCTCAACATTGAGGACAGGCCTACGAAACCTCCACACTAACCCTTATACGCACTGCTCTTTCTTTCGCTCTCCCCCTCTCTCTCTCTTTCTTTGTCTCCCACCAAAGGGTTGTAAAACTAGCCATAGTTGCTCTCCTGGCGACGTCATCAATAAATTACCACAGGTCACCACTTCCGTTCTCGAGAGTGGACGTAGGTCACCCGAACCGAACCACTATAAATCTCTGCGTCAATCTATTATTTTCTATTTTACTCTTGATTGCCATTGATTATTTTTTAATTGCTCATTAATCACACCCATTGACATACTTGACTGTTGATCTTACACGAAGACCAATTTATACATCATGGGAATGACTAATTTTTCTACTCTCTTATTCCATGGCATTCACGACCAGATCAATGAGCAAACACAGCCGGGAGACAACAACCCGACCCACCGTGAGGAGGCTCTACCTCCCCTCGCACTATCAGAACCTTCTATTACGGCGACCACTGTTGTTGGACAATAGCTCCTCCACACCATGTAGTTTTTGGTAAACCAAAACCAACAAATCATCCAACCGATGCTCACACAAGGGGGCGTCGTGTAAAACCCGAGAAAATTTAAATTTTTTCGGGAAATGGTAAAATGGTCATTTTGTCATTATAATACGTATTTAAAATGCTCATGTTCTAGACCTTGGATGAGAAAACAGAGTTCACCGTTGGTCTCGTATCGTGAAATCTAGTCACCCTGTCGAATTTCATCGAATTCTGAAATAGTCGGATGTTTTGCACGTCATTCGAGGCAACTGGATGGCGAATGACCTCACAAAGGTCTCCAAATATAATTATCTTAAATTTAAGTATAATTGGATTAAAATATCAATAACATTAATTTGAGCTAAACACGGAATGTAATAAATCGTTTCAGGGCGAAATCGGACTCGAATAAGCGAGGGACACTTGGCACAATCTAGGCCAAGTCTCGAAAAAAATAAATAGGGCCTTAAATGGGATATTTCAGCAGAAATATCCCATTCTTCAGCTGATTTCAGCTGCCCATGGAGAGAGAAAACTTTCTTCACCTTTCTTCTTCGAATTCTCGGACTTCCATCGCTCAGATTCCGTCAAGACAAGAGGAAAAATCGATCTCCGTCATGAGGGCTATGCCTACGTACCAAAAACAAGAGATTTCGCCAAAGATTCAAAAGTGGAGATTTGGGAAATCAAGAGTTCTTGAGTTCTTTTGGTGTTATGGAAGTTTTCTACACTTTTATTGAGGTAGGGTTCTTCCTACCTTGGATTATTCTTTCTTTAGATGTTGGTATATTAAGGGTTAAATTTATACATGCCTATATATTGACTTGTATATATGTATATGGTTATAGAAGTGCAAAAGTGAGCATGGAAAGGATTTAGGCTAGCTTCTAGCTTAATTTTGATATAAGGAAGTTACATGTAATTGTTCTTGTAACTTAGAAAATCTTGAGGCATGCTATGTGTTTTGTAAATTGTGCCTTTAAGGTGTTTGATGAAATTCCTTGATTGTTTTATATGGATGTTTGATGCCATTGGAATAACATGTTGAATGTGTTGTTGACATATGCTTATTGATATGTTGTTTATGATGATTTATGGAAATTATGTAAGAAATGTCAATTTACATGGAATATTAAGATGTGTGAAAAATATTGCTCATGTGGTGTTTATTACATGTTGGGCATGATCATGGCATCACATTCATGGGCTATATGCATGAGTGTGGGTGTGTGGGTGCATGGTTGATCAACACCAAATTTGTTGCTTGATGGGTGGGCTCGAGAAGAATTGGATTGAAGATCCAATTAAGTCTCACAGTTGCATGCATGAAAACTTGTGTTGGGTATAGCAAGAAGGACTAAATACTCCCTCGGGTGCAAGACCAGATCACATGGTTCTGACACTTCCCGGCTGTGAAATTCCAGAAAAGTGTCATGGTGTATGGAACCGGCGGTTGTGATACCAAAATCTGTTGCCCAACAAAGACACAAGATTTTAATTTATAAAATACTCATTCAATGAGTTACAACCATCAATGATGTGATTTTATAATGAAACAACTTTTATTTTCAAACGATCACTAGATGGGTTTTCTGTCAAGTGACGATTCATTTCATGAGTGCATTGCATTGTGTTGTGGGAGTCGGTGAGTACTCGGTTTGAAGTGCATGAGTGAGTATCATCTCATTTCATGGCATGGCATGGTTGCATTCCAACATTGAATGTATATTCTTGCATGGAATGATGGGTTATATGTTGCTTGTTAGTATTGCATGAGCATGAGCATCTAGGGGGGAGTAACCTCTGTAGGATTTACTTTACTGGGCGTTGCCTCACCCTATACGGCAACACATTTCAGGTTCGAAGTATACGCCGGTGGACGGACCACATTCGGGTCGCCAAGGTTGAAGAAAAGCCAAGATGTGGCTTATTTTGAGCTTTGTAAATTAAGTAAAAAAAACTTAGTTTTCTTTTTTATCATGTAAACCTATGGTATTGAATGTAATAAAACTTGTATAAATGCCATGTTATATGAGTTGAGTTGGGTTGTACATGTGTTGGTTGGTTTTGAGGAGCTTTAAAATGAATTGGAAAGGAAAAACTATTCAAATGGGCAAGATTTAGGTTTAACTACCGGTAGTCAACAGGTAGTCGTGGACCAGAAGGTCTCAGGCTACCGGTAGTCATTGGTCCAGAGAGTTCTAGCTACCAGTAGCTAACAAGTAGCTTCCGGCAGAGATTTTCCAAAATACCCAAGCTATCGGTAGTCAATAGACACCTACCGGTAGCCAGTTCAAAAATCTGAAATTTTAAAATTATTTTGTCAAACTTTGGGCTTAAAATTTCCTTCCTTTAAATGAGCAAATTGGACCCTAATGCGGTATGAATCATGGTGTGTTGGACTTGGATGCTTTTAACGTGATATCGGGTTATGCGGCATCAATGGGTATTTCCGCGAGTTTGGGGTGTTACATGTCGTCCCTCACCCCTTGGGAGAAGTTCCACTCCTTCCAATAGGAGAGGAGGCACTGTCTGTCCCTTCTAGGCAACAGACAGCCCCCACCATGGGGCCCCTCACCAGAACGCCCCAAGGCCATGCCCGGGTGCTCCTAGCCTAGGAGTCCCTCCTCAACGCACGGGGAGCTCATGTGTTCCCTCTCCACATATACCTGTACAGGATGACAAAGACAAAGGAAAGAGCCAATATGGTGATCATGAAAGCCAGTGACTCTCATCTATGCTCTATTTTTTAAAATTATTTATTCTGTTATTTATTATTTTATGAAATAACTTTCTGCGAAAATTATTGTGTCCAGAATTTTTGAGCTTTGCTAAAATTTACAGAAAACTTACATATGTCAGAATATGACCTAACAACTAGGTAGACAAAAGGCGGTCATCGTTAGGTGCCCAGCAGTAGGCGTCTCCAACAGTAGGTGCCTAGACGAGGGGTCTCGCCCTTTCCACCTTGGGCGCCCCTAGCACTAGGCACCCAAATGAGGGGTCTCACCCTCTCTACCATGGGCAACCCATGTTGCCACCTAAATAAGGGGTCTTGCCCTCTCCAACTTGGGTGCCCCCGTGATGCTGTCAACCGAGGGGTCTTGCTCTCTCCATCTTAGACATTCCTCTTGATCTCGCCTTGATGAGGGGTCTCACCCTCTCTACCTTGGACGTTCCTCTTGATGCCACCTTGACGAGGGGTCTCACCTTCTCCATCTTGGTCGCTCCCATGATGGTCTCACCCTCTCCACCTTGGGTGCCCCCATGATGGCTTCGCCCTCTCCACCTTGGGCACCCCCATGATATCACCTAGATGAGAGGTCTTGCCCTTTCCACTTTGGGTATCCCCATGATAGCCTAGCCTCCTACACCTTGTCGCCCTTACGACGGTCTCGCCATCTCCATCTTGGGTGCCCCCATGCTGCTGCCTAGATGAGGGGTCTCGCCCTCTCCACTTTGGGCGTCCCCATGATGGCCCTGCCCTCTCCACCTTAGGCGTCCCCATGATGGCCTCGCCCTCTCCACAATGGTGCCTCCTTCGGTGTCGCCTAGACGATGGGTCTCGCCCCCTCTCACCAGGCACCCAGCTTCAATCTCTTAGCACTAGGCGCCCAGCAGCAGGGGTCCACCAAGCGCCCAGCCCTCAACAGTATCCCTCATCTCCTCTATCTCTATGGAGTGAGCCTCTAGCCTAGTAGCTCTCTCAAGTGCTACTCTAAGGTTAGCCTCAAGTTGAGCAGCCCTCTCATCAGCTAGCCTTAACTTCTTAGTGGCATCCTCTCGTGCCTGCCATACAAGCTCCACAACATCCTCTCATGCTTGTCACTCAAGCTAGTATCAAGTTTAGCAGCCCTCTTATGCGTTAGCCCTAACTTCTCAGTCGCATCCTCTCGTGTCTGTCGCTTGAGCCTTAACAACTTCACGGCATCCTCTTGTGCTTGCCATGCAAGCTTCACTACATTCTCTTGTGTTGCTCAGAACTTAACTACTCTTCAGCAACCTCATGTGCCCGCCTCTCTACTACCTGGCTGCTGATTGCATCCCTGATCATATTTCTAAACAAGTAGGGTAAAACAACAGCCACCTATAGGCATTCAAAGCCAAAAATATAAAGAAAGAAGGTCAAGGACGAAGCCAAATAGGAGTGCGGGACACACCTTGAAAGCCTCTTCTACGGCAACCATATCTCGAGACTATAAGAAGCTCGGCCAGCTTCACTCTCTCTCGTGAGTTGCCAAGAAGTTCGACCTAAGTCTACCTCTGCTCCCAAGCAGCCTATATATCTAGCTTCATACTTTCTCACGAGTCACCAAGAAGCATGGCCCTACCTCTACTCCCAAGCAGCATCAATCTCCAACTTAGTGCCTCTCTCACTAATCACCAAAAGCCCGGTCTCAAGAGGTGTAGCTTTCTCATGAGCAATGCTCAGACTTTGGCTTTGTTCTCACGCAAACAGCCTACCTCTCTCTATAGGTAATCATGTTACGATATTTTAATATTTAGAATAACATTGTTTCTACTAGGTGCACTTTTAAAACTCAAGTCGTCTCCACTTGAGACCCAACTCCTATAGTGGTACAAATACACACATGAGTCACAATTAGAGAAAGAGTGGGGGCACCACCGAATCTCACTCCTGGGAAGTAACCTAGCCATCGGACCTCGGTTAAAAAGTACTAGAGGCATCAAACATCGCCTTCTTAGGAAGATGAGAAGACACCACCCTAAAAGCACAGAGAGTCTCCACCATCACCCTATCAACAGGATCTCCTAAAATCAGAGACAAGGTCAAGAACCAGTATAGCCGAAGGGTATCAGAGTCTCCCTCTCTAGCAAATACCTAGAATGCCAATTCATCTCCCATGAATGACTGACAGCTGCCTGTCAGAACGCAACTCTCCTTCTCGCTCAGAGGAGGCGCCCAAAGTCGCATGCAATGCTGCTATATCGCCTATCAAGCTTGCGCCAACCACCAAGTATCCCCTTACATTTAATGTCATATAGGGGTCCCCAACAAAGAAGGTGCTGCTGAGCAAGGTGTTGGCGTCGCCTATAGGGATGAGTCTTCGCATCTCACCCAACCTCCTCTTGGCGCCACCCTAGCTAGCACACAACAATTGGCATTGCCCAGTAGCCTGGCGCTCTCGCCTACTCCGGGCTTACTCAGGCAGCCTCGCCCATTCCAAGCTCGCCCAAGCTGCCAAAGGAAAAAAAAAAAGAGGCGGCACCCAAACAAGAAAGAAAAAAAAATAGAAGGGGAAGAGGCGACACCCAGGGAGACCAAGGAAGAAAGAAAGAAAAAGAAAATAAAAAGAGGGAAAAGGGGGGCCAACACCCATGCAAGAAAAGGAAGCCAAAAAAATGAGACCAAGGAGGTGGCACCCAACCCAAGGAAAAAAAGAAACAAAAAAGAGTGGAGAATAGCCAACACCCAAGAAGCGTCGCCCAAGCAGCCAAGGAGAAGGAAAAAAAAAAAGGAGAGGAGGCCAACGCCCAGTAGGCAACGCCCAAAGAAAAAAAAAAGAAAGAAAGAAAAAAGGACAAGGAGGTGGCGCCCAAGCCAATGAAAAAAGAGAGAAAAAAAAAGAAGAAGATGGAAGAAGAGGCGCACAGCAAGCCATTAAAAAAATAAAAAAAATGGGAAGAGGTGGCACCCAGGAGACTAAGAAAGAAAGAAAAAAAAAAAAGAGGGAAATGGGGGGACAACGTCCAGGAAGCCCAAGGGGAAGAAAAAAGAAAAAAAAAAGGAAAAGTAGGCAATGCCCAAGGAGGCCAAGCCCAACAAGAAAAAAAAAAGTCAATTATGGTGATTGTGGGCAAGAGTGCTTTGAAAAAAAAATTATATTTGATACCGATAAATTCAACAAGTCTAAAAAAGCACCATGGGACGCAAAAAAAAATTTGCTCACTAAAGCGAAGGCGAAGCACATGCCCTCAACCCCTTCCTCTCACAAAAAATCAGAGGTTTGGGCATGGAGGTAAATGATGAGCCCAAATTTGACTGGGTCAAGCCCAATTTAGATAAACCGAGAAAGCCAAAGGAAAAGTCCAACCGAAGCTAGGTCAACCCATCAAGAGGAAGCCTAAGGAATCAAAAAGAAGCCTAAGTCATCTAGAAGGGCCTAAGTCCAAGGAGACACCCTCAAGAGGGCGCCACCCAAGGGGTGTTGTCTAGTTAGTCCTCTTGCCTCTCCTTCACCCTTTTCACCTTGGTACTCCAATCTAAATCCAAGCTACACCAACTCAAGACAAGTCTGAGCTGAAGATGAGAATCAAGTCCAACCTAGCTGAGAGTCTCCCTCCGAATGAATAGGAGCACGAGGGAAAAAACATCGGGATAGGCGTAGAGATCTTCTACCATAACTACACTTACCAAAGTAGTAGAAGTCTGCTCCCTCACGTCACCGTGATTGGTTGAAAAATAATGTTTTTCTTAACCCCTTAAGTACTATCCCTCAAACTATGCAATGTATGAGCGAGGGGAAGGATTTCTTCCCCTTAGGATAGTGTCAAAAGAAAGGGCAAGAGGGAAAGGAAAAGAGATGATGTAAATATGATGTTTGAATGCACAAAAATGCTCCCCATTCGAAAGGAGACTTTCGTGGTCGTGTTTTACTTGGAAGTATTCCAAGGTCGATTCCACTGAGAAGGAAGTAAACCAAATGTGAGAGTGATTTAGTGACAAATGAAAGTGTAAAATCTTTGTTCTTTGAAGTTGGTTGGTGAAATGTGGGCTAATGAAAGTGTAATGGGAAAAATGTTTTGGCAAGTCCAAGAGGTTACTCCAATGGGTATGCCACCTCAACTCAACCCACTCCTCCGATTGAGCATGAATGAATGTTTGATTCACTGAAAGCCGGGGATGATATCGGCGAGTATCTAAGCATAAACCGTGGCTAGGCCTATGGTTTATCAAAGTCTCATCGAATCATCCACCTTCAATCCGGTCAAAAAAACCATTTGACTCTAAAGGGAGGGTGGAGAAAGAGTTGAAATGGTGTGTCCAAAGGCATATCCCCCTTGGTCTTGCCAACTAGAAGATTTAGCTATTCATATTTGAAATGAGAATGACTATGTAATGAAAGTGCATTGTAATGAAATGAAGGTCTAGATTAACTAAATGCAACAACTCAAAAGCTAGGATTGGAAGAGAAGAAAACCCATTTTAAATCTATGGAAAATGAAGAACTTAAGAACATTAATGGTGAAGCATTGAAAATAGCATTAAACTAAGAACCAACATAAAGGAACTAGTATTTATCACATTAAATGAAGTTCAAGATGCTTACAAGAGATTGCAAGCCAATGCAATTAAGAACAAATGAAAAACGCCACTTTCTCTCTCTAGAAACTACTATTCATCATCCCCTACACCTAGAACTTCTCTCTCTATATTCAAAATACAAAAAATGTAATCCTCTCTCCTCCTCATGAATGGAGTGTATATCCCTCCAAAAAACTTGCAAGGCAGCCTCTGAAGTGACCTCCCATCTCCTCCCAGGAATTATGGTGGGCTTGTACATGTGGTGCAGGTGATGCAGGGGTGCCTCTTCACCCAGCAACTCCTCATTGATGACCAAAACTCCAAAAAGTCCAAAGAGGAGTGTGAACATGATGAATAGTATTGTGGGTGTACAAGAGAAAGGTGGGAGATGAGTTGGGGCGACCCACAAGGCTGGTGGAACGGCTCAGCAAAACATGGGGTCTGTCATGCGGATTGCTCCGGAGCTTCGAACTCCAGTAGGTTAAGGGTACCGAAGCAGTGCTCCAGAGCAGTATTGCTCCGGAGCAGTGCTCTAGAGCTATTTCTGCTGCTTTGTTCCTCTTCCTGATTTCTTTACTCTTGAGCTTCTTTCTGGCAATTCCCTCACCCCCAATCATCTCAAGTGGTTTGGGAAGACTTTAAGACGACACACAAAGCCCTTTTTCACTGCAAACACAAAATAACATCGTTAAGAACTCAAATTGCATAATTCCTCTCATTTAATTTTCAAAAGCAGTTAAGAACAATATGATTAACACATATGAGTATACAAGGTTCTGTTCCAATCACACCGCCTCACCACTTTACCCTAACTATATAATGTAAGCCCTCTCAACATTGAGGGCATGCCTTCGAAACTTTCACACAGACCTTTATACGCTCTGTTCTTTCTTTCTCTCACTCTCTCTCTTTCTCTCTCTCTCTCCCCCAAAGCATTGTAACACTGGTTGGAGTTGCTCTCCTGGCGACGTTATCAATAAAATACCACAGGCTACTGGTGCCATTCCTGAGAGTGGACGTAGGTCACCTGGACCAAACCACTATAAATCTCTGTGTTGATTTATTATTTACTGTTTTACTCTTGATTATCGTTGATTATTTGTTAATTGCTCATTAATCACACCCGTTGACATACTTGACTGTTGATCTTGCATGAAGACCAATTTGTGGATCACCAGAACCTAAAGTCTAGTTAAATTGATTTACTCTCGATTCTAGTTCGTATTGATCATACATGAGTTGTTTGTCATATTTTGTATTTAATATATAATTGTTTGGACAACAATTAATTTGATAACCTAGATAAAATTGGGAGATGGATTCTAGGTTTAGATCTGAATATGATGACATGCATATGGTTGATTCTTCTTAGGATTGAATAGCTGGGTTTGTGTATAGGGTAAGAATATATCTGATTCGCACTTTTTAGTGGGTCTGAATTATATTATACAATACATCCAACTATAAGTGGTCAAATTGTAGTTTTCTCAGTTTTAAGTCCAAGTATCGATCACACGAAGAGTTTTCAGTAATTTAGACAATAAAATAAATAAAAAATAGTAAAGTTGTTGTTTGGAGTAGTGTATTGCTTGATAACTTGTGATGTGAGCTTAGTTTAACAATTAATTTGAATGAATAAATAAATAAAGTGCATAGATACACCAGATTAATGATAGCAATGTAAAAGATACCCTTCAGTTTAGGGATCCATATGCTTCATATTGGTTAATTATTTAAAATGCTATGTCACAAATTAACTTTCATTTTACTGGACAGTCAATCGATAGGTTTGATGTATATAAACCATAACACAATCACTTCTTAGGCTGACTAGTGGTAGTAAATCATAACTCAGCAACTTCTTAGGAAAGTTGGTCATATCCATGTCAATTGATTAACCCAAGAAAACCAGAAGGACAAGTCATTCATGAGGAATACTTGAGTTATTCACTTGATCTCATGATTGTAAGTGCGAATATAATAAACCATAACACAACCACTTCTTAGGTTAACTGGTGGTAATATAGCACAACACAACAACTTCTTAGGAAAGCTGGTTATAGATGTGTCAATTAACTAATTTGTGTGAACTAGAAGGATAAGCCATTCATGAGGAATGCTTGAATTACTCAATAGGTCATTTGCAATATATATATACTAATTAGACACCCTCAGCATTACGATGGAGGACAAGTCATACCGGTAGGAATGTCGTGGTTGTTAGACTAGCAATACAATTACATATAGTAGTTAAACAACCCTAATAACCCATGAGGATCATTTAGATTTTGCACGACACATCAGTAGAAAATCCTCAGCGTTCTGGTGGAGGAAAAGCCATACAGGTAGGAACGCCGTAGATCTTTAACTAGCGGGTCTTATGATACACTGATGACATAATTCCATGCACAACACCAAAATTACTTATATCACTATGTCATGCATTAAGCATATAATATATATATATATAAACATATAAATAAAACATCATTATTTTCATAATCTAACAAATATTATACATATGTTTATCCTATTTTGAAGGGTATAAAAGATTACTCACGCTGCATCGCTACAAACAAGCGAGGAGTGCGAGTATTCATCATTATAACTGAAATTAAATGGTAAACTATAAAACTTCTTTCACAATGAACAATTGAAACACAACCACTTTTATTATCAGTCTATACCCAAAAGTGGTTGTAGTTCAACGATCCGAATAGAAAGATACAAAAGAAATGTAGAAATATAGAAGAAGGTATCACAAACTGGTTTTCTCTCTTTCTTTCCTTTCTTTTCTCTCTTTGGGGCTTGGAGGGCCGGCTAGTTTTTGGTAGAGAGGAGTTGCTCTTGGAATGAGGGTGTATGGAATGAAGAAGAAAAGACCGCTATTTATAGAGGGGAGAGGAGCTCACGGCCAAGAAGGGGGTTAGTACCCCTTCACCACCATTCCGAAATGGTGGTGCCTTACAATGGTGCTAGGTGTCGCATTCTTGGGCTGCCATGTGTCTTTTTCTTATTGGTCCATGTGTCTTGGGCTGATCCTTTCTTTACTATATTTGCCTTTTAGTCCTTTTTAGTTTCAAGCTTTGCAAAATTGCCTTGTATTTTCCAGTATTTATGTATTTGACCCTGTAATTACAAACCTAAAATTGGTAATACCCTAATTTACACACAAAACTTTAATTGACTATAATTAATAAGTTTTAAGGAGTCTATCTTACCAATTTGATAACTTAATTTTTTTCAAATTACCCACTAGTTAGGGTTAATCAATACCTATATGTCGTGTGTAACTTTTATAAGAGTATGAACTTAATGAATCTATTCCAACTTATTTTGTATAGGAATATAGTAATTTAATTGGGAGAGATTTGTTTATCTTACTATTAGAAGAGGTTTGATAAATAATTTTGAAATCACAGTTAACAACTTATTTTGATCAATTAACTGAAAGAAAGTTAGAAAGATTTCTACAAAGCATTAGAGGAAGTTGTAATCTTAACTTCTTTTTTCAGGTAAATTCAACCATTGATTATTAAATCTAGCTTAGTTTTAAATTAGTCACTTCAAAGTTCAATTCCAATTGTTTAAATAAAATTGAATTAACATAAAGTCAGTACTTGAAATTTATTAGTAATAATTCTCCATGGGAACGATACTCTACTTATCACTTTATTACTTGTTAATCGTGTATACTTGCACGTAAATTGTCAATATCAAATTCGGACAACAAGTTTTTAGGAGGTTTGATAAATAATTTTGAAATCTCAGTTAACAACTTATTTTGATCAATTAACTAAAAAGAGAATTAGAATGATTTATACGAAGCATTAGGGGAAGTTGTAATCTTAACTTCTTTTATCCGATAAATTCAATCATTGATTATTAAATCTAGCTTAGTTTTAAATTAGTCACTTCAGAGTTCGATTCCAATTGTTTAAATAAAATTGAATTGACACAAAGTCAGTACTTGAAATTTATTAATAATAATTATCCATGGGAATGACACTCTACTTATCACTTTATTACTTGTTGATCGTGTATACTTGCACCTAAATTATTAATATCAAATTCGGACAAGCTTTTGACGCCGTTGTAGGAGAATTATTCTAGTAATTATTTCAATATTAATTTCAATCAATTTGCTCTTGGTTTAAAGTTATTTAATTTTCTATTTTAATTGTTTTAATTTTCTATTTTAATTGTCTTCGCGAGCACTCTTAAATTTTGTATGCAAACAAGATCTACAGGTCAAGAGCTACTACCGTACGAAGACTAAATTGAAAGAAGACTCTGAAACTTGCGAAAGCAGTGTGAAGAAGTACATAAACAAAAAACCATGGTGGAAGATGAACAAAAATTGCTAAGCGATTATGCTATGCCACTTGTGACGGAAATACAATCGAGCATTCAAAGGCCCACAATTCAAGCAAACAATTACAAGATCAAGTCGGGTACCATTCAAATGATTCAAAATTCCATGCAATTTAGGGGTTTGCCTGACGATGACCCAAATGATCATTAGGTGACTTTTCTAGAGATTTGCGACACATTCAGATACAATGGAGTTTTGAAGAAGCAATTAGACTCCAACTTTTTATTTTCTCACTTCGTGATAAGGCAAAGAGTTTGTTACATTCATTGTCTTTGGTTTCTATTGTAACGTGGACAGATTTAGTTCAAAAATTCTTAGCTAAATACTTTCCACCAGCAAAAATTGCAAGGATGAGAAACAACATCACTTCATTTGCATAACATGATTTTGAGACTCTCTATGAAGCTTAGAAACAATTCAAGGACTTACTCCAAAAAATGCCCTCACCATAGTATTCCTAAGTGGTTGCAAGTTCAAAAGTTCTAGAATGGGTTATTTAGTGCTACTCGAACCAGTATTGATGCAGCTGTCGGTGGCGCATTGATGGAGAAAAATTATGATGAAGCTTACAAGTTATTGGAGACGATGGCTGGCAACAATTATCAGTGGCCCTCTACAAGAATCAATTAGCCAAGGTTGCTACGTTGATACGGGATTTATGAAGTTGATACGGTTACTGCATTGGCTGCACAGGTTGCTACGTTGATAAAAAAGATTGATACTTTAGGGGTGCAGCCTATTCAAAGTGTAGCAATTGTTTGTGAATTGTGTGCCAGTAACCATCCAACCAATCTATGTGCAATTAATCCTGAGTTGGTACAATACGTTGGTAACAACAACAAGCAACAACGTGGCAATAATTTTTACAATTATAACCCTGGTTGGAGGACTCATCCTAACTTGTCTTGGAATAATAATCAAGCCCAAACTTCTCCTCTAACACAATTATAGTCACCATGCTTTCAGAATCAAGCTCCACCACAGCAAGAAAAGAAGTCGAATTTGGAGGAGCTGCTTTCCAGGTACTTATCACAAAATGAGACAAGGATGAATAGTATGGAAGTATCAATTTGAAACACGAAAAACCAAATGGGTCAGCTTGCTTATGTAATTAACAACCGACCTCAAGGCACTCTACCTAGTGATATAGATATCAATCCTAAGAGGGAAGGTAAGGAGCACTGCAATGCCATTACATTACGAAACGGAAAAGAGTTACCTGAGGTTATTGGTGGAACTCCAAAACAATCACATAGAGATGGTATTGAGGGTAAAAAAATAAAAGATAACAATATTATGGATCATGAAAATAAAGAAGAAGACCAAGTTGCTTGTTCTAATAGAGGTAATCTGAGACCTATTGTACCTCCCGTGTCATTTCCATAACGCTTGCAGAAACATAAATGGGATAAGAAGTTCTCTAAATTCATGGAAGTGTTTAAGAAGCTCTAAATAAATATCCCTTTTGCATAAGTAGTGGAGAATATGCCTAACTATGTGAAATTGTTGAAGGAAATTCTGTCAAATAAGAGAAAACTAGGCAATTTTGAGACAATGGCACTTACGAAGGAGTGTAGTGCTATCCTTCAAAAGAAGCTACCACCAAAGCTTAAAGATCCGAGTAGCTTTACAATTCCATACACAATAGGAAGCCAGCTTTTCGAGAGAGCATTGTGTGATTTGGGAGCTAGCATTAATTTGATGCCGCTCTCAATCTACAAACAATTGGGATTGAAAGAAGCAAAGCCTACTAACATCACATTATAGTTCACAGATAGATCACTCAATTATGCACGGGGCATAGTTGAGGACGTTCTAGTGAAAGTGGATAAATTCATTTTTTCAACTGATTTCATAGTCTTAGATTGGGAGGAAGATATGGAAATACCTATTATTCTTGGGCGACCATTCTTAGCAACGGGAAGAACACTTATCGGTATACAAAAAGGTGAGCTAACTATGTGAGTCCAAGATCAAGAGGTCACATTCAATGTATTTTCAGCTATGAAAATTCTAGAGGGAGTGGAAGAATGTTTTCGAGTAGATTTAGTGGAAGATATAGTGAATGGGGTATTCGTAGGAAGTGATATTTCAGATCCTCTTAAGAACAACAAGCTAAATAAAGAGGAGGTGTTCCCGCATAGAGTGATTGAAGTAAGAAAGCCAATTCGAAAAAAAATTTCAAGGTGAACGGGCAGAGACTGAAGCCCTATCGGGGCGGTGACATTGATCGTGAAAAATCCTCAATTACCCATGTCGACCCGGGATGAAATAGGAAGTAGTCAAGCCTAAAACTATAAAACAAGTGCTAATTGTAACACCCTGCATTTTATTTTGTATATGCATATAGATATATAGTAAATAATTGTTGTAAAAATAGGGATATGTGTAGTGATGTGTGTTTGAATTTGGTAGATTGAAAAAAATAAAGATTTAAAATATTAGTGAAAATAATAATTGAAATTTAGTTTTAATAAGTGAAAATATGAAATTTTAGGTCCTAGAACTTGTATTAAATAGGTTTGGTGTAAAAATATGGGTTGGAGAGGTTTGGGATGGATGTGGTTGGCTTAGGAATGGATTGAAAATGGAAAAGGGATGAAACAGTGAACAGTGCACTTGCTGCAACTACAAGCCCAATTTAGACCTTGGTGCAATCAATAAATCTCAAAACTCAAAACATGAAAGTTGTAGAGCTATTTCTTAAAATTCCATAGCATCTTTAATTATCTCAATCGGAACTAGAAGGACGGAGTTAAGCCCATATTACGAAGTAGTGTCTAAACTATCCAAAAATCAGTCCTGCAGACTACCTTTTGCTAATTCGATCATAACTCCTTATTGGAAAGTCCAACCGTTATTTTTGTTAGAACCCTAACTCGTATATATTTTCAACCATATAGGTCACACATGCTAGAAATACCTGAGTCAAATCATTTTATTCTCCGAAGTTGACCAAAAATCTGGCAAGCAGTCCGGCAGACTACCTCTCACTAATTTGATCATAACTCTTTGTTGGAAAGTTCAAATTGCGCACCGTTATTTTTTTTTGAACCATAAGTCGTATATTTTTCCAATCATATAG
>CM042186.1:26256770-26285903 GCA_023539305.1 Ilex asprella | reverse complement strand
TTTATAAATTCCGTTGTGTATTTTAGTACTTTTGTTGGATGTAAAGGCCATAGCTTGGCCTATTCTTTTGGGACAACATGTAAACTTGATGGATTGATTTAATGGTAGTTGAATGGACCCGGTGTGATCATTACAATAGAATTGCATAGGTTGAGAGTTGGGGTAGAGCTCTCCGTACAAAGGAGACTCTGCCCGAATTTTGTTACAAAACCAATTTTTTATGTACGAAATTTTCTTGTCGATAGATTTACTTAGTGCTCTCATGCTTAAATGGTTATTAGAATGTAATGTCGTCCAGTGTGATATTTGGGGCGTTACACTAATTTGGAGGCAACCCAAAATTTTAGAATCTAAGTTTTATTTCATTTTATTTTAATTTATTTTTTTATAAGAAATAATGTAGTTTGTTAATTAGTTAGTGCATTTAAATTAGTATGTCAATTGCTTGCAGGTCCTAAGGATTGAATATAAAGTTGGAGCCCACACAAAGCCTTACTAGCAGCCAATAACAACCCATCTATGTTTCCTGAATACACTCCCGACTGAGTGGACAATGAGGAGCTGACGATGATGCGAACTAGCAAAGTCTCAAGGAAGTCCTCTGTCTAAATTTTTCTACTTTATACATTGAGTATAATGTTTAGTTTAAGTTTGGGGGTGTTTTCTTGTTTGCATTTACATTATTAGGTATGCATTTACATTGCATGTTTTAGTACAACTTGAGCAATGAATTGATTGAATTTGATTATGGCCAATGATGAGTGGGATTAATTGTCAATTCAAGAGAAATTGATGAAAATGTTGAGTCTGTAGTTTGATGTACTAGTTGGTTTTACACTGATTGTGAATTTTTCATTCACGAGCACATATCCATCTATTTGGTTAGTCATTATTTGGAGAAGTTATTTGGTTAAATGCTTGTGGGAGATATCATTGAAACTTTAGAAAACTTATTTAAGCATTATTCAAAGAGAATTGAGGTATTCATATAAGTTTGGGGGAAATATTGGTTATGATGGGTTAGTATATAAAAAAAAAGAAAAAAAAAAGGAAAACAAGAAACAAGAGAAAGGGCATGTGGTGAGTAGAGATGGAGCGTAAAAAGCATTCACTCATAAACACATGTTGAGGACGAGATGGAGCATAAAATGCACTCACTCAATAGGAGGTGAGATAGAGCATAAAATGCACACACCGAATGAATGAAAAAAGAAAAAGAATGAGAGAAAACAAATCTATGGACCTTCTAGTTATATGGTTGCTTTAATAAGCGGAAATTGATGTGAAACGTAAGTTTGTAGAGTTGATATTGAGTATCTCTTATGAACCACTTTATTACGTAAATGTATTGGATGAGGACTAGCTTGATAGTTCGGATATGTACAAGTATTTAAAGGGTCATGAGCGGAGGTAGAACTAAGGAGTATGTTGAATTGATAGACTTTGCACTATTTTGAAGTTTGCCATGAATTACTATTTTGCTATGTGTTCCCGATGATTCATCCCTAAAGGAGGAGATAGTTGGAGAGTGTCATCGCTCTAAGTTTTCTATTCACCCCAGTAGCACAGAAATGTATAGGAACATGAAGAGCCAATATTGGTGGAAAGGAATGAAAAAGGATGTGACAAGGTTCATAGCACAATGTGCGGTGTGCCAGCAGGTGAAGATCGAACATCAAAAGCCAGGAGGATTACTACAGTATTTGCCCATCCCAGAGTGGAAGTGTGATCACTTCACTATGGACTTCGTATCGGGTTTACCACAAACATCGCGAGGACATAATTTCATATGGGTCGTCATGGATAGACTCACCAAGTCTACTTATTTCTTGAGTATGAAGACCACAGACAACTTAGAGACCTTGAGCAAGCTTTACATCCATGAGATTGTGCGATATCATGGAGTTTTGCTTTCTATCATATCGAATCGGGATTCTCGATTTGTGGCGGGGTTCTAGCAAAGTCTACAACAAGCCAAGGGGACAGAGTTACGTTTCAGTACAGCGTTTCATCCCCAAACGGATGGCCAATCTGAGAGGGTGATACAAATTCTGGAAGATATGATACGAGCTTGCGTGTTGGACTTCAAGAGAAGCTAGAGTGATCATTTGCTATTGGTGAAATTCGCATATAATAACAGCCATCAGAAAAGTATTAGGATGGCACCGTATGAGGCATTGTATGGAAGGCCATGTCGATCACCGACGTATTGGTTGGAAGCCAACGAGAGTAGTTTGTTTGGCTAGAGATTGTTCGAGAGACTACCGAGAAAATTTAACTCATCCGAGAGAGGCTACGCACGGCGCAAAGTCGACAGAAAAGCTATACGGATCAAAGACAAAGACCCTTGAAATTCAAAGTGGGAGACTACGTGTTCCTCAAAGTGTCACTCAAGAAAAGAGTATTTAGATTCGTTAAGAAGAAAAAGTTAGCGCCAAGATATACTAGGTCATCTGAAGTGATCGAGGCGGAGGGTAAAGCGGCGTATCAACTTTGGTTACTAACTCAATTGTCTGGCGTACACGACGTATTCCATGTTTCGATGTTGAGAAAGTGCCAGTCGGAAACCACACATGTTGTAGATTTGGAAGATGTTGAAGTTCAAGATGGAGCAATATATGAAGAACAGCCAATGAAAATTCTTGATACCAAGAAGAAGGTGCTTCGCAACAAAGTCATTCGATTGGTGAAGGTTTTGTGGCAACACCATGGAGTGGAAGAAGCTACTTAGGAACCGGAGCTGGAAATGCGAGAGAAGTACCCGCACTTATTTGCTACTTGAGGAAATTTTTGAGGATGAAACTTTCTTTAAGGGGGTGGATTGTAGACCCCCAAATGTTAAAGTAATATAATCATACATTGTGTAGTAATGTGATATTTTTAATGGTGTAGGAATGAAGTCCATGAGTTATAATCGTAGGAAATACTAATATAGTAAAATAATAGTTAAAGCTGGTTTAGCTAGTGAATATATGATATAATTTGTAAAAGAACTTCTATCAACTATGTGGGGTACAAATGTATGTTGTGTAAGTTTGGGTTGGCTTTGAGAGGATTTAGGATGGATTGGAAATGAAAAATAGAGGAAAAAGGCAAAACTGGGCAAAACCGTACCGGTACTGTGTTTTGGAACACTTTGGTCCAGAGAGTTAGACGTACCGATACAGCGTACCGGTACAGTATACCAGTACGGCTGAAAGAAATCTGAACTTTAAAAGTCGCGACCTTAGCCCGATTTTTGCCCTATAAATACATAATAATGCCTCCTTTGACTCCATTTCTACTCCTCTAACCTTAGAAACCCTAAGAGAGGAAGAAATGAATAGAAGAGAGGAAGAAAAGAAGAGAAAAACTAGAGTTTAAAGGGGTGATTCAAGATCAAAACCTAGCTTTCAAGAATATAAGGTAGGGATTTTTCTTCCATTCTTGACCATTGAGACTAGGACTTACATGTACATGTATATTTTTACTCTCATATATATATATATATGTGTGTGTGTGTGTGTGTGTGTGTGTGTGTGCCATGAAACCCTCATTTTTTGTTATTTTTCTCTTGATTTCTCCTTTATTCGTGCCCTCAAAACTTTAGTGTTTCATATGGAACAACAAAATTATGTTATGATGATCTCTTGTACCTTTTATTCAAATTGTTCTATTGGGAATATCCTTTGTGAGAATTGAAAATTCTTCGAAATGACTTGTGAATTGGGGATTTTGAGATTTTGTGGAATGGTTGATGAATTGAGAGTATAGTGGGTAATGTATTCCTTGTATGGTTGTTTGAAAGAATATGGGAGAGGTTCCTTGTAAGGATGCTCATTCCTTCTCAAGAGGTTCCTGGTAAGAATGCTTGAGAAACCAAACCTTAAGGGTGAGAGGTTCCTTGTAAGCATGCTCATGCCAAAAAAGGACAATGTGCGATCTTCTCAAGACGTTTATTGTAAGGATGCTTGAGAAACTTAACTGTGAGGGTGAGAGGTTCCTTATAAGGATGCTCATGCCAAATAAACAAGACCTTGAGGATGAGAGGTTCCTTGTAAGGATACCCATGCCTTGAAGGACAATATAATTTCACGTGTAGGAAATGGATGTTTATTGGACTGGGTTGCTATTGTTCATTCCTATTACTATTGCTACTTAAACTTGAGATCTATAAAATGTCCCTGTTTTAATTCAAAGATTATATATATGCTATTTGTGAAATGATATCGGCCATTTTATATGCTTTTATAAACCTTGTTGGGGTTTGGGAGGAATGTTGCTGCAGAGCTTCATGCTCACCCCTTACAAACAACATATTTCAGGTTTGTGTTTAGAGGAGGAGCTTGGAACTGACGAGTTGAGACTTTAGAAAGCTCCGATAGTGGGAGACACGAATCCCGAGGTGGATGCTTAGGATATACACTTTCTTTTGTTCTAGGCTAAAATATTCTCTTGAAACATTATAAAGTCTAGATGTCTTTTGTAATTCTACTGCAAGTTCATAATTAATTCTTTTGGGATGTAAATGCCATAGTTTGACATATTCTTTTGTTATTGTAGCCATAACTTGGCTTATTCTTTTGGAATGATCTTGTTACTCTTATATATGATGAATGAAAAATTTCTTATTGATGGATTTATTTAGTGCTCTCATGATGTGAATGGAGATTAGCATGTAATGCTGTCTAGGGTGGTATTTGGGGTGTTACAATGGAACTCTATGAAAACACTCTACAACTTTCATGTTTTGAGTTTTTAGAGATATTGGTTGGATCAATTGGGCTTGAAGTTGAAACACGTGCACTGTTTAGTGTCCTAGTTATATTAGGACTTTATTTTAATTTTAATCTAATCCTTAAAGAGTCAGACTAGGGGGTTTTTTGAAGACGTGGGATAACGGGACTCGGCACAAACGGAAGAAAGTGGCATGCCTTAGTTTTTGACTGGGGACAAACAGAAGAAATAGGGGATTTTTTTTCGCTTTTATTGGAGACACAACAACTTGGAGAAGGAGACGGCGACATGTGAAGGATGGGACGACAAGAGTATTCTTCAGTGTTCATTTTCTTCCATTCTTTTCAGAAAAATTATGGTAAATTCGTTTATGTAAAATTTAAATTTTAGTATGAACTAAATTTTATTTATTCTAGGAAAACGTTGCAATCTAGATCCGAAGTATGCTTGCATTTCTATGCTAATTTAAAGTAATTCTCTTTCATGTTTGGCTGATTTATTCTGAGCTTATCCCTTCTAATTAACTGGACATGATAAGATGATTTTGATCTTGTGATTTGCTATCGAAAGAGGGAATTATAGGATAGATCTTGTATATTTCGACATACTTAAATATAGAGATCGAAAGACTTGTACAAACCTATGTAGTATTAAAATCATTGGTCTTAATGCTTTCTTGTTTTATTAATTTGCATACTCTTGTGTAAGATGATGAACAAGAATATTTCCAATTGACTATCGAAAGAGACTTTCGGATGAATTCAAAAGTTGCTAACAAATAGAGAGAATTAATTTCAATTAGTTAGATGTCTAAAGCATAGTGAGTGATTAGGTGAAATCGATTTCCTAGAAGTTTTCTTTCCTATTTATTTGATCTTCGAACAACATCTTTCTTTTCCTTTGAGTATTTTCTTTGAATTCATTTTGTTTTAAATTGCAATTACAAAAATCTTAGTGACTTTTCTAAATAAAGTCGAGATTAGTATAATTTTGGTATTGTCAAAAGTAAGTTACCAATCCCTGAGGACGACACTCTTCTTATCACTTTACTATAAAACTACGATATTGTGCACTTGCAGTTTTACACCAATCAAGTTTTTGGTACCATTGTCGGGGATTGATTTCTTCTTACTTATTTTTTTTACAATATTGATACAAAGTAATCTTGGTTTTAACTTAGAATTTTATTTTATTTTATTTTCTCCCCATGTGTGTTTTTTATGTAGGATGCGCCGTACTAAACCTGGTGACATTACTCCTTTTGATCATGAGATTGAAAGAACTCTTCGATCACTAAGAAAAAAGAAAGTACTAGTCATGGCTGATGGACAACGTGATGCACAACCACGCACCTTGAAGGATTACGAACGGCCAGTTGTGAATGAAAACTACTCGAGTATAAGATGCCAAACCATTAGTGCCAACAATTTTGAGTTCAAACCATCCTTGATCAGTATTGTGCAACAAGCTCAATTTAGCGGATCACCACTTGATGATTCCTATATTCATTTGGTGAAGTTCTTGGAGATTTGTGACACTATAAAGATTAATGGTGTTACTGAAAACACCATTAGACTAAGATTGTTTCCTTTTTCTTTGAGGGACGAGGCAAGAGGTTGGCTACAATCTCTACAACCGGGAAGCATCACTAGTTGGTAGGATATGGCTGAAAAGTTTCTGGCTAAATTCTTTCCGCCTGTAAAAATAGCCCAACTTAGGAGTGAGATTGGTCAATTCAAGCAAAATGATTTTGAGTCACTTTATGAAGCATGGGAAAGGTATAAACATTTTATTTGACGTTGCCCTCAACATGGATTACTGGATTGGTTGCAAGTTCAAATGTTCTATAATAGGTTAAATGGGCAAACTTGAACCATAATTGATGTTGCTGGTGGTGGAACTTTAATGTCAAAGGCAGCTAAGGGTGCTACTTCTCTTTTGGAAGAAATGGCCTCAAACAACTATTAATGGCCAACCGAAAGAACTATGGCTAAGAAAGTTGTTGGGATTCATGAATTGGAGCCATTTGCTGCCCTTTCAGCTCAAGTTGCTTCTCTATCCTATCATATTTCAACTTTGACAACCCAAAGGATACCACAAAGTGCAGAATATGTTGTAGCTACAAGTATGACAATTTCGATCAATGAAGCAAACCAAGAACAAGTTCAATACATCAACAATCGGAACTGCAATTATCGTGGTAATCCTATGACAAATTACTACCATCTAGTGCTTCGAAATCATGAGTTATGGAAATACAAAGTATGTGTTGCAACCTCAACCTCCTCCAGGAATTGATAGTCAACCAAGCGAGAAGAAGATATCACCATTTCGGGGAGTTTCACTTTGCCATGCATTATTGGGAATTCATTTTTTGATAAAAAAATTTGTGATCTTGATGCTAGTATTAATCTTATGCCACTTTCTGTTTGCAAAAAATTGGGACTTGGAGAGATGAAACAAACAACCATTTCTTTGCAACTAGCAAATCGATCCATCAAGTATCCACATGGAATCATAGAAGACGTATTGATAAAGGTGGGTAAATTTATTTTTCCTGCTAATTTTTCGGTGTTAGATATGGAGGAAGACCAAGAAGTCCCACTAATTCTTGGCCGACCATTCTTGGCCACTGGAAGGGCTTTAATTGATGTTCAAAAGGGTGAGTTAACACTGAGAGTAAACAAGGGAGAGGTTATGTTCAATATCTACCAAGCCATGAGATTTCCAGAAGATCCAAGTACTTGCTTTCGGATAGATGTCATTAAACAATGTGTTGAAGAAGCCTTTCTAGAAGATGTACCATGGATTACCACAAGTTGAACAAAGCAACAAGGAAGGATCATTTTCCACTTCCTTTCATTAATCAAATGTTGGATTGATTGGTTAGGTATTCCTATTATTGCTTCTCAAAAGGTTATTTGAAGTTTAACCAGATTGTCATACCCCTAAAGATCAGGAGAAAACTATATTCACATGCCCTTACGGAACATTTGCTTTTAGGAGGATGCCCTTCGGATTGTTTAATGCCCCAACGACATTTCAACGTTGCATGATGCCTATATTTTCTGATATGATGGAAGATATAATGGAAATTTTCATGGATGATTTTTCAGTTTTTGATACATCTTTTGATAATTGTTTGCATAATTTTACTCTTGTCTTGCAAAGATGTGAAGATAAAAATCTAGTCCTAAACTGGGAGAAGTGTCATTTCATGGTTCAAGAAGGGATCGTGCTTGGCCATAAAGTGTCATCTAAAGGAATTGAGGTTGATCGAGCTAAAATTGCAACCATAGAAAACTACCACCTCCAAAGAATGTGAAGGGAATCAAAAGTTTTTTGGGTCATGCAGGATTTTATAGAAGATTTATAAGGGATTTTTTTAAACTCTCTAAACCTTTATATAATCTTCTTGAAAAAAATTCTCCATTTGACTTTATTGATGCTTGTTTGCATGCCTTTAATGCAATCAAGGAGAAACTAATTTCAGCACCAGTTATGATTGTACCTAATTAGAGTAAACATTTTGAAGTTATGTGTAATGTAAGTGACTTTGCAATTGGAGCAGTATTAGGAGAAAGATGAGACAAACTGTTTAGGGCCATATATTATGCAAGTCGGACATTGAATGAATCTCAATTAAATTATACAACAACTGAGAAGCAGATGCTTGCTATGGAGTTTGCTTATGACAAATTTCGGTCTTACCTCATTGATACAAAAGTGATAGTGTTTACTAATCATGCAGGACTTCGCTATTTGTTTGGCAAGAAGGATGCTAAGCCTAAGTTGATTTGTTGGATCCTACTTCTAAAAGAGTTTGATTTGGAGGTTCAAGATAAAAAAAAATAGGAAGTGAAATTTCAGTTGCTGATCATCTCTCTCGGTTGGAGAAAGAGGAAGTAAGACCAGATTCAGTGATCCAAGAAGTATTCCCTGATGAGCAATTGTTTGCATGTGAGATCAAGCTTCCCTGGTACGCTGATATTGTAAATTATCTAGCATGTAGAGTACTATTACCTGATCTCACTTACCACCAATGCAAGAAGTTTCTGCATAATGTGAAATATTATCTTTGGGATGAGCCGTTGTTGTTCAAAAGATGTCCTAATCAAATCATCTGAAGATGCGTGCCTAAAGAAGAGATGCAAGCCATTCTCCATCATTGCCATTCATCATCATATGGAGGAAACTTTGGAGCAACACGAAGAGCAGCTAAGGTACTTCAAAGTAGTTTCTTTTGGCCTTCTATTTTTTTGTGATAGTTATACTTTGGTGAAAACTTGTGACTGGTGCCAATGTACGGGAAATATTTCAAGGCATCAAGAGTTACTATTGAAAAACATCTTGGAGGTTGAGTTATTTGATGCTTGGGAAATTGATTTTATGGGTCATTTTCCTCCTTCTTTTGGCTTAGTTTATATCTTGTTAGATTACGTGTCAGGGTGGAAGCAATTGCTACAACAACAAATGATGCAAAGGTAGTGCTCAAATTTCTGCATAAGAATATATTCACAAGATTTGGCACTCCACAAGCTATTATTAGTGACGAAGGAAAACACTTTTGCAAAAAGTAGTTTGATAATTTCCTTTCTAAATATGGTATGAAGCACAAGATAGCACTTGCCTACCATCCTCAAACTAATGGCCAAGCTGAAATTTCAAATCGAGAAATCAAGATCATCCTTGACAAAACGGTCAACACCAATAGAAAGGTTGGGCAAAGAATCTTGATAATGCTTTGTGGGCATATCGTACAACCTTTAAAACACCTATCCGGATGTCTCCTTACCGATTAGTGTTTGGAAAGGCATGTCATCTTCCTGTGGAGTTGGAGCAAAGAGCTTATTGGGCGGTAAAAAAGTTTAATTTTGATTTGAAGACAGCAGGGGAAATGCCACTTCTTCAATTAAATGTTATGGATGAGTTTCAGAATGATGCTCATGACAATGCAAAGATCTACAAACAATAGACTAAGAAGTGGCATGACAAGCAGATTCTCAGGCGTGAGTTCGCTTTAGGACAACAAGTTTTACTCTTCAATTCACTACTCAAACTCTTCCTGGGCAAGTTAAAATCAACATGGATAGGTCCTTATACAATTGATAAAGTTTCCTCTTTTGGAGCAATAGATTTGAAGGGCAAGACAGGTAATATATTCAGAGTTAATGGTCAGAGATTGAAGAATTATTATGGAGAATAAGTGGAAAGGAATTGTGCATTTATTCTTCTTGGAGATCCTAATTGGCGAAGATTAAAAAGTCTGGCTATAGAATTTAAAACAAGCGCTTATGGGAGGCAGCCCATAGAACTTTCTTTTATTTATTTTTTTTTTTTAATAATTTGGATGTTGATGCAAGTTTATTTAGCATGAATATAGAGCTGAAAATTACAAACTACTACTGATTCACCATGAAACCAGGGAAGTTACTTTCATTTCTTAAGTTCGTTTCTTTTTTTTTTTTTTTGCATTACAATGAGGACATTGTTTAGTTTAAGTTTGGGGGTGTAAACTCCTATAGTCATTTGGTCTTCTTGTTTGCTATTTATATCAATTTACTTGTGATTTTATAAGTCTTGAGTTGTTGGATTCTCTTATCAAGCATGTATTTGAGTATGATTGAATTCCCTATGACTCTGAAATTAGTGATTGAGGATGGGATTGAGAAAAAATTTCAAAAAATTCTTTTACGTCAAGCTGAGTTTGGTAGGTACTTTGATTTAAATCTTTGTCCTTGAACATAATTAAGCACATAGTCATTTGTTTTCTTTATTCCATTTTGCTTATGAAAAAAAGGAGTTGAACTAACTAGGTCAGGGAAGTTCAATCTTGCATTGCTCTAGAAGCTGTTGATGGATCCTTGAGGTGAAATCCTAGTTGATACCAAATATTAGAGAAATGATCTAGGCAATTCTTTTGTTGTAACCAAAAAGTTTTCCCAGTAGTCCTAATTATCAGGTTATCCTTACATGGTGTATTTCCATAGTGAACCCCATTGACAACGAAGCGTAGCTCGTGTGGTAAGACGCTTCCCCTACAACCATTAGGTCGTGGGTTTGAGTCACCCAAGGGGGGAGGTGGAGAACCACTGTTGATCCTCATAGAAAAAAAAACCCCCCATTGAGCCTTATTTTACATAAGCCTTTATTTATTCTTTTAACTACATAAACCATTCTCGTTCTAAGCCTGAAAAAAAAGGCCATGATTTACCTTTTACAGTTTGAGAAAATACTTTGGTAGAAATCTACATTTAAAGAGAAATTTCATTCAAAGGATCCAAGTGTGTAAAAAAAATTGAACGAAAAAAAAAGGGAGCATGTTAAAAAAAATATTATTACTGGGTTTGGCTTTTATGTAGAGCTGATTTATCCATTATGGAAAAAAAAGAGAAAACTCATTGAGCCTTATTTTACATAAGCCTTTATTTGTTCTTTTAACTACATAAACCATTCTCATTCGAAGCCTGAAAAAAAAAGACAACGATTTACCTATTACAGTTTGAGTAAATACTTTGGTGGAAATCTACATTTAAAGAGAAATTTAATTCAAATGATCAAAGTGTGTGAAAAAAAATTGAACAAAAAAAAGGGTGAAGTGATTGAAGATTTGAAAAGGCTACAAAAAATGAGGTGGCTGAACGAAAAAGGTGGGAGGATGTTAAAAAAAATATTATTGTTGGGTTTGGCTTTTATTTAGAGCTGATTTATCCATTATGGCAAAAAAGAAAAAGAGAAAACTCAATAAGAAGAGTGCAAATCACTTCAGATTTTGTTGAAGGTGTAGTTGGTATTGCTTCATTGATTACAACAACAATATTGTCACCAGTATGAGTATATAGTCGAGGAGGAGTTATGGTTTGAAACTTGTGGATATCTCTTTCATTGTTCTTTCCACTAAGTATTTTCCAGTTTCCTTTGATTTTCCATATCCATTTCTTTCTTAGCCCTCACCCAGTGGCCTGTCATTACAACCTGATTAAAGACCTTTTGATCTCTAATTTTGGTGTTTGACTACATTAGTGCAGAGGATTTCTAAAAATTGGACTTATGGGGTTAAGTTTTGAAAGAAATATTTTGATTTCAGTTGTTCTACTTTTATCTGAGTTTGCAGGTGGTTTGGAGTTACATTGACTACATCACACACACACTCAAGGTCTTAGCTTTAGTTTGAAGTAAGTGCTTAACTCTTGCTTGAAAAATTGCTAAATTTTTTATTGATTTTCCTTCTATCTTTGATGTTAAAAGAGTAAGATACTAGTTATTATATCTAATTCAAATCATGGCTTGGCGAGTGAAGAAATTTCTCTATGTGGTCTAGTTGATAGTCTATAGTGGTCTTTTATTTTTTATTCCTTTTTGTTTGAGGACAAACAAAGTTGTAAGTTTGGGGGTGTTTGATGACTTGCATAATTTGTTATATTTTATCACTTCAGAAATTTAAACTTTTGTCTAATCTTCTTTATTTTTGTTGATTTTAGGTTTCATTGTTTTTATTTAAATTTATTTCAGATTTAAAGAAATAAAAAAGGAGATCCAAATTTTACAAGCCCATCATCTAGTGACTCATTTTCATTTAAATGAAGAGTTTGTCACTGATGAGAATGCAAAATGATACAAATGGAGAGGTCAAATGCAAAATGAAGCTAATTGGATGATTTTGGACAGTTTTGACATTGCTTCGTTATCTGAGAATAACTCTCTCATCTGAGCTCTAATTGAGATGATTCAAAAAGCTATGGAACGCTAAGAAAACACTACAACTTTCATGATTTAAGTTTTGAGAGATATTGGTTGGATCAAGGTCAAAATTTGGTTTGAAGTTGAAACTCGTGCACTGCTTACGTGCACTGTTTAGTGTCCTAGTTATATTAGGACTTTATTTTAATTTTAATCTAATCCTTAAAGAGTCAGACTAGGGGGTTTTTTGAAGACGTGGGATAGCAAGACTCGGTACAAACAGAAGAAAGAGGCTAACCTTGGTTTTTGACTGGGGACAAACGGAAGAAACAGGGGATTTTTTTTCTCTTTCGTAGGAAACACAGTAACTTGGAGAAGAAGACGGCGATGTACGAAGGCTAGGAGGACAAGAGTATTTTTCAGTGTTCATTTTCTTCCATTCTTTTTTGAAAATTTATGGCGAATTCGTTTATGTTAAATTTAACTATTAGCATGAACTACATTTTCTTTATTCTAGGAAAACGATGTAATCTAGTTTCGAACTATGCTTTCATTTCTATGCTAATTTAAAGTAATTCTCTTTCATGTTTGTTTGATTTATTCTTAGCTTATAGCTTCTAATTAACTGACCATTAATTAAATGATTTTGATCTTGTGATTTGCTATCGAAAGAGGGAATTATAGGATAGATCTTGTATATTTCGACATACTTAAATATAGAGATCGAAAGACTTGTACAAACCTATGTAGTATTAAAATCATTGGTCTTAATGCTTTCTTGTTTTATTAATTTGCATACTCTTGTGTAAGATGATGAACAAGAATATTTCCAATTGACTATCGAAAGAGACTTTCGGATGAATTCAAAAGTTGCTAACAAATAGAGAGAATTAATTTCAATTAGTTAGATGTCTAAAGCATAGTGAGTGATTAGGTGAAATCGATTTCCTAGAAGTTTTCTTTCCTATTTATTTGATCTTCGAACAACATCTTTCTTTTCCTTTGAGTATTTTCTTTGAATTCATTTTGTTTTAAATTGCAATTACAAAAATCTTAGTGACTTTTCTAAATAAAGTCGAGATTAGTATAATTTTGGTATTGTCAAAAGTAAGTTACCAATCCCTGAGGACGACACTCTTCTTATCACTTTACTATAAAACTACGATATTGTGCACTTGCAGTTTTACACCAATCAAGTTTTTGGTACCATTGTCGGGGATTGATTTCTTCTTACTTATTTTTTTTACAATATTGATACAAAGTAATCTTGGTTTTAACTTAGAATTTTATTTTATTTTATTTTCTCCCCATGTGTGTTTTTTATGTAGGATGCACCGTACTAAACCTGGTGACATTACTCCTTTTGATCATGAGATTGAAAGAACTCTTCGATCACTAAGAAAAAAGAAAGTACTAGTCATGGCTGATGGACAACGTGATGCACAACCACGCACCTTGAAGGATTACGAACGGCCAGTTGTGAATGAAAACTACTCGAGTATAAGATGCCAAACCATTAGTGCCAACAATTTTGAGTTCAAACCATCCTTGATCAGTATTGTGCAACAAGCTCAATTTAGCGGATCACCACTTGATGATTCCTATATTCATTTGGTGAAGTTCTTGGAGATTTGTGACACTATAAAGATTAATGGTGTTACTGAAAACACCATTAGACTAAGATTGTTTCCTTTTTCTTTGAGGGACGAGGCAAGAGGTTGGCTACAATCTCTACAACCGGGAAGCATCACTAGTTGGTAGGATATGGCTGAAAAGTTTCTGGCTAAATTCTTTCCGCCTGTAAAAATAGCCCAACTTAGGAGTGAGATTGGTCAATTCAAGCAAAATGATTTTGAGTCACTTTATGAAGCATGGGAGAGGTATAAAGATTTTATTTGACGTTGCCCTCAACATGGATTACTGGATTGGTTGCAAGTTCAAATGTTCTATAATAGGTTAAATGGGCAAACTTGAACCATAATTGATGTTGCTGGTGGTGGAACTTTAATGTCAAAGGCAGCTAAGGGTGCTACTTCTCTTTTGGAAGAAATGGCCTCAAACAACTATTAATGGCCAACCGAAAGAACTATGGCTAAGAAAGTTGTTGGGATTCATGAATTGGAGCCATTTGCTGCCCTTTCAGCTCAAGTTGCTTCTCTATCCTATCATATTTCAACTTTGACAACCCAAAGGATACCACAAAGTGCAGAATATGTTGTAGCTACAAGTATGACAATTTCGATCAATGAAGCAAACCAAGAACAAGTTCAATACATCAACAATCGGAACTGCAATTATCGTGGTAATCCTATGACAAATTACTACCATCTAGTGCTTCGAAATCATGAGTTATGGAAATACAAAGTATGTGTTGCAACCTCAACCTCCTCCAGGAATTGATAGTCAACCAAGCGAGAAGAAGATATCACCATTTCGGGGAGTTTCACTTTGCCATGCATTATTGGGAATTCATTTTTTGATAAAAAAATTTGTGATCTTGATGCTAGTATTAATCTTATGCCACTTTCTGTTTGCAAAAAATTGGGACTTGGAGAGATGAAACAAACAACCATTTCTTTGCAACTAGCAAATCGATCCATCAAGTATCCACATGGAATCATAGAAGACGTATTGATAAAGGTGGGTAAATTTATTTTTCCTGCTAATTTTTCGGTGTTAGATATGGAGGAAGACCAAGAAGTCCCACTAATTCTTGGCCGACCATTCTTGGCCACTGGAAGGGCTTTAATTGATGTTCAAAAGGGTGAGTTAACACTGAGAGTAAACAAGGGAGAGGTTATGTTCAATATCTACCAAGCCATGAGATTTCCAGAAGATCCAAGTACTTGCTTTCGGATAGATGTCATTAAACAATGTGTTGAAGAAGCCTTCCTAGAAGATGTACCATGGATTACCACAAGTTGAACAAAGCAACAAGGAAGGATCATTTTCCACTTCCTTTCATTAATCAAATGTTGGATTGATTGGTTAGGTATTCCTATTATTGCTTCTCAAAAGGTTATTTGAAGTTTAACCAGATTGTCATACCCCTAAAGATCAGGAGAAAACTATATTCACATGCCCTTACGGAACATTTGCTTTTAGGAGGATGCCCTTCGGATTGTTTAATGCCCCAACGACATTTCAACGTTGCATGATGCCTATCTTTTCTGATATGATGGAAGATATAATGGAAATTTTCATGGATGATTTTTCAGTTTTTGATACATCTTTTGATAATTGTTTGCATAATTTTACTCTTGTCTTGCAAAGATGTGAAGATAAAAATCTAGTCCTAAACTGGGAGAAGTGTCATTTCATGGTTCAAGAAGGGATCGTGCTTGGCCATAAAGTGTCATCTAAAGGAATTGAGGTTGATCGAGCTAAAATTGCAACCATAGAAAACTACCACCTCCAAAGAATGTGAAGGGAATCAAAAGTTTTTTGGGTCATGCAGGATTTTATAGAAGATTTATAAGGGATTTTTTTAAACTCTCTAAACCTTTATATAATCTTCTTGAAAAAAATTCTCCATTTGACTTTATTGATGCTTGTTTGCAGGCCTTTAATGCAATCAAGGAGAAACTAATTTCAGCACCAGTTATGATTGTACCTAATTAGAGTCAACATTTTGAAGTTATGTGTAATGTAAGTGACTTTGCAATTGGAGCAGTATTAGGAGAAAGACGAGACAAACTGTTTAGGGCCATATATTATGCAAGTCGGACATTGAATGAATCTCAATTAAATTATACAACAACTGAGAAGCAGATGCTTGCTATGGAGTTTGCTTATGACAAATTTCGGTCTTACCTCTTTGATACAAAAGTGATAGTGTTTACTAATCATGCAGGACTTCGCTATTTGTTTGGCAAGAAGGATGCTAAGCCTAAGTTGATTTGTTGGATCCTACTTCTAAAAGAGTTTGATTTGGAGGTTCAAGATAAAAAAAAAATAGGAAGTGAAATTTCAGTTGCTGATCATCTCTCTCGGTTGGAGAAAGAGGAAGTAAGACCAGATTCAGTGATCCAAGAAGTATTCCCTGATGAGCAATTGTTTGCATGTGAGATCAAGCTTCCCTGGTACGCTGATATTGTAAATTATCTAGCATGTAGAGTACTGTTACCTGATCTCACTTACCACCAATGCAAGAAGTTTCTGCATAATGTGAAATATTATCTTTGGGATGAGCCGTTGTTGTTCAAAAGATGTCCTAATCAAATCATCTGAAGATGCGTGCCTAAAGAAGAGATGCAAGCCATTCTCCATCATTGCCATTCATCATCATATGGAGGAAACTTTGGAGCAACACGAAGAGCAGCTAAGGTACTTCAAAGTAGTTTCTTTTGGCCTTCTATTTTTTTGTGATAGTTATACTTTGGTGAAAACTTGTGACTGGTGCCAATGTACGGGAAATATTTCAAGGCATCAAGAGTTACTATTGAAAAACATCTTGGAGGTTGAGTTATTTGATGCTTGGGAAATTGATTTTATGGGTCATTTTCCTCCTTCTTTTGGCTTAGTTTATATCTTGTTAGATTACGTGTCAGGGTGGAAGCAATTGCTACAACAACAAATGATGCAAAGGTAGTGCTCAAATTTCTGCATAAGAATATATTCACAAGATTTGGCACTCCACAAGCTATTATTAGTGACGAAGGAAAACACTTTTGCAAAAAGTAGTTTGATAATTTCCTTTCTAAATATGGTATGAAGCACAAGATAGCACTTGCCTACCATCCTCAAACTAATGGCCAAGCTGAAATTTCAAATCGAGAAATCAAGATCATCCTTGACAAAACGGTCAACACCAATAGAAAGGTTGGGCAAAGAAGCTTGATAATGCTTTGTGGGCATATCGTACAACCTTTAAAACACCTATCCGGATGTCTCCTTACCGATTAGTGTTTGGAAAGGCATGTCATCTTCCTGTGGAGTTGGAGCAAAGAGCTTATTGGGCGGTAAAAAAGTTTAATTTTGATTTGAAGACAGCAGGGGAAATGCCACTTCTTCAATTAAATGTTATGGATGAGTTTCAGAATGATGCTCATGACAATGCAAAGATCTACAAACAATAGACTAAGAAGTGGCATGACAAGCAGATTCTCAGGCGTGAGTTCGCTTTAGGACAACAAGTTTTACTCTTCAATTCACTACTCAAACTCTTCCTGGGCAAGTTAAAATCAACATGGATAGGTCCTTATACAATTGATAAAGTTTCCTCTTTTGGAGCAATAGATTTGAAGGGCAAGACAGGTAATATATTCAGAGTTAATGGTCAGAGATTGAAGCATTATTATGGAGAATAAGTGGAAAGGAATTGTGCATTTATTCTTCTTGGAGATCCTAATTGGCGAAGATTAAAAAGTCTGGCTATAGAATTTAAAACAAGCGCTTATGGGAGGCAGCCCATAGAACTTTCTTTTATTTATTTATTTTTTTTAATAATTTGGATGTTGATGCAAGTTTATTTAGCATGAATATAGAGCTGAAAATTACAAACTACTACTGATTCACCATGAAACCAGGGAAGTTACTTTCATTTCTTAAGTTCGTTTCTTTTTTTTTTTTTTTTGCATTACAATGAGGACATTGTTTAGTTTAAGTTTGGGGGTGTAAACTCCTATAGTCATTTGGTCTTCTTGTTTGCTATTTATATCAATTTACTTGTGATTTTATAAGTCTTGAGTTGTTGGATTCTCTTATCAAGCATGTATTTGAGTATGATTGAATTCCCTATGACTCTGAAATTAGTGATTGAGGATGGGATTGAGAAAAAATTTCAAAAAATTCTTTTACGTCAAGCTGAGTTTGGTAGGTACTTTGATTTAAATCTTTGTCCTTGAACATAATTAAGCACATAGTCATTTGTTTTCTTTATTCCATTTTGCTTATGAAAAAAAGGAGTTGAACTAACTAGGTCAGGGAAGTTCAATCTTGCATTGCTCTAGAAGCTGTTGATGGATCCTTGAGGTGAAATCATAGTTGATACCAAATATTAGAGAAATGATCTAGGCAATTCTTTTGTAGTAACCAAAAAGTTTTCCCAGTAGTCCTAATTATCAGGTTATCCTTACATGGTGTATTTCCATAGTGAACCCCATTGACAACGAAGCGTAGCTCGTGTGGTAAGACGCTTCCCCTACAACCATTAGGTCGTGGGTTTGAGTCACCCAAGGGGGGAGGTGGAGAACCACTGTTGATCCTCATAGAAAAAAAAACCCCCCATTGAGCCTTATTTTACATAAGCCTTTATTTATTCTTTTAACTACATAAACCATTCTCGTTCTAAGCCTGAAAAAAAAGGCCATGATTTACCTTTTACAGTTTGAGAAAATACTTTGGTAGAAATCTACATTTAAAGAGAAATTTCATTCAAAGGATCCAAGTGTGTAAAAAAAATTGAACGAAAAAAAAAGGGAGCATGTTAAAAAAAATATTATTACTGGGTTTGGCTTTTATGTAGAGCTGATTTATCCATTATGGAAAAAAAAGAGAAAACTCATTGAGCCTTATTTTACATAAGCCTTTATTTGTTCTTTTAACTACATAAACCATTCTCATTCGAAGCCTGAAAAAAAAAGACAACGATTTACCTATTACAGTTTGAGTAAATACTTTGGTGGAAATCTACATTTAAAGAGAAATTTAATTCAAATGATCAAAGTGTGTGAAAAAAAATTGAACAAAAAAAAGGGTGAAGTGATTGAAGATTAGAAAAGGCTACAAAAAATGAGGTGGCTGAACGAAAAAGGTGGGAGGATGTTAAAAAAAATATTATTGTTGGGTTTGGCTTTTATTTAGAGCTGATTTATCCATTATGGCAAAAAAGAAAAAGAGAAAACTCAATAAGAAGAGTGCAAATCACTTCAGATTTTGTTGAAGGTGTAGTTGGTATTGCTTCATTGATTACAACAACAATATTGTCACCAGTATGAGTATATAGTCGAGGAGGAGTTATGGTTTGAAACTTGTGGATATCTCTTTCATTGTTCTTTCCACTAAGTATTTTCCAGTTTCCTTTGATTTTCCATATCCATTTCTTTCTTAGCCCTCACCCAGTGGCCTGTCATTACAACCTGATTAAAGACCTTTTGATCTCTAATTTTGGTGTTTGACTACATTAGTGCAGAGGATTTCTAAAAATTGGACTTATGGGGTTAAGTTTTGAAAGAAATATTTTGATTTCAGTTGTTCTACTTTTATCTGAGTTTGCAGGTGGTTTGGAGTTACATTGACTACATCACACACACACTCAAGGTCTTAGCTTTAGTTTGAAGTAAGTGCTTAACTCTTGCTTGAAAAATTGCTAATTTTTTATTGATTTTCCTTCTATCTTTGATGTTAAAAGAGTAAGATACTAGTTATTATATCTAATTCAAATCATGGCTTGGCGAGTGAAGAAATTTCTCTATGTGGTCTAGTTGATAGTCTATAGTGGTCTTTTATTTTTTATTCCTTTTTGTTTGAGGACAAACAAAGTTGTAAGTTTGGGGGTGTTTGATGACTTGCATAATTTGTTATATTTTATCACTTCTGAAATTTAAACTTTTGTCTAATCTTCTTTATTTTTGTTGATTTTAGGTTTCATTGTTTTTATTTAAATTTATTTCAGATTTAAAGAAATAAAAAAGGAGATCCAAATTTTACAAGCCCATCATCTAGTGACTCATTTTCATTTAAATGAAGAGTTTGTCACTGATGAGAATGCAAAATGATACAAATGGAGAGGTCAAATGCAAAATGAAGCTAATTGGATGATTTTGGACAGTTTTGACATTGCTTCGTTATCTGAGAATAACTCTCTCATCTGAGCTCTAATTGAGATGATTCAAAAAGCTATGGAACGCTAAGAAAACACTACAACTTTCATGATTTAAGTTTTGAGAGATATTGGTTGGATCAAGGTCAAAATTTGGTTTGAAGTTGAAACTCGTGCACTGCTTACGTGCACTGTTTAGTGTCCTAGTTATATTAGGACTTTATTTTAATTTTAATCTAATCCTTAAAGAGTCAGACTAGGGGGTTTTTTGAAGACGTGGGATAGCAAGACTCGGTACAAACAGAAGAAAGAGGCTAACCTTGGTTTTTGACTGGGGACAAACGGAAGAAATAGGGGATTTTTTTTCTCTTTCGTAGGAAACACAGTAACTTGGAGAAGAAGACGGCGATGTACGAAGGCTAGGAGGACAAGAGTATTTTTCAGTGTTCATTTTCTTCCATTCTTTTTTGAAAATTTATGGCGAATTCGTTTATGTTAAATTTAACTATTAGCATGAACTACATTTTCTTTATTCTAGGAAAACGATGTAATCTAGTTTCGAACTATGCTTTCATTTCTATGCTAATTTAAAGTAATTCTCTTTCATGTTTGTTTGATTTATTCTTAGCTTATAGCTTCTAATTAACTGACCATTAATTAAATGATTTTGATCTTGTGATTTGCTATCGAAAGAGGGAATTATAGGATAGATCTTGGATATTTTGGCATAGGTAAATATAGAGGTAGAAAGACTTGTACGAACCTATGTAACATTAAAATCATTGATCTTTATGCTTTCATGTTTTATTAATTTGCATACTCTTGTGTAAAATGATGAACAAGAATATTTCCAATTGACTATCGAAAGAGGTTGTAAACCCCCCACAAGTAATAGAACTTGTACCACCTATGTTTGATAAACAAAATGTATGTTGTATAAGTTTGTGTTGGTTTTGGAAGGGTTTGGAATGGATTGGAAATGAAAAACAGGTAAAAATAACAAATCCAGACAAACTGTACCGATATAGCGTACTAGTACGCCCGACAGAGCTAACCGTACTGGTATAGCGTATTGGTACGCTGCTATCCAGAGAGTTTACCGTACCGGTACTACGTATTGGTACACAATATAAAAATTTGAAATTTTAAAGTCACGATCAGGAGGCCCTTTTCCACTATAAATACTTAAGGACATCTTTATTAGCCCCATTTCAACACTTCTAACCCCAGAAAGCCTTAGACAAGAAGAAAGAAGGAGAAAAACACAAAGAATCAAGGGGATTCTCACATTGAAGTGGATCAATCTCAAGACTTAGGGGTTTCTTCCTATTCTCTTGCATTTAGGCTAGAGTTTACTTATATGTATTCTTTTGACTCTAAATCTTATTTATTTGTTAATAAATCCTTGATTCTTGATCTTCTTGCAAACATTACCATGTTTAAACAAATCTATGGTAGGATAACCATTAAATCTCTTTTTCTGGACTCAAAACTCTAGTTTTCAAGATAAATGGATTTTTCTCTTGATTTTTCCTTTATTCTTGATTTCAAAACTTTAGTACTTTGTATTGAACAACAAAATGGTATTTATGATGATCTCTTGCATTTTTCTTCAATTGTTTTATTGAGATACTCTATGTGAAATTTGGGAATTTTATAATTCTTTGGGAAATTGAGAAATTTTTTGGAAATTGTATCTATTATAGATGTTTGGATGACCATGGGTGGTCGTTGACCAGGTATCATAGAGTGGGTAGACGCGTTTCTTACTATGTCTGGGTTTGAATTTTTTCTACCACTTGTAGTGAGTTTGTGTCATGTGAGAATTGATGAATACTCAAATACAGCATATTATTATGACCTTTTTTGGACTAATTATACTTTAATGGAGTTTAAATGATGACATTTCAGGTTCTAAAGTGAAAAGGGGTTCAAGGGCAATAAAAATCACACTCGGGTGCAATTCCAACATCTTCTGGAATAAAATTGATAAAGCTTGGAACATGCCAAGAATGTTCGATTGCCAACTCACGTTCGAACGTTCCTTGGAAGCATTTGAAAACCAGCCTGTTGAGACAGTGTGTTGCAGCCAAGCACAGGATCCTGAGCAAGAACCACAGGTACTTGAAATACCACGTTCAAAGGACAACTAACGTTTGAACGTCCACTGGAGCACTGACAAGACTAGACTACCTCTGAGTTGCTGAGACATGGTGTGTTGCAGTCAAAAAGACCCTGAAGTACTTAAGTGCGACGTTCGAACGCCATTCAACGTTCGAACGTCCCTTGGAAGCATTTGAAGACCAGCTTGCAGCATAGAGTGTAGACATGAACTTCACTGAAGACCACTTGAGTGAAAAAGATTAGACCCCATCTGGTGTTTAAATGCCTATAAAGCAAAGACAGAAGAAAATGTTGGAAAGCAAGGCCACATTCAAACGTTAATAAGCCAAAAATAGTAAGAACATTCGAACGCCAACTAACATTCGAACGTTTCCATAGGCTGGCTGCAGAGTAATTGGTTTTTTACTTTGACTTGGGCGGCAAACACTATTCAATTATCCCCTCCCCCCTTTTCTCCTTCCTTGCCAATAAATACTCTCATTTGGGGAGCTTCTAGTGTGCAATTTTTCTCTTGTAAGTTAAGGAGATTTTGGGAGATAAGTTTGGCCTTAGACCAACATCTCTTCATTTTTGTACTTGGTTTATGTTCATATGAAGCTTTCTTTACTTGCATTTACATTTGCACTTTGTATACCAACCATGATGGAGGCTTGTACTCTCCTTGAAGTTGGATCTTTATTCTTCTATTTATTTAGCTTTTACATTCATGTTGTAGCAACCATGATGGAGGCTTAGAATCCCCTTGTAGTTGTATTTGCTTTTGTTTACAAGTATCAAGAAAGATAGCTTATCTTTTGGTTGTGGTGGAAACCTGATTAGTACTCAAATGTAGCATATTCTTATGCCCCTTTTTCGACTAATTGTGCTTTGATGGAGTTTAAGTGATGATGTTTTAGGTCTTAAAGTGAACAAGGATTTAAGGGGTGCAAAAACTACCTTTGAAGGCAACAACAGCACATTAGGGAACAAATTGTAAAAGCTTGGAACAAGGAAGCAACGTTCGAATGCAACATACCGTTCGAACGGTCATAAGAAACCAGGCCAGCTATTATAAACTGTGTTGCAGGCAAGACCCATGGAGATTTGAGTACTACGTTCGAACGGTCCTCGACGTTCAAACGTCCACTGGAGCAATGAAAAGATCAGACTGACTGAAGACATGGCGTGTTCCAGACTTGCAGTCAGAAGGCTCAGGCACTTGAGTGCCACGTTCGAACGACAATTCACGTTCGAACAACCCTAGAATTATTAGAGAGACAACAGTTAGATTCTGCAAGGACCTGGAGAGAGATTTGCACAGAGGACTTGGAAGGAGATTTTCACAGAGGACCACGTGTCTTCTGACCTGAATGGTAGGCACTGAATCCATCTGATGTTTGGACGGTGTAGAGCAAAGACAGAGAAAAAGTTTGAACGCCATTTACCGTTCAAACGGTATTGACAGACTGCCTCCAGAGTGGTTGGCTTTTCACTTTGACTTTGGTGCCCAGCCCTATTCTTTTACCCCTCTCCCTGCCTTCTCTTTGCCTATAAATACAATTGGTTTGTCAAGAGAAAGGGAGAGCACTTGGACTTAGACTTAGCAATTGTAGATTTTGTAGCACTTCTATTTCCTTTTCTTTATCTTAGTTTCATCCTGCTAGAGAATTGGGAAGTTTAGATTCCCATTCATTTCTTTACATAAATGTTTATATTCGCATTGGCTTAAGAGTTATAATCTCTTTTACTTTAAGTATTTACATTTATGTTCTTGATTTACTTTAAGTCTTTACATTTATGCTTTTACATACATGCTTTTATTTATGTCTTGCACTTTCATTATTTGAGCTCCCTTCTTGCTTAGAGGACTGAAACTTTTCCACCTTTCTAGAGCTCTACCAAAGCTGTGAAGGGTGAAAAGTGATTCATTCATTCTTCGTTGAAGATTAGCTCCTTGTTAATTGTACTTTTACTTTGCGAAGTCCTCTTCTTAGAGGGATGAGCATCACTGACTTTCCTAGCTTTACCAAAGCTATGAAGAGTGAGTAATTTCTCATTCACTCTTTAGTAAGAGGTAAGGGACATGTATTGATTATTTTGAAGTTATATTACGCTTTGTTCTAATGCTTAACATTTATATTCCCTTGCTTATTGGATGATTAATTGCATCTAGCAAAGCTAAGATACTTTATATAATCGAAAGTCTTTCTATGACACGGATAACTCTTGCATGGAAAGACAAATCGATTCAAGGCAAGTATCTTGGCTAGATCTTCATGACTACCCCTTAATCATCCACATTATTGTGCTTTATTTAAAAGAAGGGAATATTAAGGCCATGGTTGGATGTCATGTAGAAATACTTGCTTGTTTGTGGACGCGATAACTCTCGGTACAAACAATTCTTATAAATTTCTAATAAGACATCAGAACCATGATTTTAATTCTCACAATCCATCTTTATCTTTCGATTAACTTGTTGTTGACATGGGAGTTAATTGAGTTATCAAGCATAAATATAATCAACCGAATAATTGACCACATGTCCCGATCCTCGAACTAAACAGTGGCGTTCTTGTCATTCGAATTCATCTTATATTTTGTCTAGAAGACTTCTTGAAAAGAATTCAATATTCTGTTCAAGAAGCCACCCACTACTCACAAATTTAAAATCTCAAAGGTTACAATCAATCGGTCTCTGTTACTGTTTACCTTGAAACACCAAAACTACTAGTTCTCTGTGGATTTGACTACGGACTCAAACCGGATTATTACTACAACTTGACTGCCTACACTTGGGTGTACATATTTCGGATCAAGTCAAAAACCTCCAAAAATAACTAGTTTTCTTCTACTTCCATTTGTTAGCTTCTTTCACTTCCATTGCTTGAGCATTCTTCCTTATTAGAGGAGTGAAACTCTTTCACATTTCGAGAGCTTTGCCAAAGCCGTGAAGGCTGGAACATGATTCACTCTTTCTTTGTTGAAGATTGGCTCCTTGTTTGTTGTTCTTTTATTTTGTAAGTTCTCTACTTGGAGGGATGAAAATCACTCACTTTTCTAGCTTTACCAAAACTATGAAGAGTGAATAGTTTATCATTCACTCTTTAGTAAGAGGTGAAAGGCATATATAAATTATTTGTAAGTTATATTTATGCTTTGTTCTAATGCTTAATATTTATATCCCCTTGCTTATTAGATGATTGATTACATCTAGCAAAGGTAAGGTACTTTGTATAATCGTGGTTATTTCTATGACACGGATGACTCTTGCACAGAAATATCTTTCGTTTCAAGGCAAGTACCCCAGCTAGATCCTCATGACTACCCTTCAATCCTTCCCTTTATCATACTTCATTTTAAGAATGGAATATTAATGCCATCATTGGATGCCTTGTAGAAATACTTGCTTGTTTGTAGACGGGTTGAGTCTCTGCACAGGCAATTCTTGTAAACTTCTAGAAAGACATTGGAATCATGTGCTTAATTCTCACAGTCCATTTTTATCTTCTGATTAACTTGTTATTGACACATAAGTTAATTGAGTTATCAAGCATAAATATAAAAAACTGGATGATTAACAACATGTCCAAATCCCTGGGCTAAAGAGTGAACTTTTTTTCATTTGAACTTATCTTATATTTTGCCTAGAAAACTTTCTTGGAAAGAAGTTCATATTCAATCCAGGAAAATCTTTTAACCTCACAACTTCAAAACCCAAAGGTTACAATCACTCAGTCTCTGCTATTGCTTACTTTGACATACCAACAACAGTTCCCTGTGGATTCGACTTCGGATTCAAACCGAATTATTATTACAGCTTGACCGCCTGGACTTGGGTGTACACATTTCAGATCGAGCAACAAGTTTTTAGCGCCGTTGCCAAGGAACTATTGAAGGTATTTTTAAGGTAACAGGTAAAAAGACCTTTCTTTCTATTTATATTCTTTGGTTTGCTATGAATAATTTTGTTTTGTTTATTTTATGTCTAAAAACGCTCCTCACTATCAAAATTTGCCAGCAGAATCTTCTGGGTCTATGAATTAGTCTGAACCAAATTCACCTAGATCAGTAGCGGACTCCTGTGAGAGTATTTTGGCAAATAATGATAGAAACGGAGAAGTGAGAAAGCACCTAACATTCAAACCTTTAGGGATTACTTAAATCCCACAAGAAATAGTGCCCACTCATCTTTTGGATTCCCTCCAGATACACCCCCATTTACTCTAAAGCCGGGAACTGTGCAGTTGTTAGCTGTTTTCAATGGATTGGATATACAAAATCCCTACCTGCTTAGGAAAGATTTCGAAGAAGTGTGTGGAACATTTTCAGACAATTCGAAACTAGCCAAAATGAAAATTTTTCCTTTCTCCCTAAAGGATAAAGCTAAACAATGACCAAATTCTTTAAAAGCTCTTTCCATGCCTACCTGGCAGATATTCCAAAATGAATTTTTTAGAAAAAAATTTTCCTTACATCGGACCAGTACACTCAAGAGAAAAATCATGATTTTTTTAGTAAAAGGAGGGGAAACAGTTTACCAAAGTTGGGAGAGATTCAAAATTCAGCTCCAAGCCTGCCCACACCATGCTTTTGAAAATTGGACTCAGTAGGATTTTTTTATGACTCCTTGCCCACTAAACTATGTTAGTTTGTCGAAATGAGGGCCCAAGGAGAGTTTATGGGTAAAATTCTGAAGGACGCATTTAATTTCTTTGACACCATATCTAATAGTTCTCAAATGTGGGACTCAACTTCTCCTACCCTTATTGAAGCTAGACCATCTACTTCCCAAAGGAGAAAGTATGTCCTGAGAGATGATGATGACTTGAGAGCAAAAATGTCCACTTTATCTCGAAAGCTTAAAACTTTAGAGATTAAAAAAATTCATCAAGTTGACATTGGCCCTTCCACAAAACAAGTATGTGGGATCTGTGCACTGATAGGACATCCTACTGGGGAGTGTCTTACCATTCCAGCATTCAAAGAGGTTTTGTTGGAACGAACAAATGCAATTTTAAATTTCAACAAGCCTTAATCCAACCCATAATTTGAAACTTACAATCCAGTGTGGAGGAGCCATCCAAACTTCAGTTGGAGGAATGCACAACCAACACCCATGAACTAACCACAATGTTCACAACCACCACCTCAAGGACCCCTGCATACCAACCACCTGCTTGATGAAAAACCTTGTTATTTTCCTCTAAAAACCATCCCTTAAAATGTATAGTGTATGGATGAAGGGGGTGTCACTCTCCCTTCAGATAATATCAAAAGGAAGGGCAAGGAGATGGGAAAAATGGAATGTACAAAATATATGAAAAGAAATGCGTGTGTGAACAAAAGTGCTCCCCAAGCGCAAGGAGTCTTTTGATTGTCATGTTTTTTTTTGGAAGAGTATTTCAAGGTCTTCTCCTCGGGGAAAGAAAGTTCAAGTGTGTGAATGTGATTTTTACAAAAAGAGAAAGTGTAAAATCTTTTGTTTGTGTTTTGGCGAGTGAAGTTTGTGAATGAAAATGCAATGAAAACAAGTGCCGGCTAATTCAAAGAGGTCATTCCAATGGGAATCCCAACTTAACTCGAAACCTTCCTCCTTGGTGCATTGATGAACAATTGATTCGTGGGAAGCTAAAGATGAGATGGTGAGAATCCATGCATAAATTGTGACAAGTCTATGGAATATCAAAGACTCACAACATCATCTACCCTCAACCCAATCAAATTGAACCATCGTACACAAAGAGGAGGAAAGAAAATGAGTTGAAATAGAAAACCCAAGAGGAGGCCTCCCTTGGATTAGCCAACTAAAAATATAGCTACTCATGATAAAATGAACGACATGCATAATGTAAAGAGATATGTAGAAGAAATGGAAATGAAAATGAGATGAAAATGAAACTAAGAACTTGTATTGACGCTAGGAATCAGTAAATTACAAAAGAAGTTCACATGACACTTAAATGAAAAAGTTGCAGAGAAGACAATTTAAACCCAGCAAAGATTACAGAAATGCAAGAACATTGAATTAAACTTGGTTACACTAGAATTAAAAGAGATTATAATGCAAGAAATAAAGATTACAAGATAACAACAACTTAATGCAAAGAAATGGGAGAAGAAAATGCAAAAACATAAATTTGATCTCTATAGCACTATTCATCATCTTCTTCATTAAGCTAAAACTAAGCTTAGGTAGCCACACCTCAATTTTGTTTAAATGCTGAATATAATGGAGTGTGAGACTTCAATTTGCGTGCATGGTGGTCCCCCTAGGCGTGAGAGCAGACCTCCCATCAATGGGAGGTGATTTTGATGGGTTACACAGGCTACGAAGAGCTAGCCTGCAACTCCCTGGCAGCCCACTTCCTCTCCCTTCCTCCTTGAATGCCAAGCCTCAAAAGTCTTCAAATTGTGTAAGGGAGGCATGGAAATGTGTAAGGAAATATTGGGGGCAAGTGGGAGAAGTGTAGGTAGGAACCCCAAACAAGTGGAGGGTGAAAAATAATCGTTCTAGGCACTTCTGGGGAGTGTACTGGTACTGTAAGCCTTCTGGATTTCGGAGTATTGGTATGCAGTACCGGTACTGTTTTCTACTCTGGACCAATTTTCGTAGAATAGGAAAAAATTTTGATCCAACCGTTGGATTGAGCTGAAATTTTGACACAATACAGAAGACATCTAGATCTACAACTTTTATATTTTCACTTTTTCAGATTCGAAGTAAATCATGGTCAAAATGGAGTAATACCGAGGTCCATCTACTAAATGGTGTGGGTGTTGGTGCCTTTGTTACCAAACACCAATACCTCCTTGATTTCTTCACTTTTAAGCCTCCAAATCTTCATGTAATGTGTCCATGCCTTCACCAC
>CM042186.1:26234586-26251770 GCA_023539305.1 Ilex asprella | reverse complement strand
CAAAATATACGATTGATTCAAATAGCAGAGAAATCACTCTTTAGTTCGAGGATCGAGACATGTGGTCAATTATCCGAAATATGATATTTTTGCTTGATGACCCAATTAACTCCCCTGTCAATGGCTAGTCAATCGGAAGATAGAAATGGCCTATTAATGTCATGGTTCCAAGGTCTCACTAGAAGTTTACAAGAATTATCTATACCGAGAGTTATCGCGTGTACAAACAAACAAGTAATTCTTCATGACATTCAACCATGGCTTTAATAGTTCATCCTTTTAATGAAGCTTGATAAAGGGGGATGATTAAAGGGTAGTCATGAAGATCTAGTCGGGTTACTTGCCTTGAAACCAAGAGTCTTTCTATGCAGGAGTCATCCGTGTCATAGAAAGGCTATCGATTATACAAAGTACTTTAGCTTTGCTAGATGCAATCAATCATCCAAAAGCAAGGGAATATAAACATTAAGCATTAGAAAAAAGCATCATATAATATCCGAGTAATCACCACATGTCCTTTACCTCTTACTAAAGAGTGAATGAGAAACTACTCACTCTTCATAGTTTTGGTAAAGCTAGAAAAGTGAGTGATGTTCATCCCTCTAAGTAGAGGGCTTCACGACGTAAAAGTATAATTAACAAAGAGCTAATCTTCAATGAAGAATGAGTGAATCACGTTCCACCCTTCACGGCTTTGGTAAAGCTCTAGAAAAGTAGAAGAGTTTCACTCCTCTAAGCAAGAAGGGAGCTCAAATAATGAAAGTGTAAGACATAAGTAAAAGCATGTATGTAAGAGCATAAATGTAAAGACTAGAAGGAAATAAAGGCATAAATGTAAAGACTAAATGTAAATCAAGAACATAAATGTAAAGACTTAAAGTAAATAAAGAAATTACAACTCTTAAGTAAATGTAAATGTGAACATTAATGTAAAAGAAATGAGTGGGAATCTAAACTCCCCACTTCTTCTAGTAAAGAAAAAGACTAAGACAAGAATTGAAATGGATGTGATGAAATGCTAAATGGTGAATCTCTCAAATGGTTCCACCAATGTGTGTCTCTTCTACACAAAATTAAGTGTATTTATAGGCAAGGAGAAGGCAGGGAGGGCGTAAAAGAATAGAGTTGGACGTCAAAGTCAAAGTGAAATGCCAACCACTCTGCAGGCAGTCTGTCCACGCCGTTCGAATGGTTTGGGCGTTCGAATGGTTCCTCTGTCTTTGCTCTCTGCCGTTCAAACGTCAGAAGGATGCAGTCCATGTCAGTTATGTCAGTCCACACGTGATTTCTGTCCCAAAATCTTCCTCCAAGTCTTCATGTAGATCTTCCCTCTAGGTCCTTGCAGAATCTTAACTGATTTGTCCAATAATTCCTGGGGCGTTCGAACGGTGGCCACCGTTCGAACATGGCACTCAAGTGCTTGGGCCTTCTGATTGCAACTCTGCAAGTCTGCAACATGCCATGTCTTTAGTCAGTCTAATCTTGTCCTTGCTCCAGTAGACATTCGAACGTTAAGAACCGTTCAAACGTAGTTCTTGAATCTCCAGGGTCTTGGGTTTTTCCTGCAACACAGATAGCAGTTTCTGGCCTGGTTTATCATGACCGTTCAAACGGTGTTTGACGTTCGAACGTTCCTTCCTTATTTCAAGCTTCTGCAACTAGTTCCTTAAAATGCTGTGATTGCCACCAAGGGATGCTTTTTGGTGCCTTTGAACCCTTGTTCACTTTAAGACCTGAAACATCATTCTTTAAGTTCCACCAAAGCATAATTAGTCCAAAATATGGCATAAGAGTATTCTATTTTGAGTGTTAATCAGTACAGCGTACCGATACGCCAGACGGAGCAAACCGTATCGGTAAGCTGCTGTCCAGAGAGCATACCATACCAGTACTACATACCGGTACACTCTATAAAAAATTAAAATTTTAAAGTCACGATTAAGCGGCCCTTTTTCCACTATAAATACTTAAGGACACCTCCATTAGCCCCATTTCAACACTTCTAACCCTAGAAAGCCTTAGACAAGAAGAAAGGAGGAGAAAAACACAAAGAATCTAGGGGATTCTCACATTGAAGTGGATCAATCTCAAGACTATGGTAGGAGTTTCTTCATATTCACTTCCATTGAGGCTAGGGTTTACTTATATGTATCCTTTTGACTCTAAATTTTATTTATTTGTTAGTAAATCCTTGATTCTTGATCTTCTTGCAAACATTACCATGTTTAACAAATCTATGGTGTGATAACCATTAAATCTTTTTTTCTTGGTTCAAAACCCTAGTTTTCAAGAGAAATGGATTTTTCTCTTGATTTTTTCTTTGTTCTTGATTTCAAAACTTTAGTACTTTGTATTGAACAACAAAATGGTATTTATGATGATCTCTTGTATTTTTCTTCAATTGTTCTATTGAGATGCTCTATGTGAAATTTAAGAATTTTGTAATTCCTTGGGAAATTAAGAAATTGTTGAAAATTGTATCTTTTATGGATGTTTGGATGACCATGGATGGCCGTTGACTAAGTATCGTAGAGTGGGTAGATGCGTTTCTTACTCCGTGTGGGTTTGAATTTTTCGTACCACTCGTAGTGGGGTTGGTGCCTTGTGAGGACCAAACCACTATTCGCTCACGGGTACCGTGGCTGAGGGTTAGTATATTATTCCCAGGTTAAATTTCGTCACTGCCATTGTGATGGTATACGCCCTTCCTAAAATTGTATATCCTTGCGAGGATTGGGTGTGTGTGGGGGGCAGGATATTCTCAATGTGTTTATTCATGCGAATCATGCATCATACCTGAGATACAAGTTGTGATTTGAGATACAAATATACATTGTTGATTATTGTTTATTGTGCAAATGGTGGATTGAGATCCATGGTAGAATTAGTTTATTATGAAAATAGTGACTTGTTGAAATTGTTGATTGGAAATTGGTTTTACCTTTCATTTAAGTATTGCTCATGCTTAAACTTGAGATCCATTGAAATGTCCTTGTTTTATTTCAAAAGTTATATATGTTATTTGTGAAAAGAGACCTACTTGTTTTATATGTTTTCTAAACCTTGTTCAAGTTTGGGAGGGTTTTCCTACAGAGCTTAGTGTTCACCCCTACCAACAACATATTTTTCAGATTACGTGTTAGATGAGGAGCTCAGAGTCGATGAGCAGGTGTATTGGGAAGCTCCGCTAGACGGGCACGTGGATCCCAAGGTGGACATTTAGAGTTATACTCTCCTATGTGCTAGACTAGGAAATTCATTTTGAGACTCGGTGGAGTCTAATATTTTGTTATTTCGCTGCAAGTTAAATTTGATTCTTTTGGATGCAATTGCCATGATTTAACATATTCTTTTGCGATGATGTTGTGGATATTAGACATGATGAATGAAAATTTTATTTATTGATGGATTTTATTAGTCGCTCTCATGTTGTGAATGGTTTTAGATAGTAATGTCGTCCAAGGTGTATTTTGGGGTGTTACAGAGGCTTTCGGATGAATTAGAGATTTGCTAACAAACAGAGAGAATTAATTTCAATTAGTTAGATGTGTAAAGCATAGTGAGTGATTAGGTGGAATTGATTTCCTTGGTGTTTTCTTTCCCATTGATTTGATATTTGAACAATTTCTTTCTTTTCCTTTGAGTATTTTCGTTGAATTCATTTCATTTTAAATTGCAATTACAAAAATTTTAGTGAATTTTCTAAATAAAGTCGAGATTAGTATAATTTGGTATTGTCAAAAGTAAGTTACCAATCCCTTAGGACGACACTCTTCTTATCACTTTACTATAAAACTACGATACTGTGAACTTGCAGTTTTGCACTGTTCACTTCCCATTATGCCCATGTTCATCCTCAGGATGTTGGCCTTGATCCCATGACCTCTACAGATTTAGCTTCCTCTACCATTCTCTCTTCTCCAACAAGGCCTCGCCGCATGGATAATCAGTGATGTCCATCCACAACTCCATCTACATTTGTCTCTCATGCGCAAGTTGACGAGGAACAAGACATTGAAGATGTTGCCACCCTTGTGCACCATGTTCGCCAATGTGATGACACTCCTCCATCCGCGTCCGTTTCTTCTAGCAAAGGGCCATCTCAAGATGCAATTTTTGGAAACATTAAGCCCCTCAGGCCAATGAACATTCCTACCTTCATAACCTCTTCCATGGTCGCATCTGACTTAGTTTTGTCGGCGCCTTCTTTCTATGATATTGTCACCAATGTGGCCAATGATGTTGTGGTTCGAGCCTGGAATTTTTATACAAAGTTGTATGCATGTGAAAAGGATGAACAACCTAATAGAAATAGTCTATTACGTGAATAGAGGGGCACCACACACATTAGTGCCCAAAAGGGGAAGAAGCAGACTTTTTTCTGGACTTTGAAAATGAAGATGGTCCTGCCAATAAGCAAGAACCTCCTGACTCCCCAATAGACCATGGTACTCCTCTAGCCGTTGATACTATCCAAGTCGCAGCCCCAATTGTGTTTCCCTCAAAACTGGGTGTATTTTCACGAAACTCACAAGCGAAAGAGAAATTATTGTATAGTAACTTGGAATGGAATTCAACGGTCTTCCCCTCAGGGAAATCTTTGGAAACCAAGGATGATTAAGAAAAATAAAAAGATCTTTGAAGTTGATAGGTTTTTTGGCAACTAACTAAATTAAAGGTAAATTCAATAAAAGAGAGAACTAGATAATCTTCATAGTTCATCCCACCTATAAACAAAAAGTTACACTCTAAATCTATGACTCATCTGAGTTCATAATCAAACTTCCTTAGACGGATAATACTTGGTTAAAACCTTAATTAGCAAAAATAATGATTTTGATGACAAATAAATTGATGGAAGAATTTGTATCCAATCGATTGCAAGGACTCCAATTATTATCCACACCAAACCAATTGTCTACAGGTAATAAAGGATATGGCCAATAAATTTGGTTTCTAAAAAGTAACTATTCAATCATTAAATCACATACATTGTAAAAATTCTAGTTTAGAGTATAAACCCTAGTTCATTGGTTGGGAATTCCTCCTTTGATTATCCAAAAAAGAAACTATTCACTCATGACTATGAAATTAAAGCAAAGTATTGAAAAAGACACAATCGAAATAAAGATTGACTATAAAATAAATAAGAACTTAAATGTAAAAGCACCTTGTATTGAAAAACTTTAATAACATCGATTACATTGAATTGAATTGAAATTGAAGAACAATAATCTTAAACTAAAGACAAAGTAATAAAACTAGAGTAAGGTTGCTAGAGAAATTGAGAAGAAAATTATAGAGAAGAAAAGTAAGAACAACGATCCTAAGCAATGAAAAACCATTCTGAAGCGATCCCTTCTCTATCCAAAAGGTCTTCTATTTATTGTATGTGGGAATGAGATCTTCAATATCTGGATGAATATCTTCTCCGAAAATATCTTCTCTTTCTATTGGTAGAGAATCCCCAAAAGGTACAATGAAATAACACTTTAGTTAGAGTTTCCTACCAAAATCTTCCTCGATCTACTGGTAGAACATTGTTATCTACCAGTAGAACTACATTCTGTTGCACGACCTACCGGTAGAACATTAATCACCTAACGGTAGAACCTTGATATTTAAATCCCCGTAGCTTCTTCTACCAATAGCACCCAAGTTCACCTACTGGTAGAACATATTCCAGATGGCTTTGCTACCGGTAGAACATAAATCCACCTACTCGTAGAACACAGTCCATAGTATCTTTCTTCCATAGAACTACACACTGTCTTCTTTCCTACCAGTAGAACCCAACTTCTACCGATGGATTCTTCATTTTGGCACATTCCTACCAGTAGATTTACTACCAGTAGAACCTATCTTTTTAAAAAAAAATCTCTAAGGCCTCCAGCTTCATTTCTAATTGATAAAATTTAACTCTAACTTGTCCAATACCATAATCATGATGCTCCATATTGAATTCTCAATAGTGCATTATTTTATAGCTTAGCATATTCACTTTAGACTTGCTAACAAACTAACTTAGTACGTATTGCGTCTTATGCTTTGATTTTTGTGTTTGTAGGAATTTTAGGTGTAAAGGTGGAGATTAAGCATTAGAAGGATGGCAAGGGATAAGTTAGGATTGAGTTTGCACGGGAGAAGATGAAACCAGGAGCCTTGAAAAATATTTTGGAAGAAAATAGAAGTTATGCCGATAGGAAAGCAAAAAAATGAACACTCTACCTGTACTAAGTCAATTCTACCGGTAGCTTGAGCTATAGAAGATTAGTGCAGAATTCCTACTGGTAAGTGGTATATGTTCTACTGGTAGAAAACCTTACAGAATTTTATACTTTTGTCATCAGAGAAGTTTTACCAGTAGATGGTAGATGTTATGACTCATGCCCTATAAGCCATCGCTCCAACGAATCAAAGAAAATTTCTTAGTTTGTCAGGAAGAAGAATGCCCTGTAATTGTAGCTGAAGATAAAGAGTCAGCGAAGGTAGAAAGATTTGACACCTACCATTTTGGCTTAGTTTATGGGAGACCAATTCCTGATTGTACAGATACAAGGCCTATATTCGCATTGAAAGGAATTTGTTGAGAACGTGGTGATTAGTACTCAAATATAGCATATTATTATGCCATTTTGGATTAATTATACTTCGATGAAGTTTAAATGATGACATTTCAGGTTCTAAAGTGAAAAAAGGGTTCAAGCGCAACAAAAAAGTACATTTGAATGTAATACCAACACATTAGGAACAAATTAGAAAAGCTTGGAACAAAGAAGTAATGTTCGAACGCCAACTCACGTTCAATTGCTCACAAGAACCAGCTAAGATAGAATGTGTTGCAGCCAAGAACCAAAACCCGAAGTAACAAAGAACCAACATTAGAACGCCAACTCACGTTCGAACGTCCACTGAACCACTGACAAAGACCAGACTGAAGACATGGTGTGTGGCAACAAATATATGACAAGTTCTGCACGGAGTGTGGCAGGAGATTTTCATAAAGGACCACAGGCCATTTGACGTTTGAGTGATAGGTATAGATCCCATCTGGCGTTCGAACGCACTTAGAGCAAAGACAGAAGAAACATTCAAACTCCATTCACTGTTCGAACGCTCATAAAGCAAAAGCAGCAAAAATGTTCGAACACCAACTCACGTTCAAACAAAATTAATAGATTGCATGTAGAGTGGTTGACTTTTCATTTTGACTTAGGCGGCAAGCACTATTTCTTCACCTCCTCCCCTTGCCTTCTCCTTGCCTATAAATACTCCCATTTTTGGGAGAGAAAGGGCAGCACTTCTTCTTACTGATTTTCTTAGTTTCCTCTTTGGTAGAGAGTTGGGAGGTTTAGACTCCCACTCATTTCTTTACATTCATGCTTCCACTTGCTTGTATTAAGAAGCTTTAGTTTCTCTATTTACTTGTAGTCTTTACATTCTTGTTTACATTTACTTGTGTTAAGAGTTTTAATTTCTATATTTACTTTTAGTCTTTACATACATGCTATTAACATACATTCCGTTGTTCATATCTTTCATTGCTTGAGCTTCCTTCTTTCTTAGAGGAGTGAAACTCTTCCACTTTTTTAGAGCTTTACTAAAGCTGTGAAGGGTGGAACGTGATTCACTCATTCTTTGTTGAAGATCAGCTCCTTGTTATTGTACCTTTATTTTGTAGAGTCCTCTACTTAGAGGGATTAGCATCACTCACTTTTCTAGATTTACCAAAGCCATAAAGAGTGAGTAGTTTCTCATTCACTCTTTAGTAAAATGTGAAGGGCATTTACAAGTTATCTGGGAGTTATATTAATGCACTTTTCTAATGCTTAATGTTTATCCCCTTGTTTATTAGATGATTGATTGCATCTAGCAAAGTTAAGGTACTTTGTATACTAGAGAGTCTTCTTATGACACGGATGACTCTTGCATGGAAAAATTTCTTGTTTTAAGGCAAGTACCTCGGCTAGATCTTCACAACTACCCTTTAATCATCCCCGTTATTGTGCTTCATTTAAAGAATGAAATATTATAGTCAAGGTTGGATGTCTTGTAGAAACACTTGCTTGTTTGTAGACGGGTTATGTCTAGGCATAGGCAATTCTTGCAAACTTCTAGAAAGATATGGGAATCATGATCTTAATTCCCACAGTCCATTTTTACCTTCTAATTAACTTGTTGTTGACACGGGAGTTAATTGAGTTATTAAGTATAAATATAATAAACCAGATAATTGAGTACATGTCGTGATCCTCGAACTAAAGAGTGACTTTTCTTTCATTTAAATATATCTTATATTTTGTCTAGAAAACCTTCTTGGAAAGAATTTCATATTCAATCCAGCAAAACCCCCCAATCTCACAACTACAAATCTCAAAGGTTACAATCGATTGATTTTCACCACTGCTTACTTTGAAACACCAACTCAACAAGTTTCCAGTGGATTTGACTCCGGACTCAAACCGGATTATTACTACAACTTGACCGCCTGCACTTGGGTGTACACATTTTAGATCAAGACACATGGTAGTGGCAATCATCTAGTGCGAAAGCTAGGAATCAGGAAATTCACCCGCAAGGGGTCAAGCTCTCCATTTGGAGAGTAGCTACTTGCCTTTAGTGCTTCTAGATGAAGAGCAGAAGAGAGAGCAAGAGCTACAACTTATTCTACTATTATGCATTGTAGTTGCCACTGCCGTTATCTACTCTTAGCTTTTTTTTTTGGCATGGCTAGCTCCGTAGAATCTCCTATATGAAGAGATTAATAGTGACAAGTGGTATGTCCCAGTACTTTGTCAGAATAAGTTCTATTGGTAGGTTAAGTATGTTCTACTGGTAGGAAAAGCCATTGAAATTTCAGAGATCTTGTCATAACAAAGTTCTACCGATAAGTTTCATTGTTCCACCAGTAAGACGTGCTACAAAAGGAGTTGCTACCGGTAGGTAAAGATAGATTTTCACAAGAAACTCAATTAAAGGCAAATTTTCACAAGAAACTCAATTAAAGATCAGATTTTTGGGATTCTCAACCAATCAGAGGAGGAGATAATTTGGAATGAATATATATTAAATATTTGAAGATTCCTCTTCCTACCAGAATAAATAAAAGACCCCTTAGCCTTCCTTTAGTTTTCTCTATTTTTCTATGTGTAGAGAGTGGTAGTGTTATTTTTAGAGCTTGGTAGCTATTCTTTATTTTTAACTTATTTTTTGTCAATTGTCCAACAATCTTACATTTGTTTGTCTGAAGTATTCAAAGCTTAGTTATTTAAATTCATTTTTTCAATACAAGCATTTACTTCCAAGTCAATCTTTATTTTTTAAAATTTAATTACGCCTTCTTTAATATCTTGTGTTGTTTACATTATCATAAGTGAGTAGTCTTTCCTTGGATAATCTGAGGATGGAGTCCCAACCTATGCACTAGGGTTATGCTTTAAACTAGGGTTTTAACGTTTATGTGATTATTGAATGAGTTATGATTTCGAAAATGTACTTTGTTTTCATGCTTCCCAATTATCTAAATACAATTAGCTTTGGTATAGATAGTTAGTGGTGTTTTCTACAACCTTTAGGATATTGATTCTTTCATCATAAATAGTTTTCCAATTGCTACTTTTGATTCTTTCCAAAGATTGAAATTGAAAATCATACATTTGTACTAGTTTGAATACGAAAGAAAATAAGTTATAGATTTAGGGTAGAAATTCTCATTCATAGATGGATGCATTCTGAAGATTATCTAGTTTTTACAATTATTGAATTTCATTTTCATTAATAGTTAATTTCCAAACTCTTATCTTTCAAAGAATTTTCTATTTATTTTTCATCACCTTGGATTCTAAATGTTTTCCTAAGGAGACAACGTTGGACTTTTGTTCAAGTTACTGCATGATACTATTCTCTTAAGCATGGGAGAACTAGTGAAAATACAACCCTTTAGAGGGCAAGCACTCCATGTCTACCTTTACACTTACACTACATGCAAACACAAAATTAACTCATTAATAACAAACAAGCTAAGTAAAGCAAGTTAGTCTACTAGGGAGTCTAAAGTGAATATGTTAGCTATAAAATAATGCATGTGTGAACCATTGCCTACAAAACAACCCCCACAACACTTAAAAAATAGATCAAAAACCAAAACCATCAAAGGAAATCAAATCAAGAGGGTTTCGCCACATCTTGATAAGCCATTGATCCAAAATCACTGTGATTAAACTCCGTGGAACATGAGATTAATTGATGCCCAAGCTTTGGAAGGAAGTTTCTAAGGTTTCTAGAGAGAAAGGAGAGCTTTTTAAGAGAGAGGAAAATTTCAATTTGAAGAAAACCTATGAAATTCTAGAAAAAAAACCCTCGTTTTAACACCTCAGTTTGAAAACCTACCAATAGGTTATGTACGGTCTACTAGTAGAAAGACTCTCTATTCATAATCTACCATTAGTAAATACACACCCTATCAATAGAACTCCAAATTTCTAGAAAAATTCCTATTTTCTACCTCTCTTTTTTTCTTTTAACAAATCAAAAAAAGACTAATCCTAGACTCACCTAACCTAAAACATCATAAATAACAACAAATGATCTAAATTCATGCTCAATTCCTAAAAAAAATATGCAATAAAACCTGATCCAATTAAAACCCAAAATTTCATGCTTTGGAATTTAAAAGCACAACCAAAAAACTAAGCAAAAAAGACCATTTTCTTAGGCAATCACGATTGAATTTAGCCTATGCAATAAGCTTTTAAACCCTTAGGTGATCCCTAATGGACGAGTTTTGTCTCGTGAAGGTTTTCAAAACAAAGATACCGACTAACTTCTCTATTTTAGCTAATCTGATTGCATCACTTTCATCAAATTCAACAAAAACAACAATATGCCTATAGAATTTAAGCTCATTCACATGTAGCTATTTTCAGGCCTAAACGATATGCAAAAGTTTTCACATATATTATCATCAGAAACTCGTGTGTGTGTCACATCAACTAGTTCAAGAAATTTACCAAACAGAATTATCATCTCTTTTTAGTTATCCAAAACTAGATTTGACACCAGTTCTCCTTGATTTCACTTAGAATAGATCTCTCTTACTATCATAACTGTTTCACTCAAGGTATATGTGGGCAGAATTTAGGTTAATAAAACAAGTATATCCCATGTATTTATAACAATGAAAATCATTAAGAACGAATCAATCTTGTCATAATATCATGAAAGAATGTCAAAGTAATAAGAATAACGTCATTGATGTTTCCCTCTATCCAATCAAGTAGTTAATTCACCATTATTCTCATAATCAATTATGACTTTATCAAGGTTTTAATGGGGTTAAGGGTAGAGGTAAAAGAAATGAAGGATTAGTGAATTCAAAAGGAGTTTTCCCAAAATACCTTTTGCACACTTGACTTCTCCTTTTGAACATTTTTCTCTTTACTTTTGCTTCATTCTCTTGTCCCCCATTTTTTTTCTTTTTACACCCCCTTTTCTTTCCCTAGCCTTTGGCTTCTCTCTTTGTTTTTTCAATTCCAACATTTTGCTGATTCTTCCATTTTTTTTCAGATTCATTCTTTTTTTTTCATATTGGCTTTGTTTTATCTTTCACCATTAAGTCTCCCAACTTCAAGATAAAAACTTAACAGTTCAAGGGATAACCAAGGTAAGGTATATATAATTTTTCTGGCTTGGTTAAACTTTATGGCTAAGAATTGAACATTCAAATAGGCTCAATCATGACTTAGAGGGGAAAATTGTAAGAAAGAACAAGCTAAGGCTCAAAATTATCCAAAAGATGGCCTAGAATCCTTTTCCAAGTACAATGAAAAATTTTAATTAATAGAGATACAATCAACTAATCATTCCTCATACTCTAACCAAAACAAACATTTGCTCATTTTTTAGCACTCAACAATAGCAACTCTTGGATGCCCAAGGAACTTTACTTCCTTTATCCAAAACTCACATTTGCTCAGTTTTGCATACAATTAATGATCTCGTAACATCTATAGAACCAATCAGATATGTTGTGCATGCTCCTACTGTGTCCTTGAATATATCAAAATATCATCAATAAAGACGATGACAAGTAGATCTAAATAAGGTCTGAACAACCTATGCATCAAGTCCATGAAAGATGTCGGAGTGTTCGTTAACTCAAATGGTATCACTGTATACTTGAAATGACCATAACTCATGCGAAAGAAGTTTGGGAATATCTTTTTTCTCTATCCTCAACTAATGGTACCCAGTACGAAGAAAAATCTTAAAATAGGACTTGGAACCCCTCTACTGATTAAACAAGTTAGCAATCTGAGGTAAAGGGTACCTATTCTTCACCATTACCGGATTCAACTTTCGATAATTCATACATACCCTGAGTGTATTATCTTGCTTCTTCACAAACAAAATTGGAGCTCCCTAAGCTACAATGCTCAGACGAATAAACCCAATAGCCAATAGTTGGCCCAACTACTTCCATAGCTCCTTCAACTCCAAAAAGGTCATTTGATATGGAGCAATGGATATGGGTGGGATGCCCAGATAAAGATCAATTGCAAAATCAATCTATCTCTATGGGGATAATCCAGGTAGTTCGTCTAGGAAGACATCTGGAAAGTTTGACACCACCAATAAAAAGTCAAAATGTGACTCGACTCGTTCATTTCTCATTAAATTGACTAGAAAGCTTAAAACAATCCCCACCTTAGCTTTAAAGAATTTGTTTCCCATAGTGGGAAATAGGTGCAAAAAATTCTGCTCATTGGTGAAGCTGAATAGTACCCCTCTTGGTAACTTTAATACCACATATTTTCAAAAACAATCCATCAATGCATGATAGGCAGCCAATAGGTTCATCTTAAATATCACATCGTATCCCTTAATTTCAAGTGCCACTAGGTAAAATCTAAACTCTTGCTCCCATATCCGAAGCACACATCCTTTACATACTTCCCGTGTACTCAATCATTCCTCCGTAGGTAAATCAACACTCAATGAATTTTCCATATTATCAAATTTTAGACCTAATGTCATGGTATATGAGGTGCATATAAAAAAGTGTGTGACACTGGGGTCAAATAAAATATGTGCCCAAGAGTTATATAAAAGAACAAAGCCTTCCACCACTACATTGGAAAGATCTTCCTCCTGCTGTGTGATGAGCACATAATATTGCACATTTCATGGCCTCATTACATTCATCATAAGTCAACTTTTGCATTTAATTACTTAGTGTTAGCCTATTTTATGAATAATGTTGAATTCTCGATGTTGCATGTTTTGATAGCTTAAATGTTGGATTTTACGACCTTGCAACTATGTTGGTTGTGTGGTAATGGCATGGACACAATACATGAAGAATTGGAGGCTTAAAGTGAAGAAATCAAGAAGGTATTGGTGTTTTGGAACAAAGGCACCAGCTGCTACATCATTGGGAAGCATTGCCTTGGTTGTCCTCCATTTGGACTATGATCTACTCATAATCTGAAAAATCTCAAAACATAAAAATTGTATATCTGAATGTCTTCTATATCGTGTCAAAATTTTAGCTCAATCCAACGGTTAGATCATGAGTTATGTCATTTCTACCGAAGGTGGTCCACAGCAGAAACTCTACTGGTAGACCCTACCGGTAGAGTACTCTACCGGTAGACCATACCGGTAGGGTAAAGCTACTGGAGTGACCTCTACCGGTAGACATTCACACTCTACCGGTAGACATGCCCGAAACAGCCCAGAATCGCCTGCAACTCAACTTTGCGGCTTGGGGGTCCCACCTACTCTTCTCCCACTTGCTCCCCAACTTTTTCTTACACAACCACATGCCTCCTACACCCTATTGGATGACTTTGGAGGCTTGGCATTAATGAGGAATGGAGAGAAGAGCAAGGCAAGTGGGGAGGATGGCTAAGCTTGTCCTAGCATTCAAGACTCAATCAAATCAGCCCATCTCTTGGGAAGGCCTACTCTTACACCTTGGGGACCACCATGCACGAAAATTGAAGGCATACACTCCATTATATTCAGCATTACACACAAGTTCTAAAGGAGTGGCTACCTAAGCTTAGAATGCTCCCAAGGAAGAAGATGATGAATAGTGATTAGAAAGTTTATGTTTTTACATTTTCCTCTCCATTCAAGTTGTAGTAAGCTTTTAATCTCTTGTAATCTTTAACTCTTACAACTTAATGTCATTTACTTCAAGTCTATTCCAAGTTTAATTACATGTTCTTCATTTCACCATTGTTGTTCATGTTTTTCTTCATTTCTAGCTTAAAATGGGTATTAAATATTTTTCTTCATAGACTTAGTTTTCTTGCTTTAAGTTAAGTTCTATTCTTCATGTCTTCATTATATATCTTTACATTATGAATGTCTTGCCTTTTACTATGAGTAGCTAGGATTTTAGTTGGTTAATCCAAGAGAAAATTCCTCTTGGAGATTCCATTTCAACTCTTCTTCACTCCTCCCTTTTGAGTCAAATGGTTCAGTTTGACGGGGTTGAGAGTGGATAAGTTGGTGAGCCTTTGATATTCCGTAGGCCTAGTCACGGTTTATGCTTAGATAGTCACCAATCTCATCCCTAGCTTCCCCCGAATCAATCGTTCATTCATGCTCAATCGGAGGAAGGCTTTGAGTTGATTTGGTATTCTCATTGGAATGAACCCTTTGGATTAGCCAACACTTATTTTCTTGCATTTTCATTTACAAACCAACCACAAAACACAAATACAAGATTTTAGACTTTCTTTTCACTTTTGCAAAATCACTTTCACAAAACTCCATTTCCTTCCCTGAGGAGACGACCTTGGAATACTCTTCCAAGTAAAACACCGACCACGAAAGACTCCTTGCGATTGGGGAGCGCTTTTGTGCACACACATCCCATTTTACATCATTCCATTTCCCTTGCCTCATTGCCCTTTCTTTTGACACTATCCCTAGGGAAAGAAATCTTTCTCCCCTGGCCATACATTGCATCATTTGAGGGATAGTATTTAGGGTTTAGTTGAGGTGAGGTATTACCAATCAATCACTGTGTTAAAGCAAATACCCAGCACTGGTTGTTGCATTCTTGTGCTACTGTTCCTAGGTTCTTTTGTTGTGGCTACAACTCCCATGCTATCTTATATCTTCCTCACCATGTGGATCCACTTGTCTGTATCCATAAGCATAGAGCTTCACCAGAAAATAGGTGGGAGTTACTTCAAAAAATCTCTTAGAACCACCATCTATTAGTTCTCATTTCTATTTATTGGCCCTTGGACCAACTAATATGCAACCCTATTATGGTTCTGTACTAGAATGGTCAGTTCCCTCAAACACTAATAGGTGTTGGTAATGGCATCTTGAAGTGGTGGTTGGTTAGCTGGACATCCATCTCCTCGGCTCCCGTCCATTTGCACAGCAAAGAATGGTTTAGTTTCCTTGATAATTCTATAGACCCCAAGCAATTCTTAACTCATGAACCTATAATTTTAGAAGATTCAAACCTAGTATTTCTCCCCAACCTACACTTACGTTTGTATTGAGTAATCCACAACCTACAACTCTTATGTAAGACCTAATTCCTAGGCTCTGATACCACTTTGTAAAGCCCCAAAATCCACCCTAGAGGGATTTAACTAACTACACAACATCCAATCATGAGAGCATCTACAATAACCATTAAAATAACAAACCATTCATCAACTAGATAAATAATGAAAACAATGTCAAATAAACATCGTTCACTTCTCAAACTTACAATCCAAAATTAAAACTATTCAAAACATTGTTTCACATCTAACTCTCAAATTTAAAGTAAGTAGAAACATCTATAGGCCTCCAAGTCGAGATCGACATATTGATCCTTCTAACCTCGAAGTCATCCTACTCATTCAATTCGACCTCTTCCTTTGTGCCAAATTTTATAAATGTTGTTGTACAGAGTGAGTAAAAGCCTATAGAAAATCCCTCTCAAATTCAAATAAGGTTTCTAAAGCATAAAACAAGGCAATCTCATTTGAAAAATTACACATATAACCTTTGGAAGTAAAACAATATGCATTGTAATGATCTCAAGTTTAAAGACTACATTAATTCAATAACATAAGTAAACTTTTAGGAATAAGACTAAATAATGAATAATTTAGTAAACATCATCTCAAGTGTCTCATGTATATTTGTTGCTTCTTAGGAATCTACTCAACGGATGTACCTTGCTTCTTAGTGAACAATCTCAATTATTCCCTGTAGGACCATATCACAACAACTTTACAAATGGCATGCACCTTCTTATATGACATTGATGAATCCATATACCTTTCCTGAGCTTTAGATCTACGTGAACAATAGTGGTTGACCTACGTGAAAAATCATGTAACTTTTCAAGATTTAGGACTTTAGAATTCAAGAACGAGTAAATATTGTATAAAAATATGTATTTTCTTCAAGAACGATTCATAAGTTTTCAAAAAATCAAAATAAAATTCTTTTCTATCATAATAAAATCATTTAAGAGTAAAAACATGCATAAATAATCTTCCTAGACTCAATGAAAGAATTCAAAAAGAAAACCCTTACCTTTATTCGATGTTTGTGCGTAATGACTTTATCCAAAATGTGTACACCCCAGTACAGGTGGTCAAGCTGTAGTAATAATCCGGTTTAAGTCCGAAGTCAAATCCACAAGAAACTTGTTATGTGGGTGTTTCAAGGTAAGCAGTGGTAAAGGTCAATCGATTGTAACCTTTGAGATTTGTACTTGTGAGATTGGGAGGTTTTTTCCTGGTTTGAATATGAACTTCTTTCCAAGAATATTTTCTAGACAAAATATAACATAAATTTAAATGGAAGAAAAGTCACTCTTTAGTTCGAGGATCGGGACATGTAGTCAATTATCCGATTCATTATATTTATACTAGATAACTCAATTAACTCCCGTGTCAACAGCAAGTTAATCGAAAGATAAAGATGGACTGTGAGAATTAAAACCATGATTCCGATGTCTTTTTAGAATATTACAAGAATTGCCTGTGTCGAGACTTAACCCATCTACAAACAAGCAAGAGTTTTTATAAGACATCCAACCATGGTTTTAATATTCCATTCTTAAATAGAAGCACAATAATTGGGATGATTAAAGGGTAGTCATGAAGATCTAGCCTAGATACTTGCCTTGAAACGAGGAGTCTTTCCATG
>CM042186.1:26183526-26234576 GCA_023539305.1 Ilex asprella | reverse complement strand
TTGTTGCCCTTGAACCCTTTTCTTCACTTTAGAACTTGAAATGTCATCATTTAAACTCCACCAAAGTATAATTAGTCCAAAAAAGGCATAATAATATGTTATATTTCAGTACTAATCATGTAACCCTAGCGTTTTCGGTTTATTCTCGCCATGAAAAACCCTCCTAATCTTGCATGTTCTCCTTATCTCTCACTCTCTAGTGTTTTTTAGGGCCAAAGACTACTAAAACTAACCTAATGGATGTCCTTAGGATATTTATAAAGTCAAAATTTGAACAGTTAATGTGAGTCTGATAGATGTAAAAATTGCACTTATGTTCGAACGGAGAATGATGTCCGAGCATATCTCATTCTAATGTGACTAGCGTTCAAATGTTCCTCAGTCCTAGTATATCGATTTCTGGAAAAGTTTTCATTGTACACCAAAGTACTATCGTTACACTCTGTTCAAATTCCTGTCTAAACTTCCAATATAGTTTTAGCCTACTTAGAAGCCAATTCATGAAATATTTGTGATATACACTTTTGTAGCTCTTAGAATTTAGTTTCTACTTTCCCAAAATCAAGTCAATCTAATGAAAGAATAAAAAAATTATAAGTAAATACCAATATAGTATCTAGTTATTCTCCTCTTATCCTTTCCCAAAGATATTTCCCAAAATTCAAAACACCTCTCAAATACACCATATATCCCTATTCCTAAGCCATTGAGTATTCATGTAACACGGGTTATACAATATGCATTATTATAAATATATGGGTGTTTACAAACTTCACCTAACCCCTATTCCTAATTATATCACCCACTCAAAATGCTCAAAATCATGCAATAAAATAGAGATCTCCATAACAATAGGCCTAGCAAAAAAATATTGGGTATACCTTCTATCCTTCTCAAGGGTAGGGAAACGAAGGGGGATCAAAGTAGCGTATGAACCCATTCTCATCAACGAAAACCCCTAGTTTAACCACATGTCGATCAAATGTAACATCTTGGCCTCGCTAGCCACCATGAGAACTAGATTCAGGCCTCTACATACGTGACCTTTTGGAAGCCATTGTTGAACAAAATGGGTTTTGAAAGCTTTGAAAAGTTGGTTTTCAAACTTTGAAATTTTGGTGGATTTTTGAAGAGTTTTGATAGAGTTTGGTAAAGATTTGAGGTAGAAATCGTAAGAGAGAATATGGGTTTCAAGCTTGAAGGGTTTTGAGAGTTGTAGAGCATTGGAGAAGATGGGCCCATCTATTTATAGTCTTACAGGCACATCAAGACAGTGGAAGCCATGTCCAGGCAGTGCTTTTAAAATTTCACCATTTTCCAAGAGTCATGTCCCTTCACCTCTAACTACTAGGTCAAATCCTTGAGGCACATCTGCATAGTAACATTGGCTTTCAGACAGTGTTGCTTGCGTCCGAATAGTGTTGTTTACGTCAGGATAGTGAAAACTCTCTAGAATTTTTTTATCTAAGAGTGGTGTCCAAGCGGTGGATGGAGCGTCTGGATGGTCACACTTTTTCTGGAACTCGTGCCTTTGCAAAAAAAAAATCAAGTTTCTCAACTTCGAAAATAAATTGGGAATAACTATTTTTCATTTTTTTAAAAATGTCCACATATTTGAAAAATATTTTTTTCAAAACATTTGCTACACCTTAGTACCTATAGATTAAAATAAATAAGCAATTATCCCACCCCCAACCTAAATCATACATTGTCATCAATCTAAAATAAAACAAGAAAGCTTATAAAAATAAATAAAGATTAAAAGGATAGAACTACTTGTTACTGCAACCTCTTTGCCAATCCTAACCGACACATAAAAGTAAAAGAAAAAATAAAAAATTACTGTAGCAATATACAATACAAGGTAGCAATCATCTTTGCTCAAAAAATTGTGGATCCACAAATTCAATGGATTCCACCTCAGCCACAAAACCATCTAAGAATGGTTTAAGTCTTTGTCCATCGACTTTAAACACATTACAATTCTTGGGGTTCTTAATCTCACTTGCCCCCATGTGAAAATACCTGTCGAACAATGAATAGGCCTGACCACCTAAACTTCAACTTCCTAGAAATAGGAGGAGGCAAGAATTGTAAAGCAATACCTTTTGGGAAGGCTTAAATGTTTTCCGCAATATATTTTTATTATGTAAGATTTCATTCTTGCTTTGACAATCTTAGAATTGTCATAGGTTTAATTCCTTAGTTCTTTTAGTTCATTTATTTGAAGCCTTCTAGATACCCTTATCACTTCTAAATAAAAAATCATGATCTTAATTGTCACATATGCTCTATGTTAAAGCTCAACAGACAAGTGGCAAGGTTTACCATAAACCAACCTATATGCTCTATATTGTCACATATGCTCTAAATTTTTTTTAAAAGTTGTACGGTAGGCCCATAACACATCAGTCAGTCTTAAAAACTAATCTTTGTGGTCAGGGTTAACCATTTTTTCTAAAATTTACTTGATGTCTTTATTGGCCAATTCAGTTTGACCACTTATCTGTGGATGGTGGGGAGCTACAACCTTATGATTTTTGAAATATTTCTTCATTAAATTTTAAAAAATCGGTTGCAAAAATGTGATCCTCCATCACTAAAATTTCATCACAATGTGATGATCATTATTATGGTAGAGAGTAGCCTCTACCCATTTAGAGACATAATCAAAAGAAACTGAGATATATAAATAGCCAAACGATTGGAGAAGTGGTCCCATAAAATTTAATTTTAAAGTTTGTTGTTATGTTTATAAGAATGAGGACTTTGATAATAAAGTATCTCAGACACATATAATGCAATAACATTAAGATAAACTACCAATAAATAACACAACTAGTAATTGAGAAAGGTAGAAAATGTAACGTATATTCCCGTGAAATGAAGATAGGAAATTGAATTTTATTGTTTGATGTCAAATATTACAAATGGTGATGGAAAATGTATACTCATTGAACAAAAAGGGCTAGAGTATATGCTTATTCTCACACACTGCATTATGGTCACTATCCATTGCCGTCTGTACTTCCTACATCTTCCTTAGTTTATAGCGAAGGAGGATACAAAATTGTTTGATTTTTTGGAATACAATGATGCATTCTTTTTCCGGAAGAATCTAAAAGATGAATTCTCTTACTTTTTAAAGGATTTTTTAATATTACTTTGTCTTCTCACATTATTGTTGCCATGACATTATTAAGGTATGCTAAAATGTTTTTTTATTAAAGGAATGAACCTCATGTCATGTTTTTCAGAATAAGAATTGTATAAAAACGTGTTTTTAACTTGAATTGAAAACACGCTTTTTAAATTGTGATTGTTTAGGAAATAAGTTTAAAATAAAGGATAAATCTCATAAATGTCCCTTAAATTATGATATTTATTTTAAATTGTCCCTTGAACAAACTATGTAGTTTGTTTTAATCGACTTTTTTCATTAAATTAACCGATAATTGAGACAAATTTTGATAATATTAAACATTAAATAATTTAAGAGAAAAATTGGGATAATTAAAAGTTTAAGGGTATATTGGATAAATATTATTGACACTCCATGACATTTGATTTTATTACATGGACACCTCCTCGCATTATAAAAGTAACACCGAACTACATTGACATTTAAAACTTATAACAGTCATACCCCTTCAAACTAACACACGTTGAAATTGTTAACAATCAAGGCTGATATCATCAATAATAATTATTAAAATACCAAAAATACCATCCAAAATTAAGTTTAAGAATTCAAGTAAATGTTTTTCTTACCCTATAAATTTGCCCAACCGCTCATTTATTTTTTTTAATCTATATATTTCATAGATAAATTAAAATTTAAAATCTTACAATAAAATACTTAATTTCCCAATCTATTACATCAATAAGTTAAATTAAAAAAATATTTATTAAGTAATATTTGAGATTATTAGTACAATTTTAAAATTAATCATTTTTTAAAATCCAATATTAATTTTATTTTTTTTATTATTTATCTAATTACATAAATTCTTACTCATGCCACCCATTACCACCGATTCCCCCATATACACCGCTGCCTAAAATCCACCAAAACCTCCAAACCCAGCCAGACCCACCACCAACACCCTCGTAGTGAAACTCTATCGCAATAGTGCATCTACCACCCAACACCTCCAAACACCACCAAGAGAGAGAGAAAGAGGAAAAACAAAAACTACAACCCATTGAAACCAGCTCTACCCCCACTACCATTAAAGCAACCACCTGGACAAAACTCATCATCAACCAACACCAACACAACCTCGACCAAACCCATCATCAACCATCTCCATACATGATCATTCTCATCCACAGCATCGCCACCACTACATCGTAGAGGTTAGGGTTTCAAAATCATCCACCATTGCAAGGAAGTTTGCATACAGAGAGAGACATGGTGGTGAGTCTCTCTCCTTGTTTCCACACTACCTCTCCCTCACTGCCTCTTCCACACTAAAAACCACTAGTATCCACAACCTCTACTCATCGCAAACCCGATCATAGAGAGAGGGAGAAAGAGAAGAAGAGAGAGATGAACCTATACAGAAGCACCGATCACAAAAAAGGAGAGATACACAGAGAGATGAAGATTGTGAACCCTAGGTAAAGATCCGTTCATGCACCAATCAGAGATAAAATCCTATGGATTGTGGTAGTGTTAATGGATTTGTCTTTGTCTCCAGTGGGATGTCGTCCAGTGGAGGTGTTGATTAAATTTCCCGCGGTGGTGGGTGCTGGAGAAAATGTGTGGTAGAATGGGGTTAGTGGGGTATTATGGTTACACCCTTGGGTGTTTGGGCTCTGATACATCTTGAGAGAGAGATAGATCACCGATTATTAGGGCTTTGATATGTCGTGAGAGAGAGAGAGCGCTTTCAGCGGAGAAAGGGTTTTGGGACTTGGGTGAGGGTAAAATGGTCTTTTGTTTGTGTCGTGGCGTTATTTTATGGAGTTTTAGTGTAATTTTTGAAACGTGAGGTGATATTCGTGTAATAAAATCAAATGTTTAAGTGTAATTTACCCTCCAAATAAAGGAGAAAATATTCGTTATAACGGTGATACCACGTGACAAAGTGATGTGGTATCACCAACTAATAATATTAAAATAAATAAATGTACGGACCCCACAAAAATCAATAATTAACCTGCCATATAAGTAAATAACTTCTCACTCTCTTGCCATGTAAGCTCAAGTGTGGTTCATCTTTCTCATTTGGGATTTTATTATTGGTTAGTGATACCACGTCATCAATGGTGATATAGTATCACCGTTACATTCTATATTTACTCCAAATAAAGGAGACCATATTGCAGGGGTATTTATGAGATTTAACGACGTCATGCCGTGTATTCATTTTTGCAAATTGGGAGAATTATAGCTTACGGGATATTGCAAATTGTCCAAACACAGGTTTCTTGTGTTCTCGTGTTCTTGAGTTTAGGGCTTTTGTTGCTCCTCTGTTCTGCCGTTCCTCAAAATTACGCAACCACAGTCACGTCTGTCTGTATATCAATGCAACCGCCAAATTCTCTCCCAATTGTACTAGGATCCGTCTAGTATTCTCTTTCCAATAGAGGTCTCTCTTAGTGTGAAAATAAATTGGGGGGTTTTGGGCATTAATTATGATTATCTTGTCTCTTCTCTTTGGATTCTCATCATCACTGGTTATCAAGCTCCGAAACATTCGTGTCTTTGGCCCTGGTTTGAATCCTTTTGCACCCTACAACATCGCCAATCACTCTTCTCGCTAATCTTCACATACCCCTTTTGTGTTCCTCTCTCAATCATGTGAAACAGCTCTGAATTTGAAGTCTTTCGGTTTTATCTGTCAAACTTTTTTCTTGGTTTTTGTGGAATAACAGAGGTAAAATCTTCCTTGCTGAGAAAATTCTTGGGTAGTTTTTTTGGCATTAATGTAAGAGAACCCTGAATTTGAAGTGTTTTTGCGTCTTACCGGCAAGTGTATGCAGTGGGTTTCTGTTGGAATTTCTAGGTAAGATCAGTTTTTCAGTGAACTTTAGTGGGTTCCTCAGAATAATGTGAAAAGAGGCTCCAAGGTACATATTACGTCTTACCGGCAAGTCTTACCGGCTTGCTGTGAAATTCTTGAGTTTTGTGGGCTGTTTAGTTTTACCTCTAAATAATGTGAAAAGAGGCTCCAAGGTACATATTTTTTCTGGGTTCTCGTTGTACCTCGGAGATAAGATCAACCTTGCTGTTAAAATTTGAGGGTTTTAGTGGCAGTATTTCTGTTGAAGCTTTTGATTATTGGTGTTGATGTAAAAGGAAGAAAAATGCCTCTAGACCAGTTAGGTTCGAATAGACGAAGCATATGTAGGTCTAGGTCTGCAGGTGATAGGGATGACAGAGGTTGGACCCCGCTTCACATTGGTGCCCGAAAAGGCGATATCAAGGAGGTATATATTCTACCTTTTTTGCATTTCGTAAAAGCTTTGTCATTGGCGGCAAATCACTTTGTTTTCTATTGGTTTTTAACATTTAAAATCTTTAATTATCTTTATAAAGCATTTTATTTTTTACTTGGTCTGATATGTGTACATTATTTGTCTTCAAAATCTGGAAGTTCTTATTCTTAATCAGGGAAAATCATGATAATGCTGACTAACAAATATATTATTTGTTGAGGTAAAAAATTAATGTTACCTCACGATGAGTTTATGATGTGATTTCTGGAAAAGAATTTTAAACTTTATCTCCCAATCTTCTTTTTGCAAAACGAACAAACTGTCCAGGATCGAAGTGCTTCGATTGAAGATATTCCGATGCTTAAGTCAGTAATGAAACAAGAAGAATTGCATGAAGACAAGGAGAGTTTTAGCATACCTTTCACCTTAACTTCCTGTTCCTTTTATAGGTCATTAACTCTTTAGGGTTTTTGTAAATTTAGATGCAAGGTGTCACACGTTCCTTTTTTTCGGTGATTCAGTTTGGGAATTTGCTGATACTTCTCCAATACTTTCTCCGAATATCTTCAATCTCATTGATTTTGTTTATCTGATGGCCTAAGTTTTAGGTTTATCTTTATCTTTTTGCTTATCGTTTTGATCAGCTCGGACATCATGAAGGCTGAGCTCATCGATGTTTTTAGAACAGATTGATGCACTTGGCTTAATTGTATTGCCGAATAGTTTAATCAGTTCGGCTAGGTCCAATTGACTAAGCAATTGACGTCTTTGTCACGTGCCTTGTTTTGTCATTTTCACGTGAGCTCATTGATTGTCATAACATGTATAATAATTAGGGCTAACCCCTTATTGCCCCCAAAAAATGTCTGACAAACGCCTTTGGTCTATCAGCCATTTTGTGTACTTAAATCCATCATTGCTCATACTTTTTTTGGGACATCCCCCTTATTTTGGCGGTTCAGTAAGTCATTTAAATGTGACCTTTTAGAATTCCCTCCATATATAAATGATTCCTTGTCGTCTTTTTTTTATTTCATTTTCTTGCTTCCAATCCCATCACTCTTTCTGCATTCTGTTTCTGTCTGCACTTCATCTTCTTCAATGGCTCCTCTTACCAATCCAGAGATTCCAAACTTCAAGGCAAAATACAACATTCCAGACGACGTTAAAGTCGAAGTCGCCGGAAAAGATGAACCCTTAATTGGCACCAGGGAGAGGATTCCAATCCCCGTTCGCGCCATTACTGAAGGAGGAGTTCGTTTTCCACTAAACCCTCTTCTATTATAGGTTTTATGCGCTACCAAATTTTGCCACTACAGTGCTGTTTAAACTTTTTTTGGATTGTGATGGGGGTGTCTTCCTCGAACAAGATCTTGGGTTTGAGTCCGAATTGTGGGAGATTCTCTACTACTGTATCATCAAGCCGTTGGAGACAACTACTATCTATCTGTGAGAAAGAAGGAGCGCTACCTAGTGACCCATCTCCCAGATTCCAATAAAGTTCATGAGAATGATATTGTGTTCGTTTCAGAAAATGAGGAGTATGCTGCTGGTGCCGTTCCTTCTTGCCGTTGTCCCTATGAAGAAGACGCTTCAGGTATTTGAATTTTTTACTCCCCTAAATCTGATTCTTGTTTTTTGCTTACTTGACATAAGATTCGTGTATGCAGGTGAATCTGTGAAGGGCTGAGTTCCTGAATCTTCTGTGAAGATCGACAAACTTTGGAAAGTCTAGGATTACAACGAATCACTGTTTTGTCGAGCTGCTCATACTATTGCGGGCTTACACACTAGGCTGTACTTTCTTTGTTGCCGTTCCGAATCGGCCCAATGCCAGTCTTGCAGCTGATCGGGAAGCCATCCAGATTGCTGGGGAACAGACTCCCTGAGCTTGAAAGAAGACTTCCTTTGCATCTTTTGGATGCAAAGTGGTAAAAAATTTCCCATACTTTTTATCTGTTGGAGAGGCATCCTTACCCATTGATCTTGCTCCATCTACTTCAATCCCTTTGATTGCTATTAGTGAGGAACATGCTATTGAGGTTCTGACCAAGGCCAATCTTCCAGCTCCGCCGACCATCGAGCAAACAGACACTGTCCGAAATTTTGAAACTTTTGTTCCAGTTGAATTAGATCCTTCTAGTCCTGTTCATTCTCTCATTCCCCAGGATGATTTCATTTTTGAACTTGCTGAAGATCCTACCCCAAAACGGCGCAGGATTGCTGAATCCGAGGCGAGCTTTTCCCGTAAATCCGCCAATCCCCCTTTTCGACCTATTCTTAGGGCAAAGAAGAGGGAGATCACTTCAAAAGATTCAGCAATTGAGGATTTCAATGTTGCGGTGGGGATTGCTTGGGGAGTGATACTGCCTCGGGACCTTGCCATTAATGAGACTCTGACTGACGATGAAGTGTCTCGTCAAGCGATCCAACACATGGTCCAAGTAAGTCTTGTTATTGACTTCCTTTCAGCCTTTTTCTTTTTTTTTAAATTTTTTTGAGTCTTTTCCTTCCAAACTTTTAAGGGTCTCTAAAAAATCCATGATATCGGAGCTCGGATAGCCAAGAAAGACAATGCTATGAAGGATGCCATTCATGCCCGAGCCGTAGCCTTGGCCAAAAGGAGTCCCAGGATGAGGAATTTGCCGAGATATTTGAAGAGGTTCAAGTTCTAAAGGCTCAAAATCAAAGCCTGATTGAAGAGAACAGAAGCTCAAAGTCGAGATGGGCCCTTTCAAAGAGTCTGAGCATGATCTGAACGTTGAATTCTCCATACTTCAGCTTGATTACACAGGTCTTCTGGAGGAGTTAGATCAGCATAAGGCCGATGCCAAGGAGAAAGAGGATGCTGCTTATAATGAAGGAATAGAGAAGGCGGAGAATGATCTGGAGTTACAGATCCCACGTATTAAAGATGCTTTTTTCAGTAAGGGTTGGAATGCTGCCTTTGTTGCTATTGAAGTGCCCCATTCTTCCGAGCTTTACTCCAGGCATTCGCTTCATAGCTCCTCCCAGCCACTTGCTTCATAATCGACACTTAGAATATTTTTTGAACATTTTTGATATAGTTGCCTACAGATCTTTGTATTTTGCAACGCAGATCCTTTTGTATACTTTAGCAGTTTAAATGCAAATCACATTTTTTCTATTCTGCATTTAATTTGGGTGAATGCTTAGCAAAATGTTTTATGCTTTACGAAAAATTTCGACTTCGAGGCTCTTGAAGTTAGGGCCCTTTTTCATTGAGCTTGGTCCTACTCGAAGTTATGGCCCTGCTTGGCCCTTCTTCAGAGGCCTGTTAATACTTTGAAATATTTTTGATTACTCTTGAAGTTATGGCCTTTCTCGGCCTTGCTTCAGAGAGCTTGGTCTACTACGAAAAATTTGGAGGCTCTTGAGGTTCTGGCCCTTGCTCGACCAATATTCGAAGAGCTTGGTCTCCTAGCAGAGACTTAAACAATTCTCTAACTCTTTTTGATTATTCTTCGAAGTTACGGCCTTGTTCGGCCCTTTATCAGAGAGCTAGGTCCTCGTCCAGGACCTGTTTTATACTTAGAAAAATTTCTAGGCTCTTGAAGTTCTGGCCCTTGTTCGGCCTTTCTTCGTAGAATTCGGCCTCCCAGTAGATGAACTCTTAGTTCCCCTGGGTATAAGAGAGTTTCTACTCCACACCGACCTACCAATCTAATTGGAGTCAGATCTATCCCTAACCAGCTTACACCGTCGTGCCTAGTTGAGGGCCTGGATTAAATCGGGTGGCTGTACCTGATTTAAGTTTACAACTTTTATCATAATTTTTGCCTCTCTGCCTTAGTAGTAGGACGTATAGAGAAAATAAGAATAGGAAATGAATCTTAAAATTGAAAAAATTTATTGATAACTTGAACTCGGTACAATTTCGCTATTCACTCCTAAACGGCACCCTTGAGTTTTCGAAGGTACTTCAGAGTTTTATTTAAAAAGGTACATTTTAGAAATAGAAATTTCTAAGGTTAGCTACGTTCCAGGGGCAAGGCACTTCCTGATGATTCATGGTCTTGAGTTCATAATATCCGCTGCCCTCAACTCTGGCTACTCTGCATAGACCTTCTCAGTTTGCTCCGAGCTTCCCATGAATCGGGTTCTTTGTCGATCCCAATGCATGCCTGAGGCCTAGGTCTCCAATCGTGAAAGACCGAGGGTTCACATTCTTGTTATAAGCTCGGGACATCTGATTTCGATATGAAGTCATCTTTATGGTGGCTTGTTCTCTCTTTTCTTCTGTTAGGTCAAGATCGCACTCGATGATGACATTGTTATTGCTGTTTTCTATCAGCTCCGTCCTCAAGGTTGATAAGCTGATCTCTAACGGAATAACAACTTCCATCCCATAAGTTAGGGAGAACGGAGTTTCACCTGTTGAGTGTCAGGGTGTGGTTCGGTACGTCTACAAAACACTTGGCAGGTCTTCTACCCATCTCTCTTTAGCGTCCACCAGTCTTTTCTTGACTCTGTTCAATATCCTTTTATTAGAGATCTCTGCTTGACCGTTGCTTTGAGGGTATGCCGGGGTGGAGTAATGATTTCGAATTCTGTATTGTTGACAAAGTTTTGAAGGGACAACTATCGAACTATGTACCATTATCAGAAACAAGAGTGTGTCGAATGTTGAACCTGGTGATAATGTATTTCCAAACAAACTTTCTTGTGTCGGCGTTTTTTATGTTAGCCAGTGCCTCGGCCTCGACCCATTTCGTAAAATAATTAGTGGCAACTAGAAGGTACTTCTTGTTGCCTGGGGCCCGGGGTAAAGGACCCACAATGTCTAACTTCCATTATGCGAACGATCATGGGGTTGCCAAGGGGAGCAGTTTGTTAGATGGCTTCCTCGGGATCTGCAAAAATTTCTAGCACTTCTCACATTGCCTGACAAAATGTTGAGCATCCTTTTGCATCCTTTTGCATATATGACCATCCTTTTGCATATATGCATCCTTTTGCATCCCTAGCTCGGTGGGCTAGGGACCTTCCCCCTATATGTAATCCACAACTTCCTTCAAGTAGTTCGGATAGAAAGTTATGAATCATACTGGGGTGTACATATTTCAAGTATGGTTCTCCAAATGAGCGTCAGTAAAGCTCATCTTTTGGGAATAACTAGAATTTTGCTGCCTTTAGACGCAGCTTATGAGCTTCCTTCTTATCTTCGGGCAAGACACCATTTTTCAAGAAACCAATTATTGCGTCCATACAGCTCGTCTCTGATTTATTGCATAAAACTTCATCTGTTCTGTTCGGAGGAATACGAGGTTCGGGTTGAAACTTAACAGTAATAGACCTTGGAGTGTCCTGTTTAACTATTGAGGCCAGTGAAGCTAAAGCATCAACATGCGAGTTCTTTGCTCTTCGGACCTGTTAGATTGAGTATTCTGGTATTTTGCTATGTTCTTTTTCCGTAATGGCATGATACGCCATCATCCTCTCCTTCTTTGCCATATATTCCCCTATTATTTGATTCACCACCAGTTGTGAATCGGAGAATATTTGGAGCTTTGATGATCCCAGTTCGGCAACCAACCTTATTCCGGCTACCAAAGCTTCGTACTCCGCTTCGTTGTTTGGGGCTTTGAATTCGAGTCTGATTGCTTTTTCCAAGGTGTGCCCATCTGGACTTACCAAAATGATGTCAATGCCCGCTTCTTTATGATTTCAGGATCTGTCAGCAGACAGACTCCATCCGCCCCCGAGCCCTAGCTTTTGGTTATCAGTTTCTTCACTCTCCTCCAACTTATCCTTAGGCTGAAATTCTATAATGAAGTCTGCTAGCACCTGACCCTTTATTGCCTTTTTTGGTTCGAAGTGAACGCCAAACTCCCTGATCTCTATTGTCCATTTGGCAACTTGGCCTAATAGATCGGTTTTGTGAAAGAGCGACCTTAATGGTTGGTCAGTCAGTACAGTGATTCGGTGAACTTGGAAGTAATGCCTGAGCTTCCTAGCTGAGTTAATCATTGCAAGGGCAAACTTCTCCACCAGAGTATATCTTTATTATGCGTCTAAGAGCATCTTGCTCACGTAATCGATATGCTTCAGCTTTCCACTGTTAGTCCTTATCAATGCCTTACTTACAGCGTGCTCCGACACAGCCAGGTAAAGGTAAAGCACTTCCTTAGGCGCTGGGGTTGATAAAATTGGCGGTGACGCTAAGTAAGTCTTTAGATTTGTAAACGCCTCGTATTCTTGACTCTAGAATGCTCCCTTCTTGCCCTTAATTGATTGGAAGAAGGACATGCATTTATTTGACGCTTGGGATATAAGTCTCTCGAGTGTTTCTGCCATACCTGTTAGCCTCTATACCTCTTTTACAGTCCGAGGTGATTGTAGCTCAGAAATGACCTTTACCTGCTCGGGGTTCATCTCTATCCCTCGGTGAATAACTAGAAATTCCAAGAATTTCCCCGAGCCGACCCCGAAAGCACACTTAGAAGCATTTAACTTCATCTTATATTTCTGCAGAACATTGAATTTTTCTTTCAGGTCGGCACAGTGGTTTGTGGCCTTCTGACTCTTAACCACCATATCATTAATGTATACTTCTACAGTACGTCCTATCATATGTGAAAACATTTTGGTTACTAACCTCTGATAAGTTGTCCCAGTGTTCTTCAACCCGAAAGATATTACCTAGTAGCAATACTTTTCTTCTGGTGTTATGAAGACAGTCTTTTCTTGGTCCTCTTTGGCAAGGGGGATTTGATGATATCCTCTGTAAGTATCCAAGAAACTCATCTGTTCGTGTCCGGCCGTTGCATCTACCAATTGATCTATCTTTGATAGGGGGATACTATCTTTCGGACATTCTTTATCCCAGTTGGTGAAGTCGACACAAATTCTCCATTTCTTGTTCTTCTTCTTTACTACGACAGTGTTTGACAACCAGGTCAGGTATTTTACCTCCCTAATGGTTTGGGACTCTAGTAAGAGTGCCACCTCTTCTTTTACCGCCTCCTGATGCTAAGGTGCTGATCTCCTAAGCTTTTGTTTGATCGGTTTGAAGCCCAATTCGATGTTCAACCTGTGACATGCCACTTTGTACGGCACGTCGGGTATATCACTAGTGCTCTATGTGAATACGTCAGTGTATTCTCGCATAAGAGTGACGAGCTCTATTTTCTGTTCGGGTCTAAGAGTAGTCCTCACCATGAAGTACCTTTCTTCATCCCCATTCTTGTCTAAAGGCACTTTATACAAGTCTTCGATTGTCTTGTCTGTAATGGCCTTTTCGGCGCTTAAAGGTACTTTAGGAATTTTCACGATTGCCTGGTCGTCAAGATCAACCGAGCTGTCGTGTGTTGATTGCTATTTCTCCTCCTCGATTGCCGAACAGTTTCCTTTGAGCTTGACTTTTTCTTTAGTTTTGACCAAGGCTAACAAACAGGTTCTGGAACAAACCTGGTCTCCTCGGATGTTCACTACTCCATCAGATGAAGGGAATCTTAGCATTTGATGGTATCGCCTTCATTTCGTGTGGCCAAGATCTCTCCATTATTGCGTTATATGCCGAGACTATGTCTACTACCAGGAACTGGGTCATGACGCAGACTGGTCCTGTCTTTACAGGTAACGCGATTTTCCCTTTAGGAAGAATTGTTTTACCACTAAAGCCAATGAGTGGTGTATTTGAGGGCCCAAGGTCTTCCTTCCTGAGACCAAGCTTTTCAAACAGATTTATGTGCATGATTTCTGATGAACTCCCCAGATTAATCAGAACTTTTCTCACATCAAAATTCGTAATCTAAAGCGTTACGACTAGGGCGTCGTTATGCGGCTGGTGAACCTCGACCAGGTCTCGCTCGGTGAAACAGATTGTTTCGGTTGACTCGTCTAACTTCATTCTTTTGTTGGTGACCTCTGGGATCATCCTCAATTCATATAATTCTCTCTCCCTTTGGCTGCTTTGTGAATATACGCTCGAGCAGAGTTGTTTGTGGACATCTGCGAGTTGATGGCAGCATGGATCATATCAATCACCCCAGCTGGAGTGTTGTGTTCACCTTTTGGCTCGGTTCTCCCTTCATCGATCCTTTGTCCACCCTCGATAAACTCGGCGACATGTCCAGCCTGGACCAACTCCTCCAAGTACTTCTTCAGAGATTGACAATTCTCAGTCATGTGGCCCACATCTCTTTGATATGAGCACCTAAAGTTTGGATTCCTTTTTGAAGAATCTCTTATTAACTTGTTTGACCACTTGAAAAACGACTTTGTTTTGATTTGGTTAAGTATCTTGTATATTAGTTCTTTGAACAGTGTATTTACCAAAGAAAAGGGGATCTTTGAGGGTATCTATCCTTCTCACTCGTCCTTCTACCATCTCTGTTTGGCTCGGCTTACTTATCCCTACCAAACTGTTTCCTGCTCGGATGCTCCTTAGCCATTTCCCTGGATAAATCGTCATCAACCTTGGCGTACTTCTCGATCTTGACCACTAGTTCTTCTAAATTTGTGGCTAGCCTTCTTGTGAGCGACTGGTATAAGGGGTTCTCTTTTAACAACCTGATCTTAAAGAACGCCACCGCAATTTCTGGATTGTACCCTTCTAACTCATTCATAGTCTCCCAGTAACGATGGCCGTATTCACGCAGGGTGTCATTGTTCTTCTTCTTCAAAGTCAGTAGAGCCCCGACATCTTTCGGCTGCTTGCTGCTTGTGATGAACTGAGTTGTGAACTGCTTGGCTAGCTGTGACTATCCATCAATCGAATAGTTCGGCAAGCTGTTAAACCACTTCATGATTGACTCCCCGAGGTTACTAGGGAATATAGTGGAGAGCAGGGGCTCGTTTCTTCGATGAATGGTCATCTGTTGTCTGTAATGTCTGATGTATGAGGCCAGATCGGTCTTCCCATCGTACAGCTTGAAGTTTGGGACGGTGAACTTGCTCAGGATTCGTCCCTTTTTGACCCAAGTTGTGAATGGAGATGATTTCAAACCGTCTTCATATTTTTTTGTTGTTCTCCTTGCTAGTTCTCTAGCTGACCTCTGCTCTGGTCTCTTCAAGTGGCTGCTGAGCTCATCATTGATATATTGCTTCCATATGTCTTCCTCCTAGATTCGAGGCTTCTTCAGTTGGTATTTTTCTTCATAGGCATTTTTTATTCTGCTAGGCTTCCTTTCTAGACTTTTATGCCGACCCTCTCTCGCTCGCTTTTCCTCCCTGGTCATCTCTTTAATCTTAGCTTTCAATTCTTCGTTCTCTCTCATTAGGTCTTTTTCCCTGGCATAAGATTTCTTGAACAGATTGTCATGAGCATCAAGCCGGTCCTGCACGGGAATGATATTCCCCCTCGACACGGAGGGATTTGCCATGATCATCAATTTGCTGGTTCTAATTTCTTGAGGGCTTGAAACTCGCAGAGGATACATCGTCACCTTTACGGATTCTAGATGGGCTCCTGATTGCATGCAACCTTGCGTTGTTGTCAGAATTAAGGGGTGCAAAATCGGGGTTTCCCAAGGCAAAATTGCCTCACGGTGAGCCAATTACACATTTGAGTTTTGACATTGTAACTTTTTGTTGCGAAAATTTCCCACAGACGGTGCCAAAAATGTTGAGGCAAAAATTTGATGTAATCTAAAGGTGAGTTTATGATGTGATTTTTGAAAAAAAATTTTAAACTTTATCTCCCAATTTTCTTTCTGTAAAACGAACAAACTGCCCAGGATCGAAGTGCTTCGATCGAAAGCATTCCGATGCTTAAGTCAGTAATAGAACAAGAAGAATTGCATGAAGATCAGGAGTGTTTCAACGTACCTTTCACTTAGGCTTTCTGTTCCTTTTAAAGGTCATTAACCCCTTAGGATTTTCGTAAATTTAGATGCAAGGTGACACACTTTCCTTTCTTTCGGTGATTAAGTTTGGGAATTTGCTGATACTTCTTCAATACTTTCTCCAGATATCTTCAATCTCATTGATTTTGTTTATTTGATGGCCTAAGTTTTGGGCTTATCTTTATCTTTTTGCTTATCGTTTTGATTAGCTAGGACATCATGAAGGCCGAGCTCATCGATGTTTTCAGAACAGATTGATGCACTCGGCTTGGTATAAGCAAAGTTCTTCTTAATTGTATTGCCGAAAAGTTAATCAGTTTGGCTAGGTCCAATTGACTGAGCAGCTGACGTCGTGACATCTTGTCATCTTCACGTGAGCTCATTAATTGTCATAACATGTGTAATAATTAGGGCTAGCCCCTTCATTATTTTAAGCATTTTACTATCCATTGCTTTCATATTATATGTCATATTGTTCGTTATAATCTCAGTTTTAGATATAAGTAATGTGATTTTGTGGTTTAGCATGATGAGTTTGAATGCTATACTGGATCTATGAATGTCTTAGAAAAATTGGTTTTCCACTATAATTGGATCGGAGACATAACTAATGTAAGGAAACTTGGTTAATCCATTTTAAAGACTATCAGAAAAGCTTACAAGAAATTCAGAACTAAACCGGGGAATGAAACAAATAAATCCATACCTAGTGATAATTTCTAGTGGTGGGATTTCCCTCTTACTTGCCTTTGGTTTTTAATTATCTTTCAATTGTATTTTTGCATCTTACCAAATTTAGTCAAAGACTTGCCTAGAAAATTCTTCCTAGTTGAATAAATATGTGGTTATTTTTCTTTTGATTGATCAAAAAAATGGTGATGTTATTTGTGAGGGGTGAAACTGTGTTACTTTTCTATTTATGTTTACCACCAAAAATGTTTCTGTTTACCACCAAAAGTGGACAGATCTAACATATGTCTAGTACGGCAATAAATGATAACGTATGTTTAAAATTTTTGTAGACCAGAGACATGATCGAAAATATGCCTAACCTTCTTTTGGGTAGGAAGTGAAAATATTGATCAAAGGCAAGAAAAGAAAGAGGAGAAGAGAAGAGAAAGAAGGTAAAGGTATTATTAAGGCTAATCCAATCTGTAATACAACTTAAGCTAGAATAAACAATATAGGTCCTTATATAATTAGGCAACAAAATAATGTAAATTTCTAAATTATCCATAATATTAATACTCTAACATCCCTCCTCAAACTCATGATGTAGTAGCATCAAACATTAAGAATTTGTTAAGAAGGAAACGAAAGCGTGCGATGATGTGAAATTTCGTAAAAAAAATTGTCAAGTGTATAGTAGAAGGAAGAAAAGGAGGAGATATCATGTCCAACTGAAAATGGTGGCGCACAAAGTGACAATCGATCTCAATATATTTTGTGCGCACATGAAATATCAAGTTGTGGACAATTTAAATAGCACTAGTGTTATCACAATACATAGGACGAGTAGTAGACAAGGAAATGCTAAGATCAGCAAGCAGTCAACGCAACTAAATTACCTTTGCTTTGGTGGAGGTCATCGCATGATACTCAACTTCAGCAGAGGATCGAACTACAACAATTTGTTTCTTATTTTTTCACGAAAGACGAGAAGTAGTGGACTTGCGATCTATATGAGTCACTAGTCCAGTCCGCATCAGAGTAAGTCCGGAGTTCCAGAGATGATGAGAAAGAAAATAGTAAACTTTGATGCAACGTACTCTGCAGATACCAAAAAATCCGAAGAACAACAGACCACTGAAGTGTGGTACGAGCAGCAACAAAGTGACTAACCACATGAACCGCATAAGTGATATTTGGACTAGTAATAATAAGATATATCAAACTCCCAACAATAGTACGATATAAGGTAGGATCAGGTAGAGAGAACCATCAGAGGAAGTATAATGAACGTTGAGCTCTAAGGGTGGGCTATGGGGAGAGAGCTATGAGTATGTTCTCTCATTCCCGCTAGGATAGAGGAGTTAATCAATCATCGAGTAGGAGATATCAATGCGAAACTTATTCCATAGAGGTACGAAGTTGGACTAATTTAGAAACATTGGACAATTTACTTTAAACCTACTATTTTGTTTGGTTTTTGGTTCCTAGTCTTATTGTGTCAACCGTTCGATTATTTGATAAATGGGCTTGCTGAATTGGGGGCATACTTTTACTTTGAAAAAAGATAATCATTGGGAGATGAAGTAACCTCAATCCCTAAGACATATTGAAGTGGACATCCTTCATTTCAAAATAATTCTGTAATTGAGTTTTTAATATCTTAATTCTAGCATTTTCATCACTTGTAATAATCATGTCATTGACATAAAGTAATATAAGAATGAAACTGGAAGAAGTGGATTGGAGAAAGAAGCAGAATCATGATTACTAGCACAAAAGTCTGAGTAACATATGACTGAAGAGAATTTTGCGAACCATGCCCTTGGGGGCTTATTTAGGGCCATAGAAAATCTTGTAAAGTTTGTACACATGACCACAACTATAAGACAACGCAGGAGGAGGAGTCATATAGACCTCTTTAAATAAATCACCATAAAGAAAATCATTTTTCACATCCATCTAAGAGAAGCTCCACCGACAAATAGCTGCCACAACAATTACTGTGTGGATCATGGTTATCTTAGCAACTTAAGCAAAAATCTCATCGCAGTCATGCCCATGCTTTTGAGCAAATTCCTTGGTAACTAATCTAGCCTTATACCTTTCCACAGAACTATTAGATTGAGTTTTGATTTTGTAAATCCACTTACAACCAATTTTGTGTTTACTAGAAGGTAAAAACACCAACTCTCAAGCTCGAGTCTTATGTAAAGTAGAAAGTTTCTCATTCAGAGCCTGTTGCCAAAAAGGATCAAGTATGATCTCCTTCGAGGAAGTTTGTTTAGACAGAGAGTGTATAAAAGTCAGGAAATAACAAAAATTAGAAGAATAATAAGAGTTGTAAAAACCAAACTTATCAGGACTTCTGAGTGCATTGAGGGTAGCGAAGGAGTGTGATCCATTGTGTCATAATTTGATCGGGGGACAAAAATGTGGATGAAGGCACAACGTCTGTGGAGGAGACAGTAGGAGTCTTGCGAACATAGGAGACACTGGCGATCAGGCAAAGAAGGAGAAGAAGAGGAGGGCAGATTAGACCCAGCTATATCACCAATTACAGTATCAAGGGAAACATCAGATGAAAAAGAATCAAGATAGATAAGATGAGACTTATATAAAGACGAAGAATCAGATGGAATAGAGGAAAAAGGAATATGCTCCATAAAAGACAACATGACGAGAAATGTAGAGTTTTTGTGTATTAGGATCATAACAAAGATATCCCTTTTGTCTCTCATCGTATCGAAGAAAAAAAAATATAAGGCTGAGCGAGCAAAGAGTTTGGTATTAGCACTAGGTAGCAAAACAAAATATATACATTCAAACACACGGAAGAAGAAATAATCAGGTGCCTTACCACATAATTTTTCAAATGGTGAGACACCAGAATTGAATATTGTGAGAATGCACTAATCAGGTGAACTGTTGTAAGGATTGCTTCACCCCAAAAAGAGCTAGGAACACTGGCTGACGAATCTTTCTCTTCTTTAAACCTCGAACTCCACTACTACATCTTTATTGGAGGCTATCAAAGCTATAGCTTTACCTTCATACAACAAAGAGGACTCCAGAGTCCAGACACATCGGATCCTTTCTTTCCCCCTCTAATTCCTCTTGGTTAGGATTTGATAGAAGAGATGCTTCGTTTCCAAACAAAGGAGAGCGATAACCCTGAGCCCTTATGTGAAAAGAGGCTCGTAACTTCTTCAAACAATAGAGATTCGGGTTGATGAGTGTATCCCATTATATTACCTGATACAGATCAAGATCCTTTAAGCATCTCATGTCAACGAAGGCCCAACTAAGGCCTATTTAACATCACTAATTTGGACTTTAAAAGGGACAGGCCCAATAGGTCTGATATCTTGTTGACCCAAGCCCAATTCTTGAATTCCATTAATATTGTTGCCAATAGAGACAGTAGTTCCATCATTATCTCCATAAACCTCTCCATTTTCACTAATAGGGCCGTTTTTAATTCAAGATTAGGCTTAATGGTGCAGCGTTGGTGGCTACACAATCACTATAGTCACTTAGCCCAATTCTTGGAAAATGGACAAAAAAATTAGTCCAGAATAAAAAATCCTTCTAAACAATGCCCTCTTTTTTCCTCCTACCTTCGTTCCCTCAGTGTTACGTGGCCTCTTTACACCCTTATCGTCGTCTTCAACCTTAGGAGGGTGTGACGAATGTGCATCATTTAAGCGTCATACAATGTAGCTGTGCGAGTTCTTGTTACAGTTCATCCAAATATTCAAGAGCAAACTTTAGGTAGGAAGAACAATGAGAGCGATACATACGAAAAGTGATAGAGGTGATGTTGCATCAGTATTACAAATAAACAGGACAAAACATCATGAGATTTACCGTCTTTTCATGAATTTAGAATAGAAAGGAAACTGTTCATCATAGAGCTTTAGAGGGAGGATTTTTTAGGATTACGGAAAAAAGTCGTTTTGCTAGTTTTTCTATTGATATCAATTTGGGTGATGTAGACTGGTTGCATAGAACTATCTATGAAGATGCAAAGTGGAATAGATCTAATTGTTTCTTCGGGAAATTCAGAGGATATTCTGATGTAGATCGTAATAGCTTTAATACTTAATTTGGATCAAGAAGAAGATAATGAAGATGATAATAGGAGAACAAATGGATGAGAAGGGAAGAAAGGGATGAGAAACAGTAGAATGAGAAGGAAAGAAAGAGATTTGGGCAAACAATAACCTCAATAATATTCAGTAATTCTAGTCTCCCTCAAACAAGCACCTTATCCCCTATATAACACCTTCTTAGATGTGGCTTGATCATCACTTCTTCGCTTAGAATTTTAAAGATTGGTTGTCTCAAGAATTTTCCCCTTTTTCACACAATTTAAATAATGCTATTAGTAATCATGAGAAAATCCGTTTTTGGGAAGATGCTTGGGGGGAGAGTCTACTTTTGCATCCTTATTTCCTCGTTCATGTCAATTGTCGTGGTCTCAATTAATCCATTGCTAGTATATGCTATCCTCGTCTTCCTCCATCATGAATTGGAAGATCAATTTCTTTAGAAATTGGCGTGATATGGAAGTGGATGAATTGTCCTCTCTTTTGGGTATTCTTGATTACACATTGTCTTGAGACAAGATTCTTTGGATAGAAGAGTTTGGACTCTTTTGTCTTCGGGTGAGTATACTTGCATTTGATTCTTTGATTGATAAACCCTCTTTTTCAGTCTTTGAACCTTCTTCTTTTGTGTGGAAGAGTAAGATACCGATGAAGGTACAAGTTTTTGCATGGTGATTGCACACAAGAAACTAAGCACTATTGAGTTGCTCCAAAAAAGAAGGCCATCACTTTCTCTTCAACCACAATGGTGCATCTTTTGTCAGAAAATTTGGGAGTGCTTGGATCAATTGCTCTTTCATTGTGCTTTTGTTTCAAATTTCTGGAATTGTCTCAAAATAATAGCATTGGGATGCTAATAACTATTAAAAGTCACTTTTTTCTTTCTCCACTCATAGTAATATAACCTGCTTTGAACTAATTGGTGAACTATGATAAGTTGTCTTTTTAATAGATGTGCTGTGCATGCTGACAAGCCTTTTTTTGGCGTTCTAATATTATTAGAATGCACTCTCCTCAGTTATGCAGTGATTTTTTTTTTTTTTTGATAGGAAGTCATGCATATATTTAACCCATTTAGTTCTTTGATACCTCTGACGTTGTTTAGTGATCTTGAAGCATTTAGTAAAGTAGCAGGTAGTTGTTGTAGGAACTGTATGGTTAATAAGTGTTGCTTATCAGGGATGAGAATGTCATGAATTGCGTGTTTGTGTACCTTTCAGTTAGTTGTTTGAGATTAAGTGTCAGGTTATTATAAGGAGTAAACATATGGTTTTAGGTGAAAATTAGTAGATGCAGAGTTTCAGGTTCTTATCAGTATAACTTTCAATTGTGCTGGAATTGCGTTGCATGATAAGTAGGTCATGGGTTTGCATTTTTTTGCACTATGCAAGGTCATGGGTTTGCACTTTACTATGCAAGAAGAGTTGTCTCTCAAGGTGTTTAGTAGAGATAGGAGTTTAGATAAGGAAAGAGTTTGCTTAATTCCATTCTTCTTCATCGGGGCTCAGTTGAGTCGCCGACTGTCATTGCAACAATGTTGTTTTGGAGGTGATGGGACTAATATTGTCCACCCTGGACTCTCTTCTCTGTAGTATTGCCTTTTTTACCTTTCATTTTGGCACATCCAATTTGAAGTCTGTAACAATGGGATCAAAGCTTAGCACGCATTGACGATTATCTCGCCCATGACCACCTCATCCTACTATTGTAAATTCCATCACAAGTGGGCCCTGTCATTGGCTATTTTTTCTGAGAGTATTTTTCTCCTATTTCATTTTACCAGATCACCATGGACACCATCGACAACCTCTATAGCCAAAAGTATGAACTTCAATTTGGTTTTAAAACTCCCTGTGAATGGCCAAAGCAATTTAAAATTAGAGTATCAATTGCAAGTTTCTTCGAAGTTTTGAAATAAAACATAAAAATATCAATTTTAATAGCAAGTGAAAGGTAGATATTTGACTGCATTAGTAATAGTATGAAATAATCTATTTGGGAGAGCGAGAGAGGCCATATGATCATAATTCAAAAAATTAAGACAACCCAATTCAAAAAATATCACAATCATTATGCCTAGCACAGTCTACTCAAAATCCAATTACAAAAATTATCTAAAAGATGACGATTCACACTAATTTAAATACATGCCCACATGCACTTTGAAGCCCAACATATTCAACCACCACAAAAAATTAATTTCAAACCCACATTGACAAATCATATCAAAGAGTAAGGTTTTTTTTTTTTTGTTGATCATGATCAAAGAATAAAGTTACTTATTGGTTTCTCTGTCTTTGACGTACAACCCGACAATTATTAGAGTAAGAATAATTTTATCGCAGCACATGTTCTAAGCACAACATGCATAAATCATGTGATTGCCTGTTGTGCTAAAATAAGAAAGCAAGAAACATTAAAACCCAGAATGACTCTATGAGATTTCGTTTGGACATACCAGAAAAGTGAGCAGACCGAAACAAAAATCTGTGCTTAAACCTAGTCATACATAACGTTATACATCTTTTTATGACTTGCCAAAAACAGAAATTTAGATAAAAATTGCTTGATTTCTCAACCTCATAACTATTGACATCATTATTTACCAACAAATTGTGGTTCAGACTTACCAATCACCTCACATCATCAAACAACTCAACCAAAATAAAAAACAACAAAAATTACAATGTACAAAATGGACCTAATTGTAGTCAAATCAAACCGGATTAGGATCGGAATCAAATGAAGTTTGCATGAAATCTAATCTAATTCACCAAAAATCTAGCATACATTCACATCATAATGTCCAACTAACAATTTGTTAAGACTTGCCAAAACAAAAATTAAAGACTAAATTTGCTCGATTTCTCAACCTGCACTACTCTCGACCTCATCACATACCAAAAAATTTTGGCCCAAACTAACTAGTCACCTCACATCATCAAACAAAAAATTAACTCCCACATTTATTTTTGCCAACTCCAAAAGAGATGGTTACAAGCTCTTTATATATGTTAATATCCTTTGCCTGTAGCATCCCAAGCCCTATATTTGTCCGGGCAATCAATAAATACACTGGATTTTGAAATGAAAGTAATAGTTAGGGAGATTATGGGCGTTATGCTTCAAAGAAGGTGGGATAATTGCACATGCAACGCATGCGACAATTTCGAGTGCTAATTAAATGGGGCTGTGGGACTTTTTGATGTTGGAACCACTTTGCACCTCTTAGCTGTAGACAGTGAGCACGTGAAGGCATATGGGGGATATACAAGTGTTGGAAACTTTTGACATCTAGCCAAGTAAAAACGGGGAGCGCAGATGTTAGAATTGCTACAAGAGCATCAAAGTGATCTCAAATATGCTATACACTTCATTATTTGTATTTCTTATACCCATTTTTGAGAAATTCTTGGCTCTTACTATTTCTTGTTGGGAGGTTTGAACAAGCTTTTGACAGCGGACTGCCTTGTAGCAGGGTTTATAGCAATTGATTGTTCAAATCTTTGGTGCCTGTTCTTATACTGGACAGTAGCATATCATAACATCCTGCACTCTTTTGAGCTTGTAATTGCCTGATTGGGCCTTTTCCCTTCAATATGGGCTTGATGGAGGTCTGATTCCTTTTCTTGGTATCTCTTTAGAGAATGATGAATGGTATTGATGTGGATCTACAGGGAAGGATTGAAATTTGAGTTTGGATTTGTAATTGAAGGCATTGTGATGTCATTGGATTGAATTTGGAGTGAATTATGAGCAATTACCACACTCTAATCTGGGGAGGACTCTAATCTTCGCTTGGAAACAAAATAGCTTTCTATTCCCTGTTTATCCATATACATATTTATGTAGACATCATTATAGAAATGCTACTCTAGTGTGTGCTTTGTATTACTGTGTAGTTATTGCATTAAATTATGAATCCATTAAATTGTTTTCTACATTTTCCTTTCGATTTTCGTTGTATGTTGTAATTGATTCACTTTTCATTGGTAGGTGAAACGACTTCTGAATGAAGGAATGGATGTAAACATTGCTGCATGGGGCCCCAGATCACATGGGGTGACCCCTCTCCATCTTGCTGCTAAGGGTGGCCATCTGAAAGTTATGGATAAATTGCTTGAGCATGGTGCTGACATTGATGCCCGAACTAAGGGTGCCTGTGGATGTCAGTTTGTTTCTCTCATGAAAGATATTTTTTCCTCGCTCTCTGATTTACTATCTTGGCATCTGGTTTCATCTATATCTCATATTGTTTTTGGAATCCAGGGACTCCACTTCATAATGCCGCTAAAGAAAGAAACAGAAAAGCAATGAAGTTCCTGATAGAAAATGGGGCATTCTTGCCAGATGACATTAATGACACTAGGTTCAATCCACCACTCCATTATTGCCCCGGTCTTGAATGGGCTTATGAGGAGATGAGGCGTCTTCAACATGATAATTCATCGTCAGGTGAGGCCTCTTACAGCTCTGAAAGCTGAGGTCATCTCACTGTGCTACTTCTGTGTCTTATTTCATGACAAATGAATCTTAAACTGGACATTGATTGTCTTTGTATCATCTCATGTGATTTGTGTGTAGATGCTACTGGACCATAAATGTGAATGATTATCTTTCATATTATGGGTATCTTGATACTGCTGCAACAGATTGGTGCTTTCATTAATATGGTGGCTGTGGGTTAAAATCTGTTACAATTTTACGGAGACACTCACGCACACTTGTGTGTGTTGATGGTACTGGACCTTAAATGTAGTGTCTGAATGATCATCTTTCATATGATGAATACCTTAATATTACTGTGACATTGGTGTTTTGATTACTATGGTGATCGTGGGTTACTCTCTCTCCGTCTCTCTCTCTCTCTCTCTCTGACACACACACACACACACACACACAAAACTCAAGTCAATTGACCCGACCTAATTGAGTTGGCCCCAACTAACAAGGTCAGGGGCCATATCATTGTGTTTTATGAAGAAGTATGATTTATGTTAAATCATAAATTATTTATATAATAAAGTACCTTACAATTCAAATATCAAAAGATAAACAAAATAATTTTTATTATTCGTGGTTAAAATTGTTTTAAATATTATTTTAAAATTAATTTAACGGTTAATATTAACATCTTAAATTTAATAGAAAAAATAAGCTCATAAGGGCGTGTTAGGAGTAATTTTTTAAAAGTACTAATAGAAATTATTTCTTATAAGTATTTTAAAAAAATAGTAATGTTTGAAACTATCTCACCACTATCACCCCTACTACCACAGTCGTCGCCACCATCATCATCGCCACTACAGCCATCACTGTCACATCCACCGCCACTACCTTTATCACCACCACTACAACCATCACTGTCACCATTACCGCCCTCCTCATCGTCACCCCACCCCCACCACCGCCACCGCCACAATCATTGCCATCACCATCGCCACCGTTGCCACCACTACAGTCGCAGTCATTATCGCCGCCGCCGCTGCTGTCATTGTCGCCCTCGCTGCCATCACCACAACCAATACGGTCATTGTCACCAACCACAACAATCACCGTTTTCTAGTAGCACCACTGCTGCCCACTACCTTTCACCCCCACTACAAACCGATGTTTAAATTCTTTTCTCTTTCTATGTTTGTGATTTGATTTTGGGTATGAATATAAATATGTTTATTAATTACCATTTTTTATTATACTGTGCTTTCAGGTACAGACAATAACTAGTTATATTATATTTTATCAACTCATTGAAAGTTTTATAGGACATGATTGAATCTTTCTCCTAGCATTATCCATATCATATTTCTTTTCGTTTACAAAAATGTCTTTTACAAACATTATCTAAACCATTGATTTTATTACCTTTTAATTTATCTTCTATTTGCGCTACTTTTATTGCCATTTCTATTGTTTTACAATTAAGTATATTTGTACTGATATGTTCTTTTGATTTATCATATATCTATCTTGATTTTCTCATTTTTGCCACATTTAGTGTTCGAGTTGTGTTATTTCTCTAGTGTCCAATACTCTTCTATCCAAGGTGGTGTTGATCCAATACTAGGTGCATTCCTTCACTTAGTATATTCTATGTTATTTTCTTGATGAATATTTGTCTAGTTGGACATCCTTTTAGGATTTATGGTTGTTGCTTTGTTTTTCCTTGTTAGTGCATATTTATGCATGTTTTTTCTGTTTTTATGTTATTAAGAAAAACCAAAAACATTGGCAAAAGAAAAAAAAAAAAAAATTGGTACGAACTATAAACAGTCTCCTCGAAAACTTTGGGATCTTTAACCCTAGGGACACTATGTTTTGTTTGCTTTTCGGGGAAAACTTATACTAGGCATTCACAGCACTGCTTAGATAACTACCATCCTTATGCACTCTTTTTCGATCCTAACAAGATTTATATGTACACCATCTGTAAAACTTTCAGTGTTAGTTACTGGAAAAATGAATACCAGACATTTGCAATACCATACAGGCAACCATCGTCCTTTGGTATCACTCGCCAATTTTTCCTACATCAATATTGTGCACCCATGATTCCAGACCAAGCCAAAACCATATTCCTATTGTTGAGGCAAAAATACCTCCAACACTGGATTTGTGATATCTCTTCTGGAAAAGAGTTATGTGTTTTATCTTTCAATCTCTTTTTTGCAAAACGAACAAATTGTCTAAGATCGAAGTGCTCCGATCGAAAGCATTCCGATGCTTAAGTCAGTAATGGAATCGTATGAGTTTGCTAGAAGACCAAGAGAATTCAACGTACCTTTCACCTTGGTTTCTTCTTCTTTTTATAGGCTCTGTTCCCTTTAGGGTTTTCGTTAATTTTGATGCAAGGTGGCACACCTTCCATTCTTGTAGTGTTATGAGTTTAGGAAGTTACTGATACGTCTCCTACAATCTCTCCGAATATCCTTATTTTCGTTGATTTCGTTTATCTGACTGCCTAAGTTTTAGGCGAATCTTTCTCTGTATCTTTGAAATAGCTCGGGCTTATCTAAAATTGAGCACGTCTAGTATTTGCCGAACATGTTGATCACCTCAGTTTGGTACAAACCGAACTCTTTCGTCGTTTTTTCGAACACTTTCAAGGACTCGGCTTGGTACAAGCCGATCTCTTTAAGTAACTTGCTGCTCGGATTTGCGAGCTTGGTCACAAAGAGAATCAAATCTTAACTTTGTTTGCTGGATAACTAGTTAGACTGGCCTGGCCAAAAGACTTTGTATCATTCCTCAGGTTCTTAGTCACATGCCCTGTCTTGTCGATATCACGTGAGCATAATTAATGCTGCGACACGCATAACATTTAGGGCTAATCCCTTCATTTGCCCCCAGAAAACGTTTGACAGACTCATTTCCGTCTGTCAGCCATTTTCTCTTTGCTATCTAATCATTACACTGAATCGCCATTATATTGAATTTTGTGACATTCCCCTTGTTTTGGCGGCATATTCAACGCATTTAAATTACCTTTTAATATTCTTTTCCTTCATAAACCGCCCTTTCCCCATTTTTTTCATTTACTCTGCAATCACAACTTCTCATTCCTTCTCTCCGGTTAACCTGACTTCTCTGCACTTTGTCTCCTCCATTGGCTCCCTTGCAACCTTTTGAAGTACCAGCCTTCAAGATTAAATACAATATCCCAGAAGACGTCAAGGTGAGAGTTGCTGGAAAAGATAAACCACTGATTGGAACGAGAGAAAGGACCCCATTCCTACTAGAGCTATTACATAGGGTGGCGTGCGGTTCCCTCTTGACCCCCTCCTGATCTGGGTGCTCTCTGCTGCCAAGCTCTGCCCTCTTCAATGCTACCTGAACCTTTTTCGAATTGTTATGGGAGTAGCCCCCTTGAACAAGATTCTGGGTCTGAATCTCGGATTGTGGGAGATTCTGTATTGTTACATTCTCAAGGCTGCCGGATACAACTATTATCTGTCAGTGAAGAAGAAGGAGAGATATTTAGTGACCCATCTCCCATATTCAAGCAAAGGTCATGAGAATGAGGCAGTGTTTGTCTCTGGAAATTCGAAATATGCTCCCGATGCCACCCTATCCTATCGCTGCCCTTACGAAGAAGGTATGCCAGGTATTTGAATTATTTTGCTTTATATTCCAGTTTTTTTTTTCTTGTTTTCTAACTTGGACTTTCATCTGTACAGGCGAGACTGTTAAGGTAAATATTCCTGAATCATCTGTTAAGTTGGAACAATTTCAGAAAGTTTGGGATTTCAACGAATCACTATTTTGTCGAGCTGCACACACTTTGCTTGGTTATACTCCCTCCTACTCCTCCTTCATTGCCGTGCCGAACCTTCCAAATGCGACACTTGCCGCGGATCGGGAGGCCATCCAAGCTGCTCGGGAACAAACACCCCGAGGAAGAAAGAGGACTTCCCAAACAGGCTTCAGGCGTAGAACAATAAAAAACTTTTTGGACTATTTGTCCACTGTTGAACCGATCCCTACAACCGAAGCAACGGCCATAATTCTCGAGCCTCCAGCCAACATGGAGGAAGAGTCGGCTGCCAAGGATCATGCTGAGACCGCTCTGAACGCAGCTTATGTCCCGGGTGGTGATCAGGCAGTTCAACCACTTGGAACTCCAATTTTAGTGCAGGATCCCCTTACTCCATCTCAACCCTCAATCCATGAAGACGACTCCATTTTTTTGCTTGCCAAGGACCTAGTTTCAAAAAGGTGAAGGGTTTCAGAGTTGGAGCTGAGCCTTTCCCCCAGGCCGACCCCCCCCCCTTTCCGACCAATACTCAGAGCCAAAAGGAGGGAAATTACTGCCAAAGATTCTGCCATCAAAGATTTCAATGTGGTAGTGGGGGTTGTGAGAGGAGTGATCCTACCTTGAGACTTGGCCATGAATGAGGCTCTGACCGATGATGAGGTATCTCGTTAAGCCAGTCAACACATGGTCCTGGTAAGTCCCATTTTTTTTAACTTAGTCTTTTCTTTTGCTTTAAGGGCCTGCAAAAAGTCCATGAGGTCGGGGCCAGGATTGCTTGCAAGGATAAAGCGATGAAGAATGCTATCCACGCCCGAGCCTCAGCCTTGGCCAAAAAAGAGACTGTTGATGAAAAGTATGCTAAACTCTGCGAGGAAGTGAAGGTTCTGTAGGCACGTAATTGAAGCCTAACTGAAGGGAACCAAGAGCTTCAAGCAGAGGTCAAGAAGCTTAAGGAATCTGAACATGAAGTCAGTGTGGAGCTTTCACAATCACAGTTGGACTACACCACTCTTCTTGAAGAATTTGAGCAATTTAAGTCTGAGGCGACGGAGAAGGAGGATGCTGCGTATAATGAAGATATGGAGAAGGCAGAGGATGACTTAGCTTTGCAGATTCCCTAACTAAAAGATGTCTTCTTCAGCAAGAGTTGGCAGGTTGCTCTTGCTGCTGCTGAAGTTGCCCCTTCTTCTGAACTTTTCTCAAGACGTGTTCTACCAAGCTCTTCTCAGCCTCCTTCTTTTTGATCAATACTAAGGAACTTTTTCTTTTTTAACTTTTCTGCTGTATTTGACTAGATCCTTTTGTACTCCATACTATTCAATGAAAACCACAAATTCTCCTGTTCTGCAATAGTTCTCATGTTTTGTAATTTATCTTGATGCATGTTTAGAAGGTTTTTTATGCATTCTGAAAAGAATTTTGACTTAGAAATCTTTTCACATTGGAGTGATTTCAAGGCTCTTGATATTCTGGACTTTGCTCAGCCCTTCTTTAGAGAGCTCGACTCTGGATATTCTATATGGTCCTTCCCAGTTTTCTCCAAGCTTCTTGTGGACTGGCTTCTTAGCCGACCCAAATATTCACCTAAGTACTAGGTCTCCCAGTGTGAAAGACCGAGGTCTCATGTTCTTATTGTAAGCTAGGGAAATTTGATTCCGGTATGAGGCCATTCTTATGGTGGTTTGTTCTCGCTTTTCCTCGGCTAGATCAAGATCTCGTGTTATGACGGTACTGTTGCTATTCCTTTCGAATTGTTCGGTCCTCAAGGTAGGTAGGCCGATCTTTAAAGGAATGACAACCTCCATTCCATAAGCAAGTGCGAAGGGTGTTTCCCAGTTGACCTTCAAGGTGTGGTTCGATATGTCCACAAAGCATTTTGGGGCTCTTCCACCCATATCCCCTTAGCATCATCAAGCCTCTTATTGATTCCATCTAAGATTGTTTTATTCGAGATTTCTGCTTGTCTATTGCTCTGTGGGTAAGCCGGTGTGGAATAGTGGTTCCGAATCCCGTACTGCTGGCAGAAGGCTCTAAACGGACTACTATCGAACTGTGTACCATTGTCAGAAATAAGTGTATGTGGGATACCGAACCTGGTGATGATGTTCCTCCAAATGAACTTTCACGTGTCAGTGTCTTTAATATTTATCAACGGCTCGACCTCAACCCACTTGGTGAAATAATCAGTGGCAACTAGAAGGTACTTCTTGTTGCCGAGGGCTCGAGGAAAAGGTCCGATAATGTCTAATCCTCATTGTGCGAACGACCATGGGCTTGCCAAGGGAAGGAGTTCGCGGGATGGCTTCCTTGGGATTGCTGCAAATTTTTGACACTTCTCATATTGCCGAACAAATTGTTGAGCGTCTTTCTGCATATAGGGCCACCAGTAACCTTGCGAAATAGCTCGGTGAGCCAGAGACCTCCCTCCAGTATGAGCTCCGCAACTTCCTTCATATATTTCAGATAGAAAGTCAGAAACTGTACTAGGGAGTACGCATTTCAAGTACGGTCCTCCAAATGAATGTTGATAGAGCTCGCCTTTTGGTGACAGCCAGAACTTGGCTGCTTTCAGACGCACTTTGTGAGATTCCTTCTTATCCTCGAGTAAATCTCCATTCTTCAAGAATCCAATTATTGGATCCATCCAGCTTGGCTCGAGTGCATTGCATAATATTTCATCTGTTTTGGTCGGCCAGACGTATTGTTCTGGTTGAAATTCACCAGTGATAGATCTTTCACTGTCTTTCTCAATTGCCAAGGCTAGTGATGCTAATGTGTCGGCATGTGTGTTTTTTGCCCTTGCCACCTGCTGGATTGAATACTCGGGTATCTTACTTAGTTCTTTCTCTGTAATGGCTTGATATGCTATCATCCTTTCATCCTTAGTCGCATACTTCCCTATTATCTGATTTACAACCAATTGTGAATCAGAGAATATTTGGAGCTTTCTTGCTCCTAACTCAGCTGCCAACCTCACCCTAGCTATCATAGCTTTGTACTCTGCTTCATTATTAGATGCACTAAAGCCGAGCCTGATGACTTTCTCCAGTGTACACCCATTGGGACTTATAAGAATGATGCCAATTCCAGCACCTTTCTGATTTGAGGCTCCGTCCACTAAAAGGGTCCATCTGCTGCCGAGGTCTTGCATTTCGTTGCCAATAGGGTCTTCTCTTGTACTATCATTTGGCTAAAATTTTGCAATAAAGTCGGCGATTACTTGGATTTTTATCGCCTTTCTAGGTTCGAATCGGACGTCAAACTCTCTGAGTTCAACCGCCCATTTGGCAACTCGTCCCGAAAGGTCTGCTTTGTGAAATAGCGATTTCAACGGCTGGTCAGTGATTAACACTCAAAATAGCATACTCTTATACCATGTTTTGGACTAATTATGCTTTGGTGGAGCTTAAAGAATGATGTTTCAAGGTCTTAAAGTGAACAAGGGTTCAAAGGCATCAAAAATCATCCCTTGGTGGCAATCACAGTATTTTAAGGAACTAGTTGCAGAGGCTTGGAATAAGGAAGAAACGTTCGAACGTTAAACACCGTTCGAATGGTCCTGGTGAATCAGGCCAGAAACTGCTATCTGGGTTGTAGGAAAAAACCCAAGGCCCTGGAGATTCAAGAACTACGTTCGAACGGTACGTAACGTTTGAATGTCTACTGGAGCAAGGACAAGATCAGACTGACTAAAGACATGGCGTATTGCAGAGTTACAGTCAGAAGGCCTAGGCACTTGAGTGCCACGCTCGAACGGTGGCCACTGTTCGAACGCCCCAGGAATTATTGGACAAATCAGTCAAGATTCTGCAAGGACCTGGAGGGAGATTTACATGAAGACTTGGAGGAAGATTTTGGACAGAAACCATGTGTGGACTGACATAACTAGCATGGACTGTGTCCTTCTGACGTTTGAACGGCAGAGAGCAAAGACAGAGGAACCGTTCGAACGCCCAAACCGTTCGAACGGTGTGGACAGACTGCCTGCAGAGTGGTTGGCGTTTCACTTTGACTTTGATGCCCAGCTCTATTGTTTTACCCCCTCCCTACCTTCTCCTTGCTTATAAATACACTTAGTTTTGTGGAGAAAAAGGGAGGTGGGGTGGAACCATTTGAGGGATTCACCATTTAGCATTTCATCACATCCATTTCAATTCTTGTCGTAGTCTTTCTCTTTACTAGAAGAAATGGGGAGTTTAGATTCCCACTCATTTCCTTTACATTAATGTTCACATTTACATTTACTTAAGAGTTGTAATTCCTTTATTTACTTTAAGTCTTTACCTTTATGTTCTTGATTTACATCTAGTCTTTACATTTATGCCTTTATTTCCTTCTAGTCTTTACATTTATGCTCTTATATACATGCTTTTACTTATGTCTTACACTCTCATTATTTGAGCTCCCTTCTTGCTTAGAGGAGTGAAACTCTTTGACTTTTCTAGAGCTTTACCAAAGCCATGAAGGGTGGAACGTGATTCACTCATTCTTCGTTAAAGATTAGCTCTTTGTTAATCATACTTTTACGTTGTGAAGCCCTCTACTTTGACAGATGAGCATCACTCACTTTTCTAGCTTTACCAAAGCTATGAAGAGTGAGTAGTTTCTCATTTACTCTTTAGTAAGAGGTAAATGACATGTGTTGATTATCCGGATATCATATGATGCTTTGTTCTAATGCTTAATATTCATATTCCCTTGCTTTTGGATGATTGATTGCATATAGCAAAGCTAAAGTACTTTGTATAATCGATAGTCTTCCTATGATACGGATGACTCCTGCATAGAAAGACTATTCGTTTTAAGGCAAGTACCCTGACTAGATCTCCATGACTACCCTTTAATCATCCCCCTTTATCAAGCTTAATTTAAAAGGATGAACTATTAAAGCCATGGTTGAATGTCATGAAGAATTACTTGTTTGTTTGTACGCGCGATAACTCTCGGTACAAATATTTCTTGTAAACTTCTAGTAAGACATTGTAACCATGACCTTAATAGGCCATTTCTTATCTTCCGATTGACTCGCCGTTGACACGGGAGTTAATTGAGTCATCAAGCAAAAATATAATATCTCGGATAATTAACCACATGTCTCGATCCTCGAACTAAAGAGTGATTTCTCCACCATTTGAATTTATCTTATATTTTGTCTAGAAAAGTTCTTGAAAAGAATTTAATATTATGTTCAAGGAATTCACCCACATCTCACAACTCTAAAATCTCAAAAGTTACAATCAATTGGTCTCCTTCACCGATTACTTTAAAACACCAAAACTACTGGTTCCCTGTGGATTCGACTTCGGACTCAAACCGTATTATTACTACAACTTGACCGCCTACACTTGGGTGTACACATTTCAGATCAAGTCAGTCAGTAAGCACTACGATTTGATGGGCTTAGAAGTAATGCCTGAGTTTTTGTGCCGAACTGATAAGTGCTAGGGCCAGTTTCTCCAACGGAGTGTGCCTTGACTCTACGTCCGAAAGCATCTTGCTCACATAGTAAATAGGTTTCAGTTGTCCCCCATCTTTTCTCATCAATGCCCTACTAACCGCGTGCTCCGATACAACTAAGTACAGGTAAAGCTCTTCCTCGGATGAGGGGGTTGACAAAATAGGAGGAGAAGCTAAATACATCTTCAGATTTGCAAACGCTTTCTCACCTTCCTGATTCCAAAGTTTATCCTTCTTCTCCTTGTGAACTAGAAGAAAGGTCTGCACTTATCCGATGCTCGGGATATGAATGTCCCGAGTGTTGCCGCCATTCCAGTTAACTGTTGCATCTCCTTAACAGTCCGAGCTGGTTGTAGTTCAACAATTGCCTTTACCTGTTCAGGATTTTCCTTTATCCCTTGGTGTGTAACAAGAAATCCCAAAAATTTTCCCGACTCGACCCCAAAGACGAGGCATTTAACTTCATATTATATTTTTGCAGAACCTCAAAAGTGGCCTTGAGGTCGGCATAATGAGTAGAGGCACTCCATATTTTAACCACCATATCATCAATGTTAACTTCAACTGTATTGTCAATCATATGGGTAAACATTTTTGTTACTAACCTCTGATATGTTGCTCCAGCATTCTTTAGTCCAAAGGGCATCACCCTGTAGCAGTACATTCCTTCTGGTGTTATGAAGGCAGTCTTTTCTTGGTCTTCTTCGACTAGGGGAATCTGGTGGTGTCCTCTAAAAGCATCTAGGAAACTCATCTGCTCGTGCCCGACCGTTGCGTCTATCAGTTGATCTATCTTCGGTAGTGGGAAGCTATCTTTTGGACATGCTTTATTTAAATCAATGAAGTCGACACAGACTCTCCACTTCCCATTCTTCTTCTTCACCACGACAGTATTTGACAACCAGGTCGAGTATTTTACCTCTCTAATTATTTTGGATTCTAGTAAGTGTGCCACCTCTTCCTTCATTGCCTCCTGATGCTGAGGGGCCGATCTTCAGAGCTTTTGCTTAACTGGCTTGTAGCTCGGATCCATGTTTAAATGATGACATGTTACCTCTGGCGGTACACTGAGCATGTCATTGGTACTCCATGAAAATACATCGGCATACTCTTACAATAGGGCGATGAGCTCTATTCTCTGTTCGGGGCTAAGAGCAGTCCCTAACATGAAGTATTTGTCTGAGTCTCCATTCTTGTCTAAAGGAACTTTAGACAAGTTCTCGATGGTTCGGTCTGTAACCTCTTCCTCGGTGCCTAAAGGTACTTTAGGTCTTTTATCGACAGTTGGGTTGGGAAGATCACCCGAGCTGTCGACAATTGATTGCTATTTTTTCTCTTCTGCTACCGAGCTGTTCTCTCGACACTTATATTTTGCTTTTACTGAGGCCAAAATACAAGTTCTTGAACTAACCTGGTCCCCTCGAATGTTCACTATTCCATCAGTTGAAAGAAATCTCGACATTTGATGGTATGTCGAAGGCACCACCTTCATCTTATGCAGCCAGAACTGCCCCATTAATGCGTTGTATGCTGAGATTGCATCTACTACTAGGAAATCGATCATGACACAAACTGGTCCTGTCTTTACAGGCAACGTGATCCTTCCTTTGGGAAGAACTGTTTTACTACTAAAGCCAACGAGCGATGTATTCGAGGGCTTATGGTCTTCTTTCCTTAGTCCAAGCTTTTCGAATAGATCCACATACATGATTTCTGATAAACTCTCGGGATCAATCAGAAATCACCACCAGAGCATCATTATGCGGCTGATGTACTTCGACTAGGTCCTGATCGATAAAACAGATTGCTTATACTGACTCCTCCATCTTGATTGTTTTGTGCGTGACCTCCGGGGTCAACCTCAACTCATAGACCTCCCTTTCCTTAGCTGCCTTCTGAATATAAGCCCAAGCAGAGTTATTTGAGGACATATGCGGGTTGGTGGTAGCGTGAATCACATCAATCACACTAGCTAGAGTGTTGTTGTCACCCTTTGGCTTGGATCCTCCTCCTTCATTTTCTTGTCCTCCTTCAATGAACTCTGAGAGGTGTCCAACCTTGACCAATTCCTCTAAGTGTTGCTTTAGGGTCCGACAGTTCTCAGTCATGTGGCCCACATCTCTATGATACGAGCACCTAAAGTTCAGATTCCTTTTAGAGGGCTCCCTCATTATCTTGTTTGGCCACTTGAAGAAGGGCTTGTTGTTGATCTGACTCAGTATCTTATGTATTGGTTCTTTGAACAAGGTGTTCACCCCTAGGAAGGACGTCCTTTGGGGGTAACCATCCTTGTCGTTCCTCTTGGATGACTGACTGATCCACTATGTCAGCCTGAGGTGTGATGGCACAAAATCGCCCCTGGGTCCCCGAAGTTTTGGCCTGCAAGCCCTGCCCTTGGCCTCGACCCATGCCCAGGCCTATCTGGCCTGACTGTAGAGTCCCAGCTCGGAAAGTGGTAGGGGCCTGAGTAACACCCTGGAATTGATACTGACTTCCCTGGCCCGTGACGGGGTAGGGAGGGATATAGTGTGTTTGTGGCTGCCCCACCGAAGATTAGGACTGAGATGACCCGTAATCCTAGGATCCTTACCTCTGAGGGCAATCCTGCTTTATGTGACCCGACTGGTGGCAATAAAAACAAGTCTTCTGGCCTGCTTGGTAGGTAGTCTTGAAGCTTCCCCCACCTTGTGAGGATCGACCTTGTCCTTGGCCCTAATGACCACGGCCCTGTCCCTAAGACCCTTGTGGGGTAGAAGTCCTCTACTTCTTTCCCGAGCCAGAAGAAGAGGATTGACCCTCCTTCTTCTTATCCTTAGCACCAGCCTCCCGGATGCTTCGTGCATCTTCAACTTTCCTCTTAATGGCCATGGTTGTCTCGACCATTGTGTCCATGTCTTATAGGCGAAGGCCCATAATCTTTCCCCGGTTGGATAACTTCAAACCATCATCAAATTTTCTTACTTTGGCCATGTCCGTGGCGACGTAATCATCGGCAAAACGGGCTAGCTCTGTGAACTTAGCCACATATACCATCACTGTCATGGCGCCTTGCTTCAATTCTAAGAATTCCCGGGCCTTCGCATGTCGAATGGTCGCAGGGAAGTACTTGCCCATGAAGAGTTCTCGAAACTCTCCCCATGTCATGACCTCAATATTTTTTGAGTCAGCTATCCAATCCCACCATAACTGAGCTTCTCCCTCTAGCTAGAATGCAGCTAGTCTTATTTTAGTGGCATCTGAAGTAATTTTCATTGCCCCCGAAATCTTATTGACTTGTCGGAACCAATGGTCGGCTACCATAGGGTCCGGTCCTCCCTTAAAAATTGGAGGTTTGTGTGCTTTGAAGTGTTGGAGGTTACTCGTGCCTCCTTGATTTGCACTGGCGATAGCTTGTGCAACCGTAGCCGCCATCATGCCCATCGTTTCCATAAAGGCCTGTTGGTCGAAGGCCGTCGGGGGTTGATTATTGTTCTGCCCACCGGCTCGGTGTCCTCTCCTTCTACTGGCCATCTGCACACATGTCAAATGACAACAGCGCACTAACTTAGTATCCCGAACTAGGGATCAAGTGCAAACTTTGAGAATTTTCTCATTGTCCCCTAGTAGAACGTATGTTTTGTTCTAGTAGTCATTTAAATCACTGAACCATCCCGTTCACCCTTTTTCCACTCCCAAGATTATGTTTTCTAACCCTAGTATATCCATTTCTATACACATTTTACCATGTATATAATTCGCATAACAAATATCACATAACAAGCAACAATTTAAAGCACACAGATGCAATGCATAATGGAATTCAATGGTTTAGACCCACGCCCCATCAAGCCTTAGGTAGTTCGTATACCTATGCTCTGATACCAAGCTGTGACACCCCAAAAATCCGGGTTACATTTATTAACCATTGACTACCCGTCAACCCGCAAAAATACCCGTGGATGTCGCATAATCCGACGCCGCCTCGATAATATTTCCCGTAACCGGGGTTTTTGCCCACAATTGTGATATGTGTTCCTTTAATCATTTAAACCAAACCAAGATCCAATGTGCTTAAAATCATCAAATTTATAGTCTATTCACACCCTTTAACCAAGAGGTTACGTGGTCCAAAGGCCTGGCAAAATAATTTTAAAATATCAGATTTTTAGACTGGCTATCGGTAGGCGTTTATGGACCTACCAGTAGCTCGGGTCTACTGTACCATGAGCTACCAGTTGACTACTAGTAGTCATTCAAGTTTCAGATTTTCGGAAGAGTTACCGGTAGGTGTTTATGGACCTACCAGTAGTTTGGGTCCATTGGACCATGAACAGATTCCAAAAACTAAAAAACATGTGAACTTATTCCCACCCCAACCTAAACTTAACATTGTCTTAAATGTGAAAAAAATGTAAGTAAAATTTTAAGAGGAGTAGATGTATAAGCAGATGATGGGAAGGAACATTATTCACAATGTAAATTAATCTGCAAAATTAACAAACTATCATCACATCTATTTACAAATATTTTACAAAAGAGATATATTTAAAGATAATATTGTGGTTCCATTAAGACAATGTAATCCACAATCCTAACAAATTCATCATAAAATGATTTGAGTCTTTGGCCATTCACTTTAAAAATGTTACCATTTGACGGATTTTCAATCTCAATTGCCCCTTATCCAAATACTTGTTTGACAATGTATTCCCCATCCACCTAGACATCAACTTGCTAGGAAACTTGTGGAATCTCGAGTTGTAAAACAAGACTTTTTGTGATGGAACAAAAGAATTTAGCACAATATTTTTATCATGAAATTTTTATATTCTGGCCTTTGCAATTTTGATATTTTTGTATGTCTCATTTCTCAGCTCTTCCAATTTACTAATCTGAAGCTTCTGGGATGCACTTGCCTTATCTTTATCAAAATTCATCAGTTTGATAGCCTAATATGCTTGATGTTCCAATTCCACGGGCAAGTGACATGGTTTGCCATAAATCAGCCGGTAAAGAGACATTCCCAGAATTGTTTTGTAAGTAGTATGGTATGCCCAATGCGTATCAGTAAGTCTCAAATGACCAATCTTTGCGGTTTGGGTCACTATTTTCTTTTCAAAATACATTTTATCTCTTTATTGGCTAATTCAACTTGTCCACATGTCTGAGGATGATAAGGGGCAGATACTTTATGTGAAATCAATTTTTTTTATTAGATTTTCAAAAGATCTACTGCAAAAATGTGCACCCATAACTTATAATAGCTCGAGGAATTCCAAATTGGGACAAAATATTTTCTTTTAAAAATTTAACCACAATGCAATGATCATTATTTTGAAACAGAATTGTTTCAACCCATTCGGAAAAATAATAAATAGCAACGAAAATATACAGATATCCAAAGGAGGGAGAGAATGGTCCAATAAAATCAATGTCCCAACAATAAAAAATTTTAATAATCAAAATAGGGTTTAAGGACGTCATGTTTCTTTTTGAAATACTCCCTAATCTTTGACATCGGTTATAGTTTAGAAAAAAAGCGTGTACGTCTTTAAAAAGAGTGGGCTAGTAAAATTCACACTGTAAAATTTTAGCAGTAGTTTTCTTTGAAGAAAGGTGCCCAGCATAGGCTCCAAAATGGCAAAAAGAAATAACCTGAGCAATTTAATGGTTAGGTATACAACGACTTATAATCTAATCCTTGTAGTATTTGAATACATAGAGATTTTTCCAAACAAAACTGTGTACCTCTCTCAAAACAATTTTCTCTTTGGTCAAGGTGTAGTGAAGAGGAATTCAAATAGAGAGAAAAAGAGAGAAAGAAAGAGAGAGAGAGAGAGAGAAATAACAATACCATCCAGTCCGTCCTGCTCTCCAACCGATACTCTGTATTTCTACATTTTTGTTGTATCTTTCTATCCAGATAATTGAACTACCGCCACTTTTGTGTTTTGATTAATACTAAAGGTGGTTGTGTTTTAGTTTTTTCTTGTGAAATAAGTTTTAGAGTTTATATTTTAATTTTAGTTGTAATGAAGACTACCCGCACTCCTCGGTTGTCTATAACAATGAAGTGTGAGTAATTACTTATACCCTTCAGTGAAGGGTGAACATATGTAAAATATTGGTTAGATTATGAAAATATATATGTATATGTATAATACGCTTCATGCATGATACAACGATGTACGTAATTTTGGTGTTGTGCCTGAAATTATGTCAGCGGTGCATCATCAACCTGCCGGTTAACGGTGTTCCTACTAGTATGGATTGTCCTCCACTAGAATGCCAAGAATGTTCTACTAATGCATTATACAAAACCTAAATAATCCTCACGAATGGCTTGTCTTTCTGGGTTATTGGGGTTGTTTAATTACTATATATAACTATATTACCAGTCGAATATCTACGGTGTTCCTACCGATATGGCTTGTCCTCCATTGGAACGCTGAGGATGTTTAACTGGTATATATATAATAGATGACCTATGGTGTAATTCAAGTATTCCTCATGAATGGGTTGTCCTTCTGGTTCACTTGGATTAGTTAATTGACACATCTACAACCAACTAACTTAAGAAGTTGTGTTATGACTTAATACCACCACCATATAACTTTCGAATGATTTGTACATGTCCATCAGCTTTTTCTAAAGAGTGAATGAGAAACTACTCACTCTTCATGGCTTTGGTAAAGCTAAAAATGTGAGTAATTCTCATCCCTCAAAGTAGAGGAGTTACAAGGTAAAACACACTACACAAGGACCCGATCGTCGACGAAGAATGAGTGAATCACATTCCATCCTTCACGGCTTTGGTAAAGCTCTAGAAAAGTGGAAGAGTTTCACTCCTCTTAGGGATGAATGAAGCTCAAACAATGGACATAAATGAAACTAATGATGAAATTAGAAGAAAACTAGTCACTTTTAGAGGGTTTTCACCTCAACCAAAAGATGGTATATCTTCCTCTATGCAAGTGAATGTAAGTCTAAGCCTAAGACTAACTCTACAACTAGTTCTAGCTCTAAGTGTTTGGTTTTTTAAGCTCCCCCAACGTGAGCATTTATAGGCAAGGAGGAGGGGCTAAGGGAGAGTGAAGGAATAGTATAAGGTCTTCAAAGTCCAAGTGAGTGCCCCAACGTCCGGATAGAAAATCAACCACTCTGCAGGCTGTCTAGGGACAACGTTCGAACGTTAGAGGGCGTTCAAACGTTGTCTACTGTTTTATTTGATGGGCGTTTGATTGTTGGATGGAGTTTGAACATCCCACTCAAGTGGCCTTTGTTCTTCTGTGAGAGTAACTCTAACACGCCATTGGCCTTGCACTCAACAGTCTCGTCGTTCGAACGTGGATTGACGTTCGAATGTGGTACTCAAGTACCTCTTTATTTTACTACTTAGCTACAACACACCATGTATCATCACTTCAACAGTCTGGTCCTCAAATAATTCAAGAAGATGTTCGAATTTGGATTAGTGTTCGAACGTTCATGCCTTGTTTCAAACTGCTCCAATTTTCTTCCATAACATGTGTGTGTTGTATGAAGGTTTGGTATTCATTGACTTTAGGCCCTTGTACAATCTTTCTCCTGAAATGTCATCATTGAAACTCTATCAAAGCATAATTAGTCTTAAAAAGGCATAATAAGTTGCTAATTTTAACTACTAATCACAAACCACCCGTTAAGCCTCCCATTCATCTCCATTGTCTTTAAGCACTATGATGGAGCTTTACTCAAGCCATTTCCTATTGTTTACCTTCAATCACATAGAAACTTCATTAAATGTTAAATTAATTACATTTCCTCCCATTTTCACCATAAAAGCAAGTATAAAAGGGATGTAAATATATACATAATGTGCAATATTTTATGCTAATCACACCCCAACAAGAGTTTTCTAGTCCTTAGAAAACTTTATTTTTAAACCACAATGTATTAAACTAAAACAATGCATTTATGTATATAAATCACCAAAAAATCAAAATTCAAAAATCACAATGAAATTAAAGAAATGGACTTGGGCAAGATAAAAAGAAACAATTCTGGTTCTTTTCATTTATCATTCCCAAAAGATTAATACAAGGATTTAGAATCCAAAAAAAAAAAAAAAAACAGCCCCAAAAATCCTAGAGACTCTTCTACTAGATTGACAATTCTAATCCTATCTGTGTGCAAACTAAAACAAAATGAACAAAACAAAGCAACAACATCCAAATCCTCATCCTCATCATCATCACTCTCATACTTGCTATCCTCCTCGTCACTGGAGTCATCATCATTGGAACCCTCCACCTTGACATTAGTAGAAGCCATAGGTGCAGAGGTAGAAGGTCTAGCCGGAGGAGGTGGAGATACACTGGGAATTGGCTTGGCTGAAAAAGCATGCTCATAGATCCCAGTCATCATTAAGGTCAGCCCATGCATCATCCCCTCCAAAGCATCTAAACGTTGTAAAAGTGTATGGATCGGGACAGAGGAGGAAGGCCCAAAAGTAGATAGCCTAGCAGAGGATGGCTCACGTCTCAGGCCTTTCGCTCTTTCCCCTTACTCATTGTTTTCCTATTACAATGACTCACTTTCCTGATAGCGTCAAATTCAGAAGGTAGTAACACATCCGAGGCATAAGTCTTCACCTTAAGGTAAAAGCACATCCTTGTGACTAGATTGGCGGCGAATGGGAGATTCTCCTTCGGCTTTCTAGCTTGAGCAATCTCCTTCATGAACTCCTAGATCAATAAGGCCATGCCCATCCTTTTTCCAGTCATAAATGCATGGAGAAGGGCGAGCTTCTCCACATTCGGGTTCTTCTTTGCACCCCGGCGGATCAAATTGAAATGTAGGACCTTGTTCATGATCCCGTATGAGTGATTAAGGCCCCTGACTTGAATATTCCCTTAGAATTGGGTCGGGTCCTTACAGATCAGCTCCACGTGCTCAAGGATTAATTTTACTCTTGAATGTTATGTGGATACATCGAGGATTTAAGGGAAGGTCTCTCGTACTTCATCAACCTCGTAATCAAATCTGGGGTCAAATAAAAATTCTTTCCCCTCACATTTGTTATGAGAATATAACTATCCTCGTCCACCACATCCAATCTCTTATAAAATTCCCTACACATTGTCAGGTGGTACCCCCTAACTGGCTCGAACCAAATCCCAATCCCAATCCCAATCCCAATCCCGTGCCCTTCAATCACTTTCACCACCTCATGATTCAATAATAATAGTGCATATCGTTTCCTAGTGCATATATCTGATATTCCTGATATACATGCCAATACAATCATTGAGTCAAGAAATGCATCATTATTCGAAAATGTATTTCCTAGTAAAAATGCATGCGGTGGGAGTTCTCTTAAAAGAACTCCTGATACTATGACTAGTAATATAGACCATGAGAATATAAATAATGAAAGTGAAGAGGCACTTAGGCGTAGTAAGAGGGCAAGGAATTTCATGTCCTATGGTCCAGATTTTCTAACATATTTGTTAGAAAATGAGCCTCAAAGCTTCAATGAAGTAATGTTCAGTCCTGAAGCACCTATGTGGAAAGAAGCTGTAAACAGTGAAATTGAATCTACCAAGCAAAATCATACCTAGGAGTTGGTAGATCTTCCTCTAGGAAGTAGACCATTGGGGTGTAAATGGATTTTCAAAATAAAAATAAAAACTAATGGATCAATTGATAAGTACAAGGCTAGACTTGTAGCTAAAGGTTACAAACAAAAAGAATGTCTTGATTACTTTGATACATATTCTCCTGTCATGAGAATAACATCTATTCATATGCTCATAGCTATTGCAACATTGCATAATCTTGAGATACCCCAAATGGATGTGAAAACAACTTTACTAAAAGATGACATAAATGAGAAAATTTATATGGACCAACCCGAAGGTTTCGTTTCTCCAGGACAAGAGAAGAAGGTGCTTATACTTGTTAAATCACTTTATAATTTGAAACAAGCACCAAAACAATGGCAACAGAAATTTGACAAGATAATGATGTCAAATGATTTCAGAATTAATGAATGTGATAAATGTGTCTATGTCAAAGACACAAATAATGGATATGAAATTGTTTGCCTATATGTGGGTGATATGATTATTTTAGGTAGTAATAATAATATTATTACAACTACCAAGAAAATATTGTCCAGTAAATTTGACATGAAGGGTTTGGGTGTTGCAAATGTTATACTAGGAATTAAAATTTCTAGAACATCTGGTGGACTTATATTATCTCAATCATATTATATTGAGAAAATACTTGAAAAGTTTTACAAAGTTGAAAACAACATTGCTGGAACACCAGTTGATATAAATCTTCATTTGTCTAAAAATATTGGCCAAAACATATCACAATTGGAATCTTCTCGTACCATTGGTAGCCTAATGTATGTCATGAACTGCAATAGACTAGATATAGCATACTCAGTTAGTAAATTGAATAGATATACGAGTAATCCGGGAGTAGACCATTGGAAGAAAATTATAAGGGTTCTAAGATACTTAAGATATATCCTGAATTATGGATTGCACTACACAAGATATCTAGCTGTACTAGAAGGGTATAGTGATGCAAACTTGATATCCGACTTGAACGATACAAAATCCAAAAGTGGTTATGTTTTTACACTTGGTGGTGCAGCTGTATCTTGGAAGTCCTCTAAGCAAACATGTATTGCTAGATCCACAATGGAATCTGAATTTATTGCTTTAGATAAAGTAGGAGAGGAAGCTGAGTGGCTTCGCCAATTTTTAGAGGATACTCCAATATGGCCTAAACCTTTGCCAGCTATTTGTATACAATGTGATAGCCAACCTGTAATATGTAGGGCACAAAGTGACATGTATAATGGAAAGTCTAGATATATACGTCGTAGATATAATACCGTTAGGCAATTGCACTCGACTGAGATTATTTCTATTGATTATATAAAGTCATAAGATAATCTAGCGGATCCGCTTACAAAAGGTTTAACGAGAGAGCAAGTAATTTGCACATTGAGGGGAATGGGGCTGAAGCCTATGACACAAGGATCACCTTAATGGAAATCCAACCTAGTTGACTGGAGATCCCAAGATCTAGGTTCAAAGGGACAACCAAATTCTGCGTGATTCAAAAGAAACACTAAGGAGATAATCTCTCCTATCTATTCCTATGATAAACTAGTGCTTGCTGTAGAGTTTATCAGGGTAAGCTATGTGTTTAATGACTCTTATACCTTGGAAATCCAAGTGGGATATTGAAGGATATTCCTAACATGAGTCACCTATATGGGTGTGAAGGGGCTGCTTCAATAAGAATTTTAAAGGCTGAATTCTATAAAGCACTTATGAAAACCAAGAGTTGTTCAGGGCCAAAATAAACACAATCATGAGAACCAATTGTGTTAGGAAAGAGACTGTGTGAAGTCTATTTGATCTGATTTATCAAACAACTGAATATTTCATGACATCACGTTCACTATTTAGTCAGTAAGTCCGATGGGCTTTCACTAGGGAAGTTTCAAGGCCAAAAGTTACCTATCTCGATGCATGATCTTTTTCAAAGATGTACTCTCTATAGTGTGTCAGCATTATCATTTGCATATTAATAGCCAATTTTTCATTCATGTGGGGGATTGTTAGACCAAAAAAGTTTTTTGGTACAAAAAATTGAGTTTTTGGTTGACTTTGAGCCTAAATTAAAGTGGGACCCGATTGTTATTTTGAATACAATTTTTTGGGTTCATATTCTACTCTGTGAGGAGAATAATGTAGTATATTCACTTGCTCAAATCGAGTAAGAAATAAATGAGACAATAGGCTCCAAAGTGACCCTCTTGAAATGTGGCAATAAAAAAAGTGCAATGTGGGATTTGACACCAATCCCACATTGGTTGAGCAAGAAATTCTACATGGTATATATAGGCCAAGTTTGCTCTATGGGATTGAACCTCAATGGGTACCACAATTTTATGAGTGGAGTGAGTGCCTACATGCCTACAGTTCGACCATACATGTGCACGCGCCACCACTCCACCATCCGACCCGGTCGGGCTGGGATCGGATACGGGTGTGGGTGTGGTTTAGACTTAACCCTTTCTTTTTGGAGAAAATTCATTTATTAAAAGGCAAGAATTTCTTAACCTAAAATTAATTTTCGTTGTCCAATGAATCGTACTAGGTCGGATTTTTGCTTCCTTCTAGTCCAAAAAATTGGATCGTGTTTGTTCATACAGAATAGTTAAAACAGTGGTGTCTCTTGGCTGTTGGGTTCATTCTGGGTTGTGTCGTTTAGGATGGTGGCTGTCCAGAAAGTCACCAAGAGGTCTATAAATACTTAGACATTCATTACCATTCGGTCATTCATTAAGGCAGACATTTGTGCATTACATTTCGACACTAAGGCAATGCATTTGGAGAGTACACAACATAAGTTTGGTTTGCTGGATGGGTAGATTGGAGTGCTACTTCTATCCATGTAAAGATCATTGTATCCTGGGAGGCAGATGCTTGATATTCCATAAGCACTGTGTGTGGGGGTGAAATCTGGCTTAAGGACTTAGTGTCAAACACTAGCCTTGATCTACCTATAGTTCAATAACAGTTCCTATTCTTCAATCGGGTTAGAATTAACATTGTTTATACAATTGTTACATGTTACTTTTTGCTGTTACTGTTATGTAAGACAGCTGTAACTATTTCTTGTAACTCTTTCGTTTCTATGTAACTCTTTACTGTTACTATTTTGTTAGAGTAACTCAATTCTGTGTAACTCTTTACTTGTTTCAAATCATAAATTTCAATAAGTAATTTTACTATATTTGGAATACCACAAACAATAGTGTCAAATTTGTTCTTACCTGAAAATTTTTAAAATGTGCTTTAATTATGAAATACTTCCTAACTTTTAATACACTCCATATTACCTCTCCCAAAGTTTCTCAACCTTTTGGTCTCAATGGAGGCCTTATTTTGACCTAAAAACATTAAGAAACTTACCTAATCACCCATCTCAAACTTAAATAACTTCGAAACTAAGTTTGACATGGAAGACAATTCGTCCAAAACTCAAACTTCTTGATCAATCTTTTAGCAATGATTCGAGGTTTCTACAATCCTTTTATTCATCCAAGGAGAAATATTAATATGATATTATTCTTATTTAATTCTAGTACAGGATCTTACAATCCACCCCCTAAAAGAAAGTTTCATCCTCAAAACTTAATCGTTGAGTTAGTTTATTTAAATCTCATTTGGCCAAGATGTCTCCACTTCTATCCATCCTTAAAGCAACAAATTCAAGATTAAAATAGAATATCATATCCTAATTTTTAAATCCATCTCTTCGACTTAAACCGTCATTGAAATTAGTGAAGTCTCCAAGTTTAACTTTATTCACTAATTTTGATTACTCTTTATACTCAATAATTCCATGTGATTGTATAAACTAATTTCATATCACGCATAACTACTATATCTTGTTCATCAGACATCACTTCTTTTTTGAATTTATCAATCATTTAAAAAAAATATCATGTTTGTTTCTTACATGTAGCTTATCCATAAGCATCTCACAACAACCTGTAAACCCCACGTGTGTTATAGTGATATAACGATAAAATTGTTTATTAATTTAATATATGTAATGACGTGGGAATGAACCATATAGGTTATAAACATAGGAAATGCTAACATTGTAAATATTAGCTAAAAACTTAGTTTTAACTTATGAATATATGAAATAGTTTGTAATAGAACTTAGACCAACTATGTTTGATGTACAAATATATGTTGTATAAGTTTAGGTTGGTTTTGGAAAGGATTGGAAATGAAAAGTAGTGGAAATAGGCAAAACAGGACAAACCACACCAGTACTGTGTACCAGTAGCCCGAGGTCCAGAAATTTTACCGTACCGATACAGTGTACCGGTATTGTACCATACCGGTATTGTGTACCGGTACTGTCGAAAGAGATCTGACATTTTAAAGTCACGATTTATGGTCCATTTTTGTCCTATAAATACATTAGGACGCATCTTTTAGCCCCATTTTAGCGTGTCTAACCCTAGAAAACCTTAGAGAGGAAGAAAGGAAGAGAAAAACACAAGATCAAGAGAGATTTATACTTCAAAGAAGACCAAACTTTCATCTTCTTCACAAAACTGAGGAACCAAGGTAGGGATTTTCTTCCATTCTTGTTCATTGAGATTAGGGTATATATATATGTATGTTTTGCTCCTAAGTCTTATATATATGCTATGAAATATTTGTTTCTTGCTATTCTCTCAAAGATTACATGGTTTTCAACAAAACCATGGTTGAATAACCCTTAAACTTCATTTTCTTATCTCAAACCCTAGTTTTCAAGAGGAATAGACTTTTCTTTTGATTCTTCCCTTGTTCTTGATTTCAAACCTTAGGGATTTATATTGAACAACAAAAATGGTATTTTCGAGAATCTCTTGTTCACTTTTCTTGAACTACACCATTAGGCAAATGTCTATGAAATTGGGGGTTTTTTGGAATTGTTTGTAAATTGAGATAATTTGTGGTTATTTAAATCTCTTGTATGGTTTGTTGTGATGGATTTGAATTACCTTCAAGAAACTGCTGTAGAGTGGTAGAGGTTAGTCTATCCCAGTTGGGGTGAGATGGTTTCCTAACACTTGTAGTAGGTTAGTATATTAGTTCCTTGGGAGGATTTCGTCAATGCCATTGAGATGGTATACGCCATTCCTCAAATGGTTTGTGATTTGGTTGTGACAGGTGATCAAGGTAGAGCCGTTGCGTAGATTCTTGAGAAGCAACCAACATACTTGAGATATAGATACATTTGGGAATATGAATTTATACGTGAGTTTATTGATGATTGTTTATTATGACTAATGGTAAATGGTTTCTACAAGAATTTGTTGAAAGTATGAGATTCCACCAGAACTTGTTGGAAATATTTTATCATTGGAAACGACTTATTATTTGTAACTTGGATTTACTCTTCATTTAATTTATTGTTATTGCATTAACCAGAAATCCGTTTAAGTGTCACTGTGTTATTTCAAAGTTATATGCGATATTTTGTAAAATAAGACCAAACCATTTTATATGTTTCAAAACCTTGTTCAAGTTTGGGAGGAATGTGACTACAGAGTTTAGTGCTAACCGCTACATACAATACGTTTTTCAGATTACGTGCTAGATGAGGAGGTCGGAGTTGAGGGGCAGATGCATTGGGAAGCTCCGCTACACGGGCACGTGGATCCCGAGGTGGATGCTTAGAGTTAAACTCTCCTACATACTAGCCTAGGTTAATTCATTTTTGAGACCATGTGAGGTCTAACCTTTTGTTATTCCACTGCAAGTTAACTTTGATTCTTTTGCGATGTAATTGCCATATCATGACATATTTCTTTTGGATGTAACGACCATAACTTGGTCTATTCTTTTGGGATAATGTTGTGGATATTACGAATGATGAATGAAATTGACTTATCAATGAATTTTATTAGTTGCTCTCATGATGTGAATGATTTTTAGTTTATAATGCCGCCCAAGGTGGGTTTTGGGGTGTTACACAACCAAATCCAATTGCACTAATGGGATTACTCCACGTTCCTATACTCAAATTATGGTATAATCCAAAACTTAGTAATAATAAGATATACTACAACTCTTTAAATAGATGCATAATTTTTAATGATTTTGTCTCTCACTAGACTAAAGAAACTCACAATATCTAAAATCTAATAATAACTTCACATCCTATGGACACTTATCAATTTATATGGTTTGGTAGACACCGCTAGATTCTGAACAATTATAACCATCAAACTATACACCAAGTTTTCCAAGAGATTCAATCTCATTCTTCATACTTACACTCTTTACAGTCTGCACTGTAACCACAACTAATGATTAATTCCACTTATATTAAATCTAATCCAATTATTTGCTGTGCACTCTGATACAAATTATAATCCAATAATCATTAACAAGAAACTAACCTAAAAAAATAAAAAAGATAAGAATTCTTTTAGGTACGCAGAATTTTGTGAAGATGTGTCATGTTTCACCACATATGTCCTTTGATTATAAATTCTAAAAGGTGTTCACTAACGATACATTTTTTCCTCCAAAGGAAAATTTAGTAAATAACCAAATATACTACTTGAGCTATTGGTCAAGTTATAGCTCTAAAATAGTATTTTCAGTCCTCAATCTTGCGCTCTGTGAAACCCGGAGAATTTTGAACTTTTTGGAATAAGGATAAAATTGTAATTTACCACTATGATGAGGTTTATAATACTCATGTTCTAGGCCTCGGATGAGGAAA
>CM042186.1:26156118-26169972 GCA_023539305.1 Ilex asprella | reverse complement strand
AATACCTAGGTTGGATACGTCACAGTCTTTGGTATGTCATACGCCCTTCCTAAAGGATGGATATATTTGAGAAGATTTGTGTGGGTGTGTGTGGGCTAGATATTACTCAATGTGTTGATTTATAGGGTATGCCTGGCATCATGTTTGAGATACATATACATATTATTGTGGAATATTCAAGTTATGGATACTATTATTATTATGGAAAATGATTTCCTACGAGGACTTATGGATGTATGGGATTCTACAAGTTCTTATGGGAAAATGGTTTATATTTTGGTAATGGTTATTTGTTGTAACTTGGTTTTTACAGTTTCATGTGAATTATTGTTGCTACTTAAACTTGAGATCGGCTTTAAAATGTCCCTGTTTTACTTCAAAGATTATATATGCTATTTGTAAAATGAGACCGACCACTTTTATTGCTTTTATAAACCTTGTTCGAGTTTGGAAATATTTTTCTACAGAGCTTCGTGCTCACCCCCTACCTAACAACCTTTTCAGATTTTACCCTTGAGGAAGAGCAGGGAGTCGAGGAGCCCGCACACTGGGAGACGTCGATCGACAGGAGTGTGGATCCCGAGGTGGATGCTTAGAGCGATACTTTCTTCTTTCTAGACTAGGATATTATCTCGAACATTGTGAAGTCTAGCTTTCTTTTGTAATTCTGTTGCGTTTTAATAGTTAAATTTTTGGGATGTAAAGACTATAGTTGGGCATATTCTTTTGGATAATGTTGTAAATTTTATGGATGATGAATGAAGTTACATTTATTTGATGAATTATATTAGTGCTCTCATGACGTAAATAGTTTTAGCATGTAATGCCTTCTAAGGTGGTATTTAAGGGCGTTAAAGGTTTTGGTATCAATGCCTAGGCTTTAGATCTTACATGAAAACTGTAGGTTATGGATTACCACTAGAGGTGTAGGATTAGGTTGCATGAAATAGTTGATTAGATTTTCACACAAGTCTTTTGCTAAGATCAAGACATCCTAACCCTGTCTTGCACATTAAGAAACTAAATTGTTGATTGATGCGCAGGATGGACGGTAGACGAGGACGTGGACGTGAGCGTGGTCGTGGTGATCAAGCAAACCCACCAGCACCACCCCCTCTCGATGCCATGAACAACATATACCAATGCTTACGGGAGCTAACCACTATGGTACTACACCAAAATGAAAATCACAACCACAATGGCGGGGCTTATCCATTAGCCCAAGTATCGGGCAATGGGAACGAGAATCGGCAGATGGTGGTAGTATGGATCCGCCGATTCAACACCCACCTACATTTCAAGTAAGCTCTAAGCCCTTGGATGTAGATAAATGGATCCATCGGGTTAAGAAGATTTGTGATAGTATGGAGGTAGCTGAGGATCTTTGGGTTGGCTTGGCTATTATCTATTAGAGGGGGAGGCAGACCATTGGTGGGAATCGGTGAAGAGAAGGAAGAATACGGATGTTCTCACTTGGGAGGAGTTTGAACAAATTTTCTAAGACAAATACTTTCCTGAATCAGTCAGGGATAAGATGAGCACCAATTTTCTCGCTATCTGACAAGGGAGCATGACAGTATCCGAGTATGATAGGAGGCTTGACGAGTTATCCCGCTACACTATAGTGCTTATATCTACTAAGGCCAGGAGGGCCAAACGCTTTGAGAGGGGCTTGAGGTTTGCTATCTGAGAGAAGCTTGTGACTCTCAAGATTCGGGACTGTAAGGACCTTGTTGACAGAGCTGCACTGGTGGAGAGAGACACAAAAGACAGCCAGAGGTGGCAGAACTCCACGAAGGGAGGTCCAATCCGGACAGGTGCTAGCAGCAGTGGAGTTTATAGGGCGGCACCATACCATCGCCTAGACTAGGCCGATGGACATAGACCTCAGAAAACTCATGGAGTAGAAGGCTTACCAGGGAGAAAAGATACGGACCCTTCTCAATGCTTCGTATGTGGAGGGGTAGGATACTTCAGGCATAACTGGCCATCGCTTTAACCAAGGGCCAACCAAGTGACAAGACCAGTGGCCACAAATAGGCCTCTACAGTAACAGAGACTGTTACAAGCTCAAGCCCCCGATAACGCTGATCAAGGAAGGGTTTTTGCTTTGACTCAACTGGAGGAAGACGCTTCCAATTCCGTAGTAGAAGGTATCGTGCTTCTTTATAATTCTTGGGCCCAAATCTTATTTGACCCCGGTGCTACATATTCATTCATACGTATTGCATATGCTTTCCTTTTGGGTTTGGGATTTGAGAATCTAGAACATGCTTTGAGTATCGATATGCCCACGGGAGAATGGTTGGATACTAGCAAGGTGTGTAGAAGGTGTGTACTTCGAATTGTGGTCATCAATTGATTGTAGATTTCGTTGCGTTATATATGAAGGGGTATGACATCCTATTCGGTATGAATCTGTTGTCAAACCTCTGTGTGGTGATGGACAACTTTCACAAGAGAATTTTATTTCAGTTGCCGGGAGGGGTAGTTTTCACTTTCAAGAATGATCGCAATTCCTTCTATTTATTTCCCACTATGGGGAGTAAATTTTTGAAAGCTAAGGCAGGAAGCAATTAGAGTTTCTTGGCTAGCTTGATAGGAGATGATCGTGATGGATTCCAATTGGGTATGGTATTGATAGTATTGAATTTTCTGTATGTTTACCCAGATGAATTACTCGGGTTACCTCCACAATGCGAGATTGAGTTCATGATCGATCTCTATCCAGGAACCGAACCTATATCCATTGCTCCTTATCAGATGGCTCCCTCGAAGTTAAAGGAGCTAAGGAGGCAGTTGGATCATCTGTTGACCATTGGGTTTATCCATTTGAGTACTTCACCTTGGGAAGCCCAAGTCCTCTTTATGAAGAAGCATGATGAAATGCTTCAGTTATGCATGGACTACCGAAGGTTGAATTGGGTAACAGTGAAGAATAAATATCTGTTGCCATGAATAGATGACTTATTCGATCAATTGAGGGGTTTTAAGTATTACGCCAAGATTGACCTTCGCACAGGGTACCATCAATTACGGATCAGAGGGAGGATATTCCTAAGACTGTTTTTCGCACTCGGTATGGTCTTTTCGAGTACATGGTAATGCCATTCAGATTGACTAAGGCACCCGCAGCCTTCATAGATTTGATGCATAGCGTATTTCAGCCATATCTAGATCAGTTTGTCATCGTATTTATTAATGACATACTAATCTATTCATGGACACACGAGGATCATGAACGTCATCTCATGATTGTGCTCTAGACTTTGAGAGAGCATAAGTTATATGCTAAGTTGAGCAAATGAGAGTTCTGGATGAAGGAGGTGAAATTCCTTGGCCATGTTGTGTCAGAACAGGGTGTAGCTGTTGAACCTGCTAAGATTGAAGTCGTGATAAAATGGAAACCACTGAAGAATGTGACGGAAGTACGTAGTTTCCTGGGTTTAGTAGGCTACTACCGGAGGTTTGTAGAAAGGTTCTCAAAGCTTGTGATGCCGATGACTCACTTTACAAAGAAGGGGGATAAATTCTTGTGGACTCAAGCGTGTATACTAGCCTTTGAAGGAGAAGTTGACGATGACTCCTATCCTCATCATTCTGAACAGTGAGGAAGGATACGATGTTTACACCAATGCTTTGCTATAAGGCTTGGGATGTGTTCTAATGCAAGGGGGCAAGGTAGTTGTTTATGATTCGAGACAATTAAAGATTCACGAGCAGAATTATCCCACTCATGACTTGGAGCTTGCCGCTGTGGTTTTTGCTCTCAAGTTTTGGAGGTGTTACTTGTATGGGGAGAATTTCCAAGTGTATTCGGATCATAAAATCCTCAAATACATATTCACCTAGAAAGACTTAAATCTTCAACAAAAAAGGTAGATTGAGTATTTAGAAGACTACAATTTCACACTCAACTATCATCTGGGGAAGGCGAACGTAGTAGCTGATGCACTTAGCAGGAAGTCTCAGGGTGAACTAAATGTTGTCATAGGTGAATGGAAGTTGAAGGATGCTCTTAGAGATTATGATCTCTGGGTTTGAGAAGATGAATCTCGACCATGCTTGTTCAACCTTATGGCTCAACCTACTCTCCAACGTAGAGTGGTAGACTTGCAATGCCTAGATCCAGAACTAGAGTCGATTTGAGCTCGATTGAGAAATGGGGAAACAATTGAAGGATGGTCTCAGAAGAATGGGGAATTGAGATATAAGGAAAAGCTATGTGTACCCGATGATTCGTCTTTGAAGGAGGAGATACTTGGAGAAGGTCATCGCTCTAACTTTGCTATCCACCTTGGAAGCACAAAAATGTATAGAGACATGAAGCGTCAATATTGGTGGAGGGGAATGAAGCGAGAGGTGGCTAAATACATTTTAAAGTGCGCGGTCTATCAGCAGGTGAAGATTGAACATAAAAAATCCGGAAGATTACTATAATCATTGCAGATTCTAGAATGGAAATGTTATCACATCACGATGGACATCGTGTCTAGTTTTCCACGGACTTCACGAGGTCATAATGCAGCATGGGTCATAGTGGATAGACTCAAAAAGTCCGCTCACTTCTTGAGTATGAAGACCACCAATACGTTAGAGACCTTGAGCAAGCTCTATATCCGCAAGATAGTGAGATTGCATGGGGTTCCGTTATCCATTATGTCAGATCGTGATTCTCGTTACATAGCACAATTTTGACAAAGTCTATAAAGAACTAAGGGGACAGATTTAAACTTCAGCACCACTTTTCATCCCCAAAGAGATGGCCAATCTGAGAGGGTAATCCAGATTCTAGAAGACATATTACGTGCTTGTGTGTTGGACTCCAAGGGAGGTTGGAGCGATCATTTGCCGTAGGTGGAATTTGCATACAACAATAGCTATCAGACAAGTATTGAGATGGCACCGTATGAGGCATTGTATGGAAGGCCATGTCAATCACCAACGTGTTGGTTAGAAGTGGGCGAAAGTAGCTTGTTTGGGCAAAAAATTGTTTGGAAAACTGCTGAGAAGATTCAACTCATTCGGGAAAGGCCACGCACTACACAAAGTTGACAGAAAAGTGATTAATACTCAAATATAGCATATTCTTATGCCCCATTTTGGACTAATTGTGCTTTGGTGAAGTTTAAGTGATGATGTTTTAGGTCTTAAAGTGAACAAGGGTTCAAAGGCAATAAAAAGTACCTTTGAAGGCAACCACAGCACATTAAGGAACAAATTATAGAAGCTTGGAATAAGGAAGCAACATTCGAACGTTACATACTGTTCGAACAGTCATGGAAAATCAGCGCAGCTATTATAATCTGTGTTGCAAGCAAGACCCAAGGCCTTGGAGACTTGATTACTACGTTCGAACAGTCATCAACGTTTGAACGTCCACTAGAGCAATGATAAGATCAGACTGACTGAAGACATGGCATGTTGCAGACTTCCAGTTAGAAGGCCCAGACACTTGAGTGCCACATTCGAACGGCAACCACCGTTCGAACACCCCTGGAATTATTGGAAGGAGCAGTCAAGATTCTGCAAGGACTTGGAGGGAGATTTGTACAAAGACTTGGAGGAAGATTTTCTATAGAGAACCACGTGTCTTCTGACATAATTGGCAGACACAAATCCCTCTGACGTTTGAATGGTAGAGAGCAAAGACAGAGAAACCGTTCGAATTCCATTAACCATTCGAACGGTATTGACAGACTACCTACAGAGTGGTTGGTGTTTCACTTTGACTTTGGCGCCCAGCTCTATTCTTTTATCCCTCTCCTTGCCTTCTCCTTGCTTATAAATACACTTGGTTTAGTGGAGAGAAGGTGGGACTCATGGGTGGAACCATTTGAGGGATTCATCACTTGGCATTCATCAAATATATCTATTTCAATTCTTGTCTTAATTTTTATCTTTGCTAGAGGAAGTGAGGAGTTTAGATTCCCGCTCATTTTTCTTTACAGTAATGTTTAGATTTACATTAGCTTAAGAGTAGTAATTCCTTTATTTACTTTAAGTCTTTACATTTATGTTCTTGATTTACATTTAGTCTTTATATTTATGTCTTTATTTACTTATAGTCTTTACATTTATGCTCTTACATACATGCTTTGAATTATGTCTTGCACTTTCATTATTTGAGCTCCCTTCTTGCTTAGAGGAGTGAAACTCTTCCACTTTTCTAAAGCTTTACCAAAGTCATGAAGGGTGGAACGTGATTCACTCATTCTTTGTTGAAGATTAGCTCCTCGTTACTTGTACTTTTACTTATCACTCACTTTTTTAGCTTTACCAAAACTATGAAGAGTGAGTAGTTTCTCATTCACTCTTTAGTAAGAGGTGAAGGGCATGTATTGATTATCCGGAGGTTGTATTATGTTTTGTTATAATTCTTAACGTTCATATCCCCTTGTTTATTGGATGATTGATTGCATCTAGCAAAGCTAAGGTACTTTGTATAATCGATAATCTTTCTATGACACGGATGACTCTTGCATGGAAAGACTCCTCGTTTCAAGGTAAGTACCCCGACTAGATTTTCATGACTACCCTTTAATCATCCCCATTATCAAGCTTCTTTTAAATGGATAAAATATTAAAGCCATGGATGGATGTCATGAAGAAATACTTGCTTGTTTGTGTGCGTGATAACTCTCGGTACAAATAATTGTTATAAACTTCTAGTAAGACATCGGAACATGACCTTATCAGGCCATCTTTATCTTCCGATTAACTCGTCGTTGACGCGGGAGTTAGTTGAGTTATCAAGCATAATTATAATGAATCGGATAATTAAATACATGTCCCGATCCTTGAACTAAAGAGTGACTTTATTTCCATTTATCTTGTAAACTTTCTTAAAGAGAATTCAATATTCTGTTCAGGAAATCACCCACATCTCACAATCCTAAAATCTCAAGGTTACAATCAATTGGTCTCCTTTACTGATTACTTTGAAACACCAACACAACAAGTTCCCTGTGGATTCGACTCCGGACTCAAACCTGATTATTACTACAACTTGACCACCTGCACTTGGGTGTACACATTTCGGATCAAGTCAAGTTTTTGGCGCTGTTGTTGGGGAACTTATTAAAGTGTTTTTAAGGAAAAAGGTAAAAAGACCTTTTCTGTGAATAATTGTGAATAACTTTGTTTTATTTTTTTTATTTTTTTATGTCTGAGAACACTCCTCACTACAAAAATTTGCCAATAGAATCTTCTGGGTCTGTGAACCAATCTGAACCAAATTCACCAAGATCAATAACAGACTCTTGTGAGAGTATTATGGCAAATATTGATAGGAATGGAGAAGTTCCCATGAGGGAAGATGAGGTGCCTAACATTCGAACTTTGAGGGATTACTTAAATCCCACAATGAATAGTGTTCCCTTGTGTTTTGTATTTCCTCCAGATGCACCCCCTTTACTGTAAAGTCGGGGACGACACATTGTTGCCTGTGTTCCATGGATTAGATACTAAAAATCCATATTTGCATATGAAAGACTTTGAAGAAGTGTGTGGAACATTTCAAGACAATTTTAAACTTGCCAAGATGAAACTTTTTCCTTTCTCTCTAAAGGACAAAGCAAAACAATGGCTAAATTCTTTAAAATCTCTTTCCATGCCAACCTGGCCAGCTGAGATAGAATGTGTGGGATAATCATAAGTGGGACCCTCAAGCAAGTGGAGCATTAGTTGCAGGCGTTCTGGGCATTCTAGGATAAACCTTCCGAAAGGTCTTCTGAAAGGTGACAAGGACCTATTTTTGTAGAATTGTCAAAAATTTTGATCCAACTTTCTGATGGAGCTGAAAGTCAACTACAACATATAAGACATCCTGATCTACAACTTTCATGTTTTTAACTTTTTCAGATTTCATGTGGATCATGGTAAAAAATGGAGAATATCGAGGTACTGAGTCAAAAATGGAGAAAATAATGGGCTTAACCTTCTAGAAGGTTTACATCCAAATTGTTTTTTTCTTGGTTTCTTCACCTTCCAAGCCTTATGATCCTCATGTAATGTGTCCATCTCTTCACAACTCATCCACACTTAGTTTCAGGGTTCCAAAAGTCATCATTTACGCTATAATTACCTGCAACATCAAAATTTCTACATTATTTAGAACTTCGACTAAATCTAAGTGATTAAGTGAAAAGTTAAGTTAAAATGCATATAATTAGGCCATGAAATATGTAATATTTTATCCTTATTACACCCTCCAACTTAAGCTTTGCTAGTCCCTAGCAAACTAAATGTAAAAATTAAGCAAACAAAAATAAACTGATACTTATTCCACTATTCTATTTAGCATATACAACAAGCCTTTAAACCTCTAGGTGATCCCTAGTAGACGGGTTTTGTCTCGTGAAGGTTTCCAATGAAGGTACCTACAAAATTATTTTCCTCGTAACCAACATTGAAAACATTTTCCCTTATCCTAACTAGCACTGGGATGTCAAAAATAGCTTTGTCCAATGCGCTAAAACTAATCATACATGAATCACATCATAGCCTTAAATGCTATACTAGTGTATTGACCTACACATTTCCTCTCAAAACTCATGTGTGTGTGAAATGAATATGTAATTTAAGCATTTACTCAATGGAATCTGCATTCACTTAGCTATCCAAATTCAGCGTTGATGCAAAACTCACCAAGGCTTTATCTTAACAATGAATCACACTATAGTTATCCTGGCATGCTCTCCATGTGTATATATGAGATGAAATCTTGTGCACAAAACAAAGTATTCTTAGATAAAATCCAAAAATGAAGCACTTGCATAAAAAATGAAACAACCTTGGCATAATCTCATGAAAGGAATGCTAGGGCATTAGATAGCAAATTCAACCTATCTTGTTCTTTAAAAGTAAGTTTTCCCATGCTTCCCAAGATCATTTAGGACTTTCACGGGTTGTAATGGGGCCTTGGGGTAATATTTAGGCAAATGAAATGAAGGATATAAGATAACAAAGAAGGTTGTTCTGAGTGCATGACTTTTATTTCAAAACCATCTCCCTTTTCATGGGATTTTCAGTCCAACACCATCACCACACTCTTTGTTTTTTTTTCCTTTCTTTTCCTTAACATTTTCCTTTTCTTTTGATTGCTCTTTCTTCTTTGACCCTTTCTCTCTTATTTTTCTTGGATTTCTCATTTTTTTTCATTCAATATTTGAATTCCACATTATTCATCTCTTTTGTTGAGTTTTTGCACCACCATTCCTTCTCTTTTATGATCACCCATATTCAGCTCTAGGAACAACCAAGGTGAGGTTGATTTTTATCATTTTGCACCTACTTGGTCAAATGTGTGGCATGAAAACGAATTTAAAATTAAGGCTCAATCACGACACTAGGGATAAAATTTTCATAAGAAAAAAGCTAAGGCTCAAAGTAAATCAAGGACGACTTAAGATCATTTCTAGATAAGCATGGAGAGCATATGGTGTTTCAAGACAAAGTCAATCAACTACCCAAATGCACTTTAACCAAAACAAGCATAATGAGATTATTAAACAAATTTGAATTTAAAAAATTGTTCCTTTGAGTAAATGCAATTTCCCTCCAACAATTATTGGCACTAAAATTCATACAGGTACTTATTTCATCTCCACTATGCATGTCAAGCAGTAAAATGTGGATCCAATCCATAAATTGTTGGAATTACATATCCAAGGTACACTATGGTTGAGTTTGAATGAAAACACATATGTGATACTCATGCACAGAATAAACTCTTATGGTGTACTCATGTGTTCAAAGTTCAAAATGAAGATGAAACAATTACAACTCTCATAACATTTAGGATTGGAGAATATAGTTCAATATTAGATATTTTCCACAAAAAAGTCCAAAATCTTCAAAAAAAAATTCATTTTCAACTATTATGTACAAAAAGTGGTGGAACATGTAAATGTTGCACTTCACCCCCTACTTGAACCATGCATTGCCCTCAACATGAAAATCACTCTTTAGTTCAAGGATTTGGACATGTAGTTAATCATTCGGTTTATTATATTTATGCTTGATAACTCAATTAACTCTTGTGTCAATGGCAAGTTAATCGAAAGATAACGATGGACTGTGAGAATTAAGCACATGATTCCGTTGCCTGTATAGAAGTTTACAAGAATTTCTTGCGCCGAGACTCAACCCGTCTACAAACAAGCAAGTGTTTCTACAAGGCATCCAATCATGGCGTTAATATTCAATTATGTAAATGAAGTGAAATAAAGGGAAGGATTGAAAGGTAGTCATGAAGATCTAGCTGAGGTACTTGCCTTGAAACGACGATTCTTTCTATGGAAGAGTCATCTATGTCATAGAAAGAGCCATGATTGTACAAAGTACCTTAGCTTTACTAGATGCAATCAATCATCAAATAAGCAAGGGGATATAAACATTAAGCATTGGAACAAAGCATAAATATAACTTTCGGATAATTTATACATATCTTTCACCTCTTACTAAAGAGTGAATGAGAAACTACTCACTCTTCATGACTTTGGTAATGCTAGAAAAGTGAGTGATACTTATCCCTCTAAGTAGAGAACTTACAAAATAAAAGAACAACAACCAAGGAGCCAATCTTTAGCGAAGAATGAGTGAATTACATTCCACCCTTCACGACTTTGGCTAACCTCTTGAAAGTGGAAGAGTTTCACTCCTCTAAGAAAGAAGGATGTTTAAGCAATGGAAGTGAAAGAAGCTAACAAATGAAAATAAAAGAAATATACTTACTTTTGGAGGGTTTCCACCACAACCAAAAGATGAGCTATCTCTCTTGATATATGTAAATAAGAGCATGTACAACTACTAGGGGAGTCTAAGCCTCCATCATGGTTGCTACAACATGAATGTAAAAACTAAGTAAATAAAAGATTGAATATACAACTACAAGGGGAGTACAAGCCTCCATCATGGTTGCTACAGCATGAATGTAAAAACTAAGTAAATAAAAGATTGAATATACAACTACACGGGGAGTACAAGCCTCCATCATGGTTGGTATAACAAATGCAATGGTAAATGCAAGTAAGAAAGGCTTCATATAAACACAACACAACTACAAAATGAAGAGATATTGGTCTAGTGCCAAACTTATCTCCAAAAACAACACCTTAATTTTACAAGAGAAAGTTCTCTAATGCCCTGGTGTTACAATCAAATGTGATATTTGTTGTTCTTGAACCCTTATTAACTTTAGGACCTGAAATGACATCACTTAAACTCCATTATAGTATAACTAGTCTCAACAAGGCATAGTAAAATGCTACTTTTAAGTACTAATCAAGCATATTATAAAAATATTCAATTTTCACCAACATTCCCAAATATCTCAAATGTCAATTATATCATAAGACATATAATTACATTCCAAAATACCACCAAGAATGTTATAGCATATTCTATACACATAACATGTTTAATAAACCATAGGCATTTTATCAACACCTACAAGGCTCAAAGATTACATAAACACATAGCCGGCCCTAAACATTACTTTCTTCATGAAATTCAAAACCAAGCAACTTCATCACACCAAATCATGCAAGAATTAGTTTAGACATTCTAATACCCATTTCCATATTCTAACAACCCTAGGAATGTGTTATACATTATATTTCATGCCTAATACCCTACCCATTTCATATTTCAACCCTAGGTTGAAAATAAACTTAGTTAGGAAAGGAACCCTACCTCTCGAAGAGTGCTTCTGTGTAGAAGAAGCTCAAAGACCCAAATCAAGCCTCCAAACGTTGGTCCCAAAAAATCCTGCATTCGAGATTTTGGAAAAAACTCATGATATTTAGTATGTACGCGTAGCTCTGGTTGTGTAGAATAACCTTTGTTCTTGGCCCGAAGAGATTGACGGTCGGATCGTCGTAGATCCGAGGGAGAAGGTGGAAGAACCTTGGTTTCACTATCTTCTTTCTCTCTCTCTCTCTCTTTTCTGGTGGAATGATGTTGTATAATGAAGAGAAAATTTGATTTTCCCTTTTTATACCCTAAAATGTTTGGCTCTCATTAAGCCACACGTCGTAGCTTTTTTGATCCGATTTTATCCCGAATCAATTAAATTTGGCTATGTTTTAAGTTTAGTACATTTTTATTGAACTAACTTTAAATTATTTTTTTGTTATCGCAATTAAATCCTGATCACGTTTATTTTAGTTGTACGACTCCCGGTCGCTTAGCAAAACGTAAAAAATATGATAATTTCAAAATTCAACAAAATTTGATTGGATAGCTAGATATCGCAAGACGAATCCAATGATGAGGTCCGTTTCATCATCCGAGTTCTAAAAATTTTGAATTTTCAACCTGTACCATAACAACTAATTACCATTTTACCCTTTTTCATAAAATTTTAATTTTTCCTTCCTCCCCCTTTAAAGGAAGTTCGTCCCCAAAATTACACAAATGCGTATACAACAACATAAATATGCAACAAGTCATTTATTACTTTATGACTATAAGAAATGTACCTTTATACTTAAATGGGAGCGGATAGTAACACGAATAGTATCCTCACGCTCCCATGCCACCTTCACCAGCCTCACTGTCTTGTCACGCCATCCATGATACGTATCGGCCCCACCTCAAAGGTCCCATCCGCATCAGCAACTAGCTTATCTCAATCCACCACATGCGTAGTATCTAGAGTGTACTTCAGGAGCATGGAGACATGGAATACCGCATGAACACTAGATAGATTTAACAGTAACGCCAACTAGTAAGCGACTATACCAAACCACTCGAGTACCTCAAAGACCCCAATATGCCTCTACAACAGCTGTTCTTGCTTCTAGAGCTTGACCACACCCCTCTTAGGCATTACTTTCAAAAAGATGTGATCTCCAACCTCAAACTCTAGAGGTCTCTACCGCTTGTTGGTGTAGCATTTCTAACGGCTCTGTGCCATAATAAGACATTTCCATATCAATTCTACCTTCTCTAAGTTGTCTCTGATCAAGTTCGGACCCATAGTAGTTCCCCCTCCAACCTCCATCCAATAAATCAGAGAATGGCATGGCCTCCCATAAAAGTACCTCATAGGGTGTCATATGTATGCTCGCTTAGTAACTATTGTTGTAGGCTAACTTCACTAAAGGTAAATGTGTAACACCCCAAAACCCACCCTGGAAGGCATACTATCGAAAACCATCCAATCATAAGAGTAACTATAGTAACCATTAATTAATAAACCATCCATCCATCTGACAGAATAAATACAGAAGCCCAGTACACATGGTAACTTCTCCAATTTGTAATTCAAAACCAAATAGTATCTAGTAGTGGAATAATTAAAAAGTAGCTAAAACATTGTTTCATAAAAACCTCTCAGGCACTAAACCAAAAATAAAATAACTTTATTCCTCTAAGACAGGGTCCACATCTTGATTCTCGAATAGCTCATAATCAACTTCCTCATCCACACTGATGTCATCTTCTATGCCAAAATCTGTAAGTGTGTTGTAGGGGGTGGGCAAAAGCCCATAAAAAATCCCTCTGAAATCCCAACAAGGTTTTTAAAAAAATAAAAAGAAGACAAATCTCTTTTGAAAAATAGCATATATAAAATTTTTAGAGTAAAACCATGGCAGTTTTAATGATCTAAAGTGTATGAAATATAGTAAATCAATGAAAGGAATAAACATGTCTAAATTAAAGCAATCAATTAATATCTCAGGAGCATCATCCCATATTCTCATGTATATTGGTTTCTTCACAGGAATCTACAAAATAATTCTACCTCGTTCACTGCTTGATCGCGTTCAGCCTAATCTCCGAACACGAACTCTCAATGTGTATATGGCTTATACGGTTAGGTGAGTGTCATTCTCCCTTGGATAT
>CM042186.1:26139748-26156018 GCA_023539305.1 Ilex asprella | reverse complement strand
AGATAGAAGATATTCTACCTACCTTCAATACCCATTTCACCAAATCATTTCTATAGGAAAGTCATATATATCTATATTAACCTATCCATTTCATCATAACATTCAAAGTGGTGAATAAACCTAAGTAGGAGAATCTCCTACCTCTTGAAGCGTGAAATCATGTTGTGAAGCCCCAAGAACCCGAAACAAGCTTGAATCTCCTCTTCTCAAAATTCCCGTCCCTGGAATATCACCCAAAACCTACCTCCTTGGTATGCTTTTGTAGCCCACATCAAGGAGAACAACTTTTCTTCTAGGCCCGAGTAGATTCGACCACTAGAATCCTGTAGATCTTAAAGAGAAGGTGGTGAAAATCTATCTTTCCCTCTCTTCTCTCTCCCCTTTCTATCGGCTAAGAATGGATGAAAAACAAGTGGGAAAATTTTGATTTTTCCCCTTTTTATGTTTTTAGAATACTTGGCCCACAATTGGTCACACGTCTCTTTTAATTCCGGATCCGTTTTCATCCCAAAATGATTAAATTTTGGTTCGTTTCAAGTTTCAAACATATTTATTTTAAATTGCCCTCAATTATTTCTCAAAATTTATTACTTTATTAAAATTTTCGTATTTGGATCTCCCGGGACCCGACCACCACGTAAAACGCAAAAAATTCGACTATCTCAGAATTTGACGAAATTTGACAGGGTTACTAGATTTCGTAAGAAGAATCCAACGGTAAGGTCCGTTTCACCACCTAATCTCTAGAAAAATTTAGGTTTACGACTCGAACCATGGTGGCAATTTTATTGTTTTGCCCGTTATTCATAAAAGTTTAAATTTACGCGGGTTTTTACTTTCTTCCCCCTTAAAAGAATTTCCTTCATAGGCACACTTAGTCCATGCATATGCAACACGTGATCTTATAGTTAAACCATGAACACGTACCTGCATCCTCGAACAAGAACGGATAACAGGCCCGAATGGTGTACTCACGTTCCCATGTTGCCTCCTCCACCACTCGGTGCTGCCATAACACCTTTACTAGCCTCACAGTCTTGCCTCGCAAAACTCGCTCCCGACTATCCATGATACACACCGGTCCCTCCTCGAAGGTCCCATCTGTATCAACAATCAGCTCACCCCAATCCACTACATGTGTCGGATCTGGTGTATACTTCCTCAGTATGAAGACATGAAACACTGCATGAACACCCGACAAGTTCGGTGGTAATGCCAATATATAAGCCACAACACCCACCCTCTCAAGAACCTCGAAGTGTCCGATAAACCACGGCGATAGCTTTCCTTGCTTCCCGAATTTGACCACTCCCCTCTTTGGCATCACTTTCAAGAAGCATGATTCCCCACCTCGAACTCCAGAGGTCGCCGCCTTCTGTCAGCGCAACTCTTCTGTTGGCTCTGAGCCGTGAGAAGTGATGAGCACATAATATTTCATATTTGAAGGCCTCATTGCATGCATTTTAACTCAACTTTGGCATCTAAGTACTTAGAGTTAGCCAAAATTATGATTAATGTTGAAATTTCGATGTTGCATATTTTTATAGCTTAAATAGTTGATTTTAGGACCTTGCAACTATGATGGATGTGTGGTGAAGACATGACCACAATACATGAAGATTTGGAGGCTTAAAAGTGAAGAAATTAAGGAGGTATTGGTGCTTGGGAACAAAGGCATCAGCTGCCACATCATTTGGAAGCTGAGCTTCAATTTTCCTCCATTTTGACCATGATTTGGTTCAAATCTCAAAAAGTATAAAACATGAAAGTTGTAGATATGTATGTCTTCTATAATGTATCAAAATTTTAGCTCAATCGAACTTTTGGATCAAAGGTTATGACAATTCTACGAAGACTAATTTAGAGTAGAAGAGTACCAGTACACCATACTGGTAGTTATTCCAAGAGCTACCGGTAGTTGATGCCCAGAACGCCTGCATTCAAGCTCCACTTTTTTGGGGGTGCCATCAACACTTCTCCCACTTGTTCCCTGACACTACTTACACAAGCATGTTTACATGATTGCAGTCCCCTTTTATCCCATGCTTCATTAATGTCAAGCCTCCAAAAGTCTTCAACAAGGGTGTGGAGGGGATGTTCTTGTGTAACTAATGTCAGGGAACAAGTGGGAGAAGTGTTGGTGGGACCCCCAAGCAAGTGGAGCTTGAATGCGGGCATTCATGTAAAAGCCTGCATTAATGAATGCCCAGAACGCCTGCATTCATATACAGAGTAGTTAGATTCTTATTGTTTTGTGTTGTTTTGTTTTCATGTACATAATGTTGTAGTATAGATTTTAGCAAGGAAGTTGTTTACCTCTCCCTAATTTGGACTTATTTTATTTTGAGCATCATTATAGAAAATCTTATTGGGTATCATGTTCTAGTCTAAGTTGGAGGGTGTAAACATGTTTTTTGTGTTTTATTAATGTATACATGAAAATAAAAATTGCTTTCTTGTTTTCCCTTTAATGTGGAAAAAAAATAAAAAATGGGGTATCTCATTTCCCATATTACTTTTATTTTTCTCATTGCATGATTTCTTGTGCATTGAGCACAATGCTTAGTTCAAGTTGGGGGTGAGGTGCACCATTTACATGTTCCACCACTTTTTGTATAGAATAAGTTTAAAAGGTAAAAATTTTGCAAAATTTTGGACAATTTTTTGTGAAAAGTCGTCAATATTGAACTATATTCCCTTATCCTAATGGTCATGGTATTTGTGATTACTTGATCTTAATTTTGAACTTTGAATATATGAGCACTTTATAGAAGTTTATCCTATGCTTGAGTATCACATACTTGTCTGCTTTTGAACTCAGCCATAAGTGGACCATGGACTTGTAATTTTCACAATTTACAGATTGAGTTCCCATTTGAGTGCTTGACATGAATAGTGGAGATGAATAAGAACTCATGTGAGCTTTAATGCCAATCCTTGTTTGGAGGGAACTTACATTTACTTAAGGAACAAATTTTCAATAATCTTGTTATATTTGTTTTAGTTAGGTGCATTTGGGTAGTTGATTGACTTTGTCTTGAAATGCATAATGCTCCCTCATGCTTATTTAGAAGTGATCATAGGCCATCTTTGTTTTTCTTTGAGCCTTAGCCTTTTTTTTGTGAAATTCTATCCCTAGTGTCATGTTTGAGGCTTATTGAAAATTCATTTCCATGCCACACATTTTGACCAAGCCAGTGCCAAATGATGAAATCTACCTCACCTTGGTTGTTCCTAGTGCTAAGTATAAGTGATCATAAAAGAGAAGGAAGTATGGCTGAAATTCAAACAAAAGGGATGAAGGATAATGAAACTCAAAAGAGTTGAATGAAAATCCAAGAAAAGGAGAAAAAGGGGTGGAAGAAGAGAGAAAAATAAAAAAGGAAAGAAAAAAAAAAACAAATAGTGAACCGATGGTGTTAGCCTAGAAATCCCAGAAAAGGGAGATCTTTTTGAAATAAAGGTCATCCACTAGGAACAACTCTCTTTGTTATCCTATATCCTTCATTTCACTTGCCTCAATATCACCCCAAGGCCTTAATATAACCCTTGAAAGTCCTAAATGATCTAGAGAAGCATGGGGGATGACACACTTTTAAAGAACAAGAGAAGTTGGTTTTGTTATCTAATGCTCTAGCATTCCTTTCATGAGATTATGCCAAGGTTGTTTTATTTATATACATGTACTTCATTTTTGGATTATATGTGAGCATATTTCATTTTGAGCACAATATTCTATCTCACATATACACATGAAGAGCATGCCAAGATAATCATAGTGTTATTCATTGTGAGAGACACCCTTGGTGAATTTTGCATCAAAGCTTAATTTGGATAGCCCAAGCGAATGTGAACTCCTTTGTGCAAATGTTTAAATTACATGTTCATTTCACACACACACGAGTTTTGAAAAGAAATGTGTAGGTGAATAGTCTACAATAGCATTTAAGGCTATGATGTGTTTCATGTGTGATTTGTTCGGGTGTATTGGACCAAGATATTTTGAGATCCCAATGCTAGTAAGGGTAAGGGAATATGCTTTAAATATTGGATGCTATGAAAAGGAGTTTCTAGGTACCTTCACTGAAAACCTTCACGAGACAAAACTCGTCCACTAGAGATCACCTAGGGGTTTAAAGTCTTGTTGCATGTGCTAAATGCAATTGCGGAATTAGTATATGTTTATCTTTGTTTTCATAATTTTTACATTTTGTTTGCTAGGGACTAGCAAAGCTTTAGTTAAGGGGTGTGATGAGCACATAATATTTCATATTTTAAGGCCTCATTACATGCATTTTAACTCAACTTTTGCATCTAAGTACTTAGAGTTAGCCAAAATTATGATTAATGTTGAAATTTCGACGTTGCATGTTCTTATAGGGTAAATAATTGATTTTAGGACCTTGAAACTATGATGGATGTATGGTGAAGACATGGACACAATACATGAAGATTTGGAGGCTTAAAAAAGAAGAAATCAAGGAGGTATTGGTGCTTGGGAACAAAGGCACCAGCTGCCACATCATTTTTAAGCAGAGCCTCGATTTTCTTCAATTTTGACCATGATATACTTCGAATCTCAAAAAGTGCAAAACATGAACGTTATAGATCTGGATGTCTTCTATATTTTTTCAAAATTTCAGCTCAATCAGAAGGTTGGATAAAAAATTATGAAAATTCTACAAAGACTGGTCCGGAGCAAAAGACTACTGGTACACCATACCGGTAGCTGTTGGCTACTGGAGTCATAACTGCCGGTAGTCATTCCAAGAGCTACCGGTAGTTGATGCCTAGATTGCCCAGAATGCCTGCATTAAAGCTCCACTTGCTTGGGGGTCCCACCAACACTTCTCCTACTTGTTCCCTGACATTCCTTACACAAGAACAACCCCTTCACACCCTAGTTAAAGACTTTTGGAGGCTTGGCATTAATGAAGCATGGGATAGAAGAGGGCTGCCAGGGAGTTGCGGATTAGGCTCTTCCTAGCCTGTCTAAGGTATTCAATTCAGCCCCTTATTGATGGGAGCCCTTTCACCCAGACCCTAGGGACCACCATGCACGAAAATTGAAGGTCCTCCAACATTATATTCAGCATTACACAACCATTTCAAGGGTGGTGGCTACCTAAGCTTAGAAAGCTCCCAAGGAAGAAGATGATGAATAGTGTTAGTGTGAGAAATTTATGTTTTTTCATTTTCTTCCATCTTTTCACTTGTAGTTTATTGTAAGACTCTTGTAATCCTTAACTCTTGCACTTTAATCTTATTCATTTCAAGTATATTGCAAGTTTAGTTACATGTTCTTGTTTCTACCATTGTTGTGTTAATTTTTCTTTATTTTTAGTTTTGAAATGGGTATTGTATTTCTTTCTTCTTAGTCTAAGTTTTCTTGTATTAGTTCAAGTTCCATGCTTCATTTCCTCAGTATGTCCATTTAAATTATGCTTGTCTTTCCTTTATGCATGAGTAGCTAGATTTTAATTTGGGTAATCTAAGGGAGACCTCCCCTTGAGTATTCCATTTCAACTCTTCTTCTTTCCTCCACTCGGTGTACGGTGGTTTGGTTTGACTGGGTTGAGTGTGGACATGGTTGTGAGTCCTTGGTATTCCGTAGGCCTAGTCACGATTTCTGCTTGGATCCTTACCAACTTGTCCCGAGCTTCCCACGAATCAATTGTTCACCTATGCATCATTGGAGGAAGGCTTTGAGTTGATTTGGCATCCTCATTGGAGTAAACCGTTGGATTGGCTAACACTTGTTTTATTTCATTTTAGTCCAAACTTCAATCACCAAAACACAAACCAAAAGATTTTACACTTTCTCTTTTTCACAAAATCACCCTCACACAACTTGAACTTTCTTTCCCTGAGGAGACGACCTTGGAATACTCTTCCAAATAAAACATTGACATGCAAGAGTCTCCTTGGGATTGGGGAGCATATTTGTTCACCCTACACATATTTCATTTCATTTTACATTTTGTTCATTTCGTCACGACCATTCCGTTGCCCTTTCTCGTGCATGATTCCGAGAGAGAGTGACACTCACCCACACATATAAGCCATATACATATTTGAGGGTTCATGTTAGGACCTTAGGAACAACAATGTTATCAAACAATCAAGAAGAAGCTTCCGTATCAAGTTCACTTTCTCCAAGGTGTCCTTAATCAACTCCGGACCCATAGAGGGTCCTTCTCCCACCTTCGTCCAACAAACCAGAGAATGACAAGGCCTTCCATACAGTGCCTCATAGGGTGCCATCTATTTGCTTGCTTGATAACTATTGTAATAGGCGAACTCCACTAAGGGTAAATGTTCTTCCCAGCTACCATTAGAGTCTAGGATGCATGCTCATAGCATGTCCTCTAAAATCTGGACGATTCTTTCCAACTGACCGTCCGTCTAGGGATGAAAAGTTGTACTCATCGTCAACTGTGTCCCCATGGATCGCTGGAAACTTTCCCAAAAGTGAGCTGTAAACCTGGGGTCCCAGTCCGATACTATAGATACGGGAACCCCATGTAACTTGACAATCTCCCATATATCTAACTTGCAGAACTCCTCCAACCTAAAGGTCATTCACACTGCCAAGAAGTGTGCTGACTTGGTAAGCCAGTCCACTATCACCCACACCACATCATGTCCCCGTGATGTCCGTGGTAAGTGGGTCACAAAATCCATCGTGATATGGTCCCACTTCCACTTAGCCACCTCCAAGGGCTGGAGCAAACCTGCTGGTCTCTGATGTTCAGCCTTAACTTGCTGACATGTGAGACATCTACTAACAAAACTGCCAATCTACTTTTTCATCCCCTTCCAGTAATATTGGCGATGAAGACCACAATACATCTTTATACTGCCTGGATGTACCGTGAAACGGGAGCAATGGAACTCCCAAAGCATCTCCTCTCTCAGATCCATCAACTGGGGAACCATAACTCTTCCCCTATACCGAAGACTGCCATCTGAGTGAATGGTCCAGCCCTCGTCACCAGTCCCCGACCGTACCCGATCTATGATGGACAATATCTCTGTGTCATGCCCCTAGGACTCAATCACTCTACTCAGTAGGGAAGGAGTAGCCACTAAAGTTCCCAACGTACCCTAAGCCTGCCCTATGTAATGTAGACCAAATTATCCCACAGTCTCGACCATCTGCCACTCCCGGGAAGCCACACGAGCCAAAACTCCCCGTGACTTCCGGCTAAGTGCATCAGCCACCATATTTGTCTTACCTGGATGGTAATGCAAAGTGAAGTCGTAATCTTCCAGGTATTTCATCCACCTGCGTTGTCTGATGTTGAGGTCCCGTTGTGTGAAAATGTATTTCAGACTTTTGTAGTCCGAGAACACCTCAAACTTCTAACCATACAGTTAGTGGCACCAAGCCTTCAAGGCAAAGACAATGGCCGCCAACTCCATGTTGTGTGTAGGATAGTTTTGCTCGTGGTTCTTTAATTGTCGAGATCCATAAGCCACCACCCTCCCGGATTGCATCAAAACACTATCGAGTCCATCTTTGGATGTATCACAGTACACTGTATACATCTGTCCCCTTTCTAGGACTATCAAAATAGGAGCTGAAGTTAGCCTCCTTATTAACTCCTGGAATGCCTTCTCACAAGAATCATTCTACTCAAACTTGACCTCCTTCCAGGTCAACCTCATCATACGTGCAACCAGTCGAGAGAAGTCCTCAATGAACTTCCGATAGTACCTTGCCAATCCCAAGAAACTACATATCTCAAAAACTGACTTCGGTCTCTCCCAATTCATCAATGCCTCAACCTTTTCCGGGTCCACGGATACACCCGAAGCCGATACCACATGTCCCAAAAATTTTACCTCCATGAGCCAAAATTCACACTTGCTGAACTTAGCATACAACTGATGGTCCCTCAAGGTCTAGAGAACAATCCTCAAGTGACCCTCATGCTCCTCCTCGATCTTAGAGTAGATGAGGATGTCATCAACAAACACCACGATGAATTGATCTAAATAAGGTTGGAACACCTTATGCATGAAATCCATGAATGCCGCTGGTGCATTCGTCAATCCAAATGGCATAACTGTGAACTCGAAATGCTCATACCGCATTCTAAATTCCGTCTTAGAGATATCTGCCTCTCTAATCCTCAACTAATGGTAACCTGTGCGGAGATCTATTTTGGAATATACCTGCGCTCCCTTTAGTTGATCAAAAAGATCGTCAATCCTCGGTAAAGTGTACCTATTTTTTATGGTAACCTTGTATAACTATCGATAGTCTATACAGAGCCGAAGAGTCTTATCCTTTTTCTTGGTGAACAATATCGGAACGTCCGAAGGTGGAGTGATTGGTCTGATAAAACCCTTGTCCAACAATTCTTGTAATTGGACCTTGAGTTCTTGCAACTCAGCAGGTGTCATTCTATGCGGAGTCATAGAAATAGGCGAGGTACCAGGGTGCAACTCAATGCTAAATTCCACATCCCTATGGGGAGGTAGTCCCAGTAGTTTGTCTGAACAAACATTCGCATACTCACAAACAGCCCGACGTAGGCCCAACTCCTGTCTCACCTCATCCTCCAGCGTAAGGCTCTCAAGTCAACCTATCAACTGTCCGTGCCATCGAGAGTCGTACACGGCTTGGGGCAAGGTGTTGTGCTTTTCCCCCTAAACTTGAAACAAACACCTTCCAGCGTAGAGGCAGTGACCCTCTTCCTATCACAATCAATGACGACTTGGTGTGCCACCAACCAGTCCATCCCTAGGATGACATCGAATTCTGACATGTCCATGACCCTAAAGTCCACAGTGAGTAGGATCCCTGAGATCTCTAACTCACAACCCCGACATATCCGGTCAACTCTCACCCAAGCTCTTAAGGGAGAACTCACTTATAATGGCTCTTCTAAGGTATCAAACTCTAATCCCAAATCTTTAACATATGATGCAGAAATGAATGAATGCGATGCGCCAGAGTCAAATAACACCCTAGCCCATAAGAGGGACAGTAAAAATGTACCCTGGATGACTGAGTGATCCACTAGCTCGGCCTGAAGTATGATGGCGTAGACATGCCCTTGGGTCCCCGAAGTTTCGGCTTACACTCCCTGCCCTCGACCTCAACCCATGCTCTGACCCATCTGGCATGATTGCAAAGTCCCCGATCGAAAAATGGTAGGGGCTGGATTAGTGTCCTGAAACTGGTACTGACTTTCGTAACCCGTGATGGGGTAGGGAGGAATGTAGTGTTTCTGTGGTTGCCCCACTGAGGATTGGGACTGAGAAGTCTCATAACTCTGGGATTCCTACCTCTGAGGACAATCCCGCTTCATGTGACCCGGTTGATGGCATTGAAAACAAGTCTTCCAGCCTGCCTAGTGGGTAGTCCTAAAGTTTTCCCCACTCTAGGTAAATCGACCTTGGCCTTGGCCTTGATGGCCGCGGCCCTTATCCTGTGGTCCCTGTGGAGTAGAAGTCCTTTACTTCTTCCACGAACTAGAAAAAGATGACTGGCCCTCCTTCTTATTGTCCTTTGCACCCGCCTCCCGGATGCTTGGTGCGTCTTCAACCTCTCTCTCAATAGCCATAGTTGTTTCAACCATTGTATCCAAGTCTTGTAGGCGGAGGCCCATAATCTTTCCTCGGATGGATAATTTCAAATCATCTTCAAACTTTCTCACTTTAGCCATGTCAGTGGCCACGTAATCATTGGTAAAACGGGCTAGTTCGGTGAACTTGGCCACATACTCCATCGCTATCATTGTCCCTTGTTTCAATTAGAGGAATTCCCGTGCCTTCGCATGTCGAGCGACCGTTGGGAAGTACTACCCATAAAGAGCTCCAGGAACTCCCCCATGTCATGGTCTCCAAGTTCTTGGAATCCGTTACCCAATCCCACCATACTTGGGATTCTCCTTCTAGCTGGAATGCAACTAGTCTTATCTTAGTGGCATCCGAGGTGATTTTCATTGCCCTTAGGATTTTATTGACTTGTCGGAACCAATGGTCGGCTACCTTAGGGTCCAGCCCTCCCTTAAAAACTGGAGGTTTGTGTGCTTTAAAATGTTGGAGGTTACTCATGCCTCCTTGATTTGCACTAGCGCTAGCTTGTGCAACCATAGTCGTCATCATGCCCATTGTTTCTATAAAAGCCTGTTGGTCGAAGGCCGGTTGGGGTTGATTATTATTCGGCCCACTGCTTCGACGTCCTCTCCTCTCCTTCTACTTGCCATCTACATACTTGTCAAATGGCAACAACACACAAACTTAGTATCCCGAACTAGGTATCAAGTGCAAACTTTGAGAATTTTCACATTGTCCCCCTAGTAGAACGTATGTTTTGTACTAGTAGACATTTAAATCCCTGAACCATCCCGTTCACCCTTTTTCACTCCCAAGGTTATGTTTTCTAACCCTAGTGTGTCCATTTCAATACACATTTTATCATGTATATAATTTGCATAACAAATACCACATAACATGTAGCAATTAAAGCACACACATGCAATGCGCAATGGAATGCAATGGTTTAGACCCATGCCCCATCAAGCCTTAGGTAGTTCGTATACCTATGCTCTAATACCAAGCTGTAACACCCCATACTTCGAGAGTCCTTTACTAAACATTGACCAACCGTCAACCCGCGAAATTACCTTTCTTGTCTCAATTCCAAACCTTATGTCCAAACAAATTCCCTTGATCAGGATTTTAACCCACGTATATATCCTGTGTTCTTTTTATCATTTAATTCTCCTGAGGTACAACATGCCTCAAAATAGTTCATTTAGAATCCATTTGTATCCTTTTAACAAAAGAAAACAAAGTCTAAAAGCATAGGAAAACAGTTTTAAAGTTTCAGAAATTTGCAGACAGTACCGGTACGTCGAACCCTCGGGACCAAAATGTACCGGTACACAGTACCGGTACAGTCTTCCTAGATTTTTACTTGTTTCTCCTATTTTTCGTCCCCAATCCATTTCAGACCTTTCCACAACCACCCAAAACATATTTAATAAAGTTTTCCATACAAAACATGGCTTGTTTAAGTTACGTTACAGTCAATTCCATGAATTCATACATAAATTAGAATTTATTTACAGCAGCTTTGCAAAATAACCATAAAAGGCACAAGTCGGCTTTCATCATCCTTGGGGCTCGAAATGGAAGCCTTTCACCAGTATGAATCCCACACCTGAAATGTGTTTCCCATAAATGGTGAGCCACGCTCAATAGATTATTTCCTAAATAGGCTACTCCCCAACTCAAATGCACATGAAATGCTCATATGCAACCAATTCACCACTCATATTCCAAGCATGAATATGCATTCAATGTTGGAAATTTACAATGCAAAGTTATGGGATGAGATGAGACTCACTCTCACTACCTAACTCGAGCCCTTCTTGACTTTTTGACACACGCAATTTACAAATGTGCAATTGCCCGTCATCCGTGATCCCAAGCCCTTCCTCGCTCTCCAACACATGCAACTTTCCATGTGTATGATTTCGTCATCTATGTTATACATCAAATGACATTTACCAATCCGGGGTCATTTATGGGGTGGGTATTTATGGACTTCCACCAACGACACCCAACCAACACGAGATTTATGGACTTCCACCAATGGTCCCCCGTACACCGACACACTTTATGGACTAATACCAATAGAAGTGCGTATCCCAATCACCGGGCCTTACACCCGAGAGATCTTCTAGCCCTTCTTGCTAACCCCGACCCTCAACACCATGCAAACCTTGCGGTTTGGCCAAGTCATCGACCTAGCTTAATCGAGCCCACGTGTCATCCACCATGTGTGGTGTTGACTATATCATACACACACACCCACTCAATCGTAATGTTTCTGTCCATATGCAATGCAATGTCTCATTGCAACCACAATATGATGTTCAATATGCAATGTGTACCATTTGAATCATTTCAAACCCAATTCATATAATCCATGACAAATTATATCAAAAACATATACTTTTCATAACTCAATGTCAATAAACCAATATGCATTTCTGAACATTTTATCCAAAACTCAAGTCCAAGCATGTCATCTCATATTAAGCAACAACACACTTCCAAATCATGGCATAATGAAAACACATGACATGCCCCAAATTTCACATAATTCAAGAATTTGCATTAGGCAATTTCTATACACCCATTTCAAGATAGAAGATATTCTACCTACCTTCAATACCCATTTCACCAAATCATTTCTATAGGAAAGTCATATATATCTATATTAACCTATCCATTTCATCATAACATTCAAAGTGGTGAATAAACCTAAGTAGGAGAATCTCCTACCTCTTGAAGCGTGAAATCATGTTGTGAAGCCCCAAGAACCCGAAACAAGCTTGAATCTCCTCTTCCCAAAAATCCCATCCCTGGAATATCGCCCAAAACCGACCTCCTTGGTATGATTTTTTAGCCCACATCGAGGAGAACAACTTTCCTTCTTGGCCCGAGTAGATTTGATCGCTAGAATCCCATAGATCTTAGGGAAAAGGTAGAGAAAATCTCTTTTTTCCTCTCTTCTCCCTCCCCCTTTCTATCGGCTGAGAATTGCTGAAAAACATGTGGGAAAAATTATATTTTCCCCTATTTATATTTTTAGAATACTTGGCCCACAATTGGCCACACGTCTCTTTTAATTGCGGGTCCGTTGTCATCCCAAAACCTATAAATTTTGGCTCGGTTCAAGTTTCAAACATCTTTATTTTAAATTGACCTCAATTATTTCTCAAAATTTATTACTTTATTAAAATTTTCGTATTTGGGTCTCTCGGGACCCGACCGCCTCGTAAAACGCAAAAAATCTGACTATCTCAAAATTTGATGAAATTTGACGGGATAACTAGATTTCGCGAGACGAATTCAACGGTAAGGTCTATTTTATCATCCGATCTCTAGAAAAATTTGAGTTTATAACCCCAACCATGGTAGCAATTTTACTGTTTTTCCCTTTATTCATAAAAGTTTAAATTTACCCTGGTTTTTACAGTCAATGGTTAATTAATGACCCTCGGATTTTTGGGTTGTCACATCATGGACCAAGGTACATTGCTCCATGTATATATTTGTGTTTACTTATTCTTTTCAATTGTAGTTAGTGTTTTTTCATGTGGGGATGGGATGATCAAAATAGATTAGTGAGACGAGCCCAAGGACCAAACATGAACCTAGACCAAGACCCACCCGAGGATGCCGATGACATTTTTTGGGATGTAGGTGCTAATGTCCCAAGCGGCGGGAAGCAATACCCTAGAATTCCAAAATCCTAGAATGAAATTCCCACCTCCTAGGAATCAAGGAAACGATATTCCAATTGATCCTCCGACGAGGTCAGTGAGGGATTATCCCTAACCGACACGAAGGATCAGCCATTCTTGCATACTTCTCCCAATCCAAGCTCATGCCTTCCTTCTTAAATGGGGAATGTTACAACTATTTCCTCAATTCCATGGAATTAAAAAAGAAAATCCTTATTTGTACATTAAGAAATTTGAGGAAATAGTTACAACATTCCTTACGATTCATGTCGTGGAAGACATAGCTTGCAATAAATTGTTTCCTTTCTCCCTAAAAGATAAGGCCAAAATGGGGTTGAATTCCTTGAAGCCTCAATTAATAAGCTCTTGGACACAAATGCTTTTCAAGTTTTTAAACAAATTTTTTTCTGGTGCCTAAGACCACTACACTTAAGAAATAAATTCAATTTTTTGGAAAAACCTAATGAGTAGTTTTATCAATGTTGGGATCGATACATGGAATCGTTACAATCCATTCCACATCATGGATTTGAACCATGGCAAGTGGTGAGTTTCTTCTTCGAAGGGATTACATCGGGCCATCGAAAAATCATCTACATTATGTGCAATGAGGAGTTTTAAACAAGGATCCCGATGAGGCCCTAGAGTACTTCAATACATTGGCACAAAATGGGATATTATGGATCCCATTGATGTACCGAGGTCCTCTCCAGGTACTACTAAACCAAGCGGGGAGGAATGTATGATTTACGGGACTGAGAAGACTTGGTGGCCAAAATCACCAAATTGTCTCTGAAAGTTGAGAGTGTAGAGGTCAATAGGAGGCATGAGGTGTCTAACATAACCAAGACCGAAGAGTTTGCTCTATGTGTGAGAGTGTTGAGCATTCATTACCGGAGTGCCCCAACATTCTGACACTTAAAGAGGTTTACCATTGGCAAGTATATGCCTTCAGTCAAAGTAGGCAATCATTCTCCCTACACTCTAATACATATAATCCAGGTTGGAGCAATCACCCAAACTTTAGTTAGAAGAATGAGAATCCCATCCCTCTCGAGTCTAGTTATTTTTCACCTCCCATGCCTCCTAAGCCAAACCAATACCATGGTCAAGGTCCTTCATCTAGGCCCCAATACCTTTGGTCCAATCAACAAGGATTTTCACAAAATCTACCTCCACAAATTTTTGGTGAACAAGGACCATCCAACCCACCTATTGACCAACCACCTTATAAAAAAAAATTTGGAGGATGTCATGCATCAATTCATCCAAAGGCAAACTACTGCTTTATTGTTTCCATTGCATTCCCTAATCTCTGAACATGAACCCTTAATGTGTATATAGCTTATGTGTGTGGGTGAGTGTCACTCTTACTCAGGTTCAAGGCAAGAAATGGGAAAATGGGCGTGTGGAATGAAGTGTGTGTGTGTGCGTGTGTGTGTGAACAAAAGTGCTCCCCAAGCGTAGGGAGAGTTTTGAGTGTCGTGTTTTACTTGGAAATCATATTGCACAGTCATCTCCTCAAGGAAGGAGGTGAATCATGTCAAAGGTGATTTTAGTGAAAAAGAGAAAAGTCTAAAAATAGTTGATGTTGGAGTTTGGCGATTTGTTTTCTTCATGAAATGAAATGGAACAAGTGTTGGCTAATCCGGAAAGGTCATTCCAATGGGAATGCCAAATCAACTCAAGACTTTCCTACAATGGTGTTTAGATGTTCGATTGATTTATAGAAAGCGAGAGACTAAAATGGATGTGAGGATCCATGCATACGCCATGACAAGTCTACGGTATATCAAAGAGTCACAACCACGTCCACACTCAACCTAGTCAAATTGAATCAACATACACTATGAGGAGGAATGAAAATGAGTTTAAATAGCATACCCAAGAGGAGTTTTGATTCGCACTATTTTGTGATCAGAATTATATTATTATTATACATCCAAGTTTAAGTGGTCAAATTGTAGTTTTCTCGGTTTTAAGTCCAAGTATCCATCCCACGAAGAGTTTTAGTAATTAGCACTTAAAAAAAAGTAAAGGTGTTGCTTGAAGCAGAGTATTGATTGATAGCTTGTGAGGTAAGCTGAGATTATCAACTAGTTTAAATGAATAAATAAATAAAGTGCGTTGATAAAGTAGATTAATGACAGAAATATATAAGATACCCTTCAGTTTGGGGATCCATATGCTACATATTGGTTAATTACTGAAAATGCTACTTCACAACAATTAACTTCCATTTTATTGGAAATTCTGTGACATCCCAAAATTCGGGGGTCCTTTATTGACCCTTGACCACCCGTTAACCAGCAAAAATACCAGTGAGTGTGATACAACTCGACATCACATCAACATCAATCAATATCATCCCTTAAGTTGGGATTATAACCCACACATGCTACCCGTGCACAAGTTACCATTTAATCTATCAAAGTCCAATATACTCCAATATGTCTTATTTATGGTCCATATGTGTCCTTTGAACCTAAGCCCAAAAGCATAGCACAGGACTTTAAAAAATTTCAATTTTAGGTTCATGTTCGAACGTTATTTGGTGTTCGAACATCTGTTTTACATCCGAACGTCACTTGGGCTACAAATGTCACTTGCTCCCAGTAGTTTTGTATTTCCATCAGAGCACTGTAGAAACCAAAGAACTATAAGCTCCCCACGTTCGAAGTGGCATGACGTTTGAACATGGAATGCATTTAAACGAAGGTTGCGTTTGGATGTGAATTGGCGTTTGAACGCCAACAAAATTCGAGAATGTTGGTATCTTTGTTTTTAGAATTCCAATCCTTTCCAAATTCATCCCGAACATGTAGAATGAAGTTCTCTACATAATACATGATCCATACAAGGTTCTATTACAATTATTTGCATAAAGTTACATGCCAAAAACATAGTTTAGCAAATGTTTTACAAAAATTCATGGTTAAAGGCCACAAGTTGGCCCCTCTTCATCCTTAATGGTCCAAATGAGATCCGTCCAC
>CM042186.1:26127307-26139648 GCA_023539305.1 Ilex asprella | reverse complement strand
CTCTCATGCTTAAATGGTTATTAGAATGTAATGCCGTCCAGGGTGTACTTTGGGGCGTTACACCTACTTTGGTTTATTTACATCCTATGGTGTCCATAGAAACTGTGTGGGCTATTTTGAATGTTTTTAACACTTACCTATTAGAGTTGGTTTAATGAAACTGGGTAGGCCCAATTCTAGTTTGAATTGGTAGCTAGAAATTGCTAGTTTGTGATTTCTAGGATATTTTGATAATTTGGTATGGAAAAATCATATATTCTGATTTTTTTTTAATAGTTATTTGATAAATTTATAGATGTAATGTGATTACATGATTTGGTGCCTTGAAGGTGTTTGATAAAATGCCTACATGAAAAAGAGTGTCTTAATTGCATGAGATTTGTGATAACATGCTTGAATGACGTGGTAAAGAGAAATCATATGTTTAAGTTATGAATTACAAAGGAAATGAAATGTTGACATGTGCTTATGATATGTTGACATTGTGACAAAGTTTGGTAGTTATATGCATAAGATATAAATAGCCATAGAACATGAGGACAAGTGGTTGAATTGCTCATTTGATATGAATACATATTGGGCATGATATTGGCATCACATTCATGAGCATAAGTCATGAGTGTGGGTGTGTGAATGCATGGTTGATCAAACACCATGCTTGGTGGTTATTGCGTGGTCTTGGGAAGGTTGGACCGAAGATCCCCTTTAAGTCGCATGGTTGCATGGAAAAACTTTTGTCGGATATAACTTGAAGGGCTAGAAGTTCTCTCGGGTGCAAAACCCAGTTATTGGTCTATTCACTTCTGTTGGTGTAAGTCTAAAAAAGTGAACTAGGCATACAGAGCCTGCGGTGTAATTTTGAAATTCGTTGCCCAACAAAGACACAAAATTTTGTTAAAGATTTTGTTTTATAAACATACTTTTGGATGTGCAACATCCAACAATGCTTGGTTTTACAAAACGTGACTTTTATTTTAAACCAGCATTGGAGGAATTTGTTTAATGACGAAGGTTTTACACACCTGCATTACGTTGTGTTGTGGGAGCTGGTAAGAGCTCAGGTTAAAGTGCATGAGTGAGTGCCAATTCATATCATGGCATGGCATCGTAGAGTTTTAATCTTGAATCACATATTCTTTTTTGAAATGGATAAATATTGTGGATTCTTTCATGTGCACATTCATATGCATCTAGAGCGGGGAATAGGCTCTGTAAGAGATACTCTATTGAGTGTTACTCACCCTATACAAAAAAATATTTCAGGTGCGGGATATACACTAGTGGACGGCTCTCTTTTGGAGCCTCATGGGTGAAGCGAGGCCGAATTGTGGCATTTAACCTTGGTTTTTGTAAAACTTTTGTTAAAACTATGATTTGGGCAGGTAATATGTGTAAAAGAATTGTAATCAAACTTATATGAACTACTTTTAATATAACCTTATATATTTTATAAGAGTATGGATGAATGGGCCCAGTGTGACATATTTTTACTCATTAATGGACCTGGTGCGGTCATTGTGTTATATTGGGCCTCAGATGGGTCATGTTGATGTATGTTTTACAGGTTGGGTTTTGGGTAGAGCTTTCCGTACAAAGGAGACTCTGCCCGATTTTGTTAAATTATGGATCTTGGAAAATGGGACATAACGGCGTGATATCGAGTTACACAATATCCATAGGCATTCTGCGGATTAATGGGTGATCAACGAAACCCTAGATTTCGGGGCGTCACAACTTGGTATCAGAGCTTAGGTATACAGATTACCTAAGGCTTGATGGGCATTGGGTCTAGACCATTGCATTCCATATGCATTTCATGTTATGTACTCTACTTGCTACTTGTTATGTGCTACATGTTATGTGAATTATATGCATGGTGAAAAGTATTCTAACCCTAGTGTTTAGAAAACATAACCTTGGGTTCAAAAAAAGGGATGAATGGAATAGTTAAATGTGTAAATGTCTTATAGTATGTGACATATGTTCTACTAGGGGGACAATGAGATAATTCTCAATGTTTGTGTTTGATTCATATCTTGGGATATTATGTAAGTTGTTATTGCAATCTGACATATGTAGATGGCTAGTCGAGGAAGAGGACGCCGAGGTGGTGGGTGGAAGAACAACCAACCACCACTGGCCTTTGACCAACAAGCCTTCATAGAGGCTATTGGTACTGTGGCAGCTACCATAACACAAGCTATTGCAATAGTTGCTACTATTGCATAGACTGGTGCAAATGTAGGTCGAGGAGGATCAAGTAACCTCTAGAAGTTCAAAGCACACAATCCTCCAATCTTTTTGGGAGGAGCGGACCCGATGGTGGCTAACCATTGGTTCCGACAGGTGGATAAGGTCTTAGGAGCAATGGAGATCACCTCCGATGCTATGAAGATAACTCTAGCTACTTTTCAGGTAGAGGGAGAATCCCAAGTGTGGCAGAATTGGATAAAGACCTCAAGGAACTTGGGGATAGTGACATAGGCAGAGTTCAAGGAACTCTTCATGGGTAAGTACTTCTCGGCGACTGCTTGACATGCAAAGGCCCAAAAGTTCTTAGACTTGAGGCAAGGAATGATGACAGTGATGGAATACGTGACTAAGTTCACTGAATTAGCCTATTTCGCTAACGATTATGTGGCCATAGACATGGCCAAAGTACGTAAGTTTGAGGATGGCCTGAAGTTGTCCACTAGGGGTAAAATTATGGGTCTTTTTCTGCAAGACTTAGACACGATAGTCATGACAACTATGGCCATTGAGAGAGTGGTTAATGATGCAAAGAAAATCCAGGAAGCGGGTGGTAAAGATAAGAAGAATGAGGGATAATCCTTTTCTTCTAGTGCATGAAAGAAGCAGAAAATTTCTACTCTGCAAGGGTTTTAGGGACAGGGCAGCGGCTATTAAGGCCAAGGCTAGGGTCAATCATCCTAAGGTGGGAGACACTTCAGGGCTCCTAGCCAATAAGGACAGAGAGCATATTTCTATTGCCACCAACCTGGACACACGAAACGGAATTGTCCTTAGAGGCAGGGATCCCAGAGTTATGGGACACCCCAATCCTAGTCATCAATGGGACGTTCATGGACTAAGTTTGTTCCTCCCTACCACACCATGGGTCAGGGGAGCCAGCACCAGTCCCAGGGTGTTGCACATGCCCTTACTACTTCACAATGGGGCCAGAGTATGGGTTGAGGCCGAGGACAAGGCACACAAGTCTGGACTTTAGGGACCCAGGGGCATGCCTATGCTATCACTTCTCAGACAGAGCTGGTAGATCAGTCGGTTATCTAGGGTTAATTTTTTCTCTCTTGCTTATGGGCAAGAGTATTATTTGACTGTGGTGTATCTCATTCATTTATTGCTGCATCATGTGTAAAAGATTTAGGCTTAGAGGTTGAAACCTTGGAAGAGTCATTGCATGTGAGTTCTCCCCTAGGAGTTAGGGTGAGTGTTGATCAGATATGTTGGGGTTGTGAGTTAGAGATCGTGGAAATTCTACTCACCATGGACCTTAGAGTCTTGGACATGTCAGAGTTCGATGTTATCCTCGGTATGGATTGGTTGACAGCACACCGAGTTATCATTGATTGTAATCATAAAAGGGTCATTGCCTACACATCAGACGATATTATTTCATGTTTCAGGGGGATAAGCATAATGCTTTACCCCAAGCCGTGTACGACTCTAGATGGAATAGACAGTTGATGGGTTGGCTAGTAAGCCTTACCATGGAAGACAAGACGAGATAGGAGTTGGGTCTACCTCAGATGGTTTATGAGTATGAGGATGTTTTTTTGGATGAACTACCGGGATTACCTCTACATAGGGATGTATACTTCACCATTGAGTTGTATCCTGGTACATCGCCTATTTCAATAACTCCACGTAGGATGGTGTCGACTGAGTTGCTAGAACTCAAGGTCCAATTGTAGGAATTATTGGACAGAGGGTTCATTAGACCGAGTACCTCACCTTGGGGCGCTCTAGTGTTATTTACAAAGAAGAAAGACAAGACCCTTCGACTATGCAAAGACTATCGACTATTAAATAGGGTTACTATCAAGAATAGGTACCCTTTGTCAAGGATTGACGACTTGTTTGATCAACTGAGAGGGGCATAGGTCTACTCCAAGATAGATCTTCGCACCGGTTACCATCAGTTGAGAGTTAGGGAGGAAGATATCTCTAAGATAGCGTTCATAACGTGCATGGGCATTTTAAGTTCACAGTGACGCCATTCGGATTGACGAATGCCCTGGCGATATTCATAGATCTCATGCATAGGGTGTTTTAACCCTACTTAGATCAGTTTGTTATAGTCTTTATTAAAGACATCTTGATCTACTCCAAGTCCGAGGAAGAACATGAGGGTCACTTAAGGATTATTCTTCAGACCCTGAGAGACCATCAATTGTATGTCAAGTTTAGCAAGTGTGAATTTTGGCCTACGGAGGTGAAGGTTTTAGGACCTTTGGTGTCCACTTCAGGTGTATCCGTAGACCCGGAGAAGGTTGACACAGTTATGAATTGGGAGAGGCCAAAGTCAGTCTTCGAGATACGTAGTTTCTTGGGCTTAGCAGGGTATTACCAACAATTTATTGAGGACTTCTCCCGATTAGCTGTACCTATTACAAAGTTAAAGCGGAAAGAGGTTAAGTTTGAGTGGAATGATTCATGTGAAAAGGCATTCCAGGAGTTGAAGAGAAGGCTTACTTCAGCCCCTATTTTGATTGTCCCGAAAAGATGACAGAGGTACATAGTGTATTGTGATGCCTCTAAAGACAGACATGGATGCGTTTTGATGCAGTACAAGAGGGTAGTGGCTTATGGTTCTCAGCAGTTAAAGAACCACGAGCAGAATTACCCCACACATGACATGGAGTTGGCAGCCATTGTCTTTGCCTTGAAGGCATGGTGCCATTACTTATATGGTGAGCAGTTTTAGGTGTTTTCGGACCATAAAAGTCTGAAGTACATCTTTACACAGCGGGACCTCAACATGAGGCAACGCTGGTGGATGAAGTATCTGGAGGACTATGACTTCACTTTGCATTACCATCGTGATAAGAAAAATGTGGTGGCTGATGCACTTAGCCAGAAGTCATACGGAGTCTTGGCTAGTGTGGCTTCCTGGGAGTGGCAAATGCTCGAGACTGTGAGATAGTTTGAGATACGCTATATGGGGCAGGCTTAGGGCAGTTTGGATAGTTTGGTGGCTATGCCTTCCCTATTGAGTAGAGTGATTGAGTGCTAGGGGCAGGACATAAATATATTGTCCATCATGGATCGGGTACGATCAGGGACAAGTGATGAGGGCTAGACCATTCACTCGGATTGTAGTCTTCGGTCTATGGGAAGGATCGTGGTTCCCTAGTCGCGAAGCTGAGAGAAGAGATCCTTAGGGAGTTTCATTGCCCCCGTTTTTTCGTACACCTCAGTGGCACGAAGATGTATCAAGATCTTCATCGCCAGTACTACTATTGAGAATTTTGTTAGTCGATGACTCACGTGTGAGCAAGTGAAGGCTGAGCACTAGAGACGAGCAGGGTTACTGTAGCCTTTGGAGGTAGCTGAGTCGAAGTGGGTGCATGTCACAATGGATTTTGTAACTCACTTGCCACGAACATCGCGAGAGCATGATGCGGTGTAGGTGATAGTAGACCGGCTTACCAAGTTGGCGCTTTTTTTTAATGGTGCGGATGACCTTCACGTTGGAGAACTTTTGTAGGTTGTATATACGGGAGATTGTTCGGCTGCATGGGGTGCCCGTATCTATAGTATCAGATCAGGATCCCAAGTTTACGACTCTTTTTTGGGAGATTTTTTAGCGAGCCATGGGGACACAGTTGATGATGAACACTGCTTTTCATCCCCAAACGGACGATCAGTCAAAGAGGACCACCCAGACACTGTAGGAGATGCTACGAGTATTTATCCTAGATCTCAAGGGTAACTAGGAGGAGCCTTTACCCTTAGTGGAGTTCGCCTACCGCAATAGCTATCGAGCGAGCATACAGATGGCACCATATGAGGCACTGTATGGGAGGCCTTGTCAATCTCTGGTTTGTTGGACGGAGGTAGGCGAGAGACCCTTTACGAGTCTAGATTTGTTTAATGTCACTTTCAAGAAGGTGAATTTGATATGAAAGCGTCTTCTCCCAGCACAGAGCCGACAAAAGAACTATGTTGACTAACTACAGTGACCTCTAGAATTTAAGGTGAAAGATCATGTCTTCTTGAAGGTTATGCCTAAAAGAGTAGTAGTCAGGTTTGGCAAGCGGGAAAGTTATCGCCGAAGTTTGTCGGCCCCTTCGAGGTACTCGAGAAAGTAGGTACAGTTGTTTACTAGTTGGCGTTACCTGACCACTCCTCTCTTAGGCGACATGGGAGCACGAGGACACTATACGTACCAATTATCCTTTCTTATTCAAGGATGGAGGTACTTTCTTATAGTCATTTAATGTTAAATGACTGTAGCATATGCAAGTGATTGAATGTGTATGTATGTGTGAATTTCGGGGACAAAATTTTTTTAACGGGGGAAAAATGTAAAACATGATAAATTTTAACTTTTTGTTAAAAAGGGTAAAATGGCAATTTGTAATTATAATGCCTATTTAAATACTCATGTTCTAGAGCTCGAATGACACAACGGACTTCGCCGTTGGATTTGTATCACGAAATCTAGTTATTTTGTTGAATTTTGTCAAATTCAGAGATTGTCGAATTTTTGCACGTTGTTCGAGGTGGCTGGGTGGCTTCTAACCTCACAAAGGTCCCTCCTTTTTTAAAAAGAATTTCTTTATAATTGGATTAAATTTTAAATAAAATTAATTTGAACATAAATTGAGATGTAATGAATTGTTTCGGAGCGAAAATGGACTCGGACAAGGGGGCTTGTGGCGCGACGTGGACCAAGTGTTAAGGGTTTTAAATATGATGAAATATCTAATTTTGGAGTCATTTCATCAGCTGAAACTAGTAGGTACATGTTGGGGAGAAAGAAAGAAAGAAAAAGAGAGAAAAAAAGTGAGATATCGAGACTTGTTTCTCAGATCTACGGAGTTCTGCCGGTCGGAATTCTTCAAACCAAGAATCAAAGTCGATCTTCTAGACAATGGCTACACAACCACACCAAGAAAAAAGGATTTCACTGAAGATCGAAAGAGGAGATTTTAGAAAATCAAGACTTGGAGGTTAGTGTTGGTGTTCTTGAAGGTTCTATCCTTCGTTTTACGCTCCAAGAGGTAGGGTTCCCTCCTACTTTGGATTATTTACATCCTATGGTGTCCATAGAAAATGTGTGGGCTGTTTTAAATGTTTTTAACACTTACCTATTAGAGTTGGTTTAATGGAAATGGGTAGGCTCAATTCTAGTTTGAATTGGAAGTTAGAAATTGCTAGTTTCTGATTTCTAGGATGTTTTGATAATTTGGTATGTAAATATCATATATTCTGATTTTTTAATAGCTATGTGATAAATTTATACATGTTATGTGATTATAGGATTTGGTGCCTTGAAGGTGTTGGATAAAATGCCTATATGAAAAAAGAGTATGTTAATTGCATGAGATTTATGATAACATGCTTGAATGATGTGATAAAGAGAAACCATATGTTTAAGATATGAATTACAATGGAAATGAAATGTTGATATGTTCTTATGATATGTTGACATTGGGATAAAGTTTGGTAGTTATATGCATAAGATATAAATACCCTAGAACATGTGGACATGTGGATGAATTGCTCATTTGACATTAATGCATATTGAGCATGATATTGGCATCACATTCATGAGCAGGAGTCATGAGGGTGGGTGTGTGAATGCATGGTTAATCAAACACCATACTTGGTGGTTGATATGTGGTCTCGAGAAGGTTGGATTGAAAATCCCCTTTGAGTAGCATGGTTGCATGGAAAAACTTGTGTCGGGTATAACAAGAATGGTTAGAAAATCCCTCGAGTTCAAAACCCAGTTATTGGTTTATTCACTTCCGTTGGTGTAAGTCCACAAAATTGAATTAGGCATACGGAGTCGGTGGTGCAATTCTAAAATCCGTTGCCCAACAAAGACACAAGATTTTGTTTTATAAACATACTTTTGGATGTGCAACATTCAACAATGCTTGGTTTTATAAACACATGACTTTTATTTCAAACAAGCATTGGAGGAATTTCATTAATGATGAAGGTTTTACACAAATACATTACATTGTGTTGTGGGAGTCGGTGAGAGGTTGGGTTAAAGTGCATGAGTGAGTGTCATCTCATATCATAGCATGACATGGTAGAGTTTCAATCTTGAATCACATAATCTTTTTTGAAATGGATAAATGTTGTGGATTGTTGCATGTGCACATTCATGTGCATCTAGGGTGAGGAGTAGCCTCTGCAGGAGATACTCTATTGAGCATTTCTCACCCTATATGGGAAAATATTTTAGGTATAGGATATACACCGATGGGCGACTCTCATTTGGAGCCTCAAGTGTGAAGAGAGGCCGAATTATGGCCTTTAACCTTGATTTTTGTAAAACTTTGGTTAAAACTAAGTTTTGGGCATGTAATATGTGTAAAAGAATTGTAATCAAACTTATATGGACTACTTTTAATATAACCTTACATGTTTTATATGAGTATGGATAAATGGATCCGATGTGACCAATTTTTACCCATGAATGGACCTGATGCGGTCATTGTGTTATATTGGGTCTCGGATGGGTCATGTTGATGTATGTTGTACAGGTTAGGTTTTGGGTAGAGATCGCCGTACAAAAGAGACTCTGCCCGATTTTGTTAAATTATGGATCCTGATAAATGGGACACAACGGCGTGATATCGAGTACACGATATCCACAGGCATTCCATGGGCTGATAGGTGATCAACGGACCCCCGGATTTTGGGCCGTCACATCCGAACTATCTGGGTCGGTCACATAAGTGACACAGTTAATTTTATTTCTCATGTATCTTGTTAACATCAGAGCAGAAAAGGATGGCGTCTCAGGGTATCCCTTGCTATCTCCATCTCTAATCCACCGTAAATGATCTAACGCTCGTGATGAAATTGATTCCGTACACTTACTATATTGTCTCAAATGTTCTATACGACCACATTTTACACAAGCACAAAGACGGTTCACTTGTCGGTGTTTAGCATATGTACATTTTCCACAGAGGGGTCGTGCTTGACTCTAAAAATATTCTAAATTTCTAACATACTTAGCTTTTTGCATGATCAACATATGTATATCATTTGAAAAGTTACGTCGTAAAATTAAACTTGACCAAAATAATTTTTCGTCCACTTTTCATTTTATAAGATAAAATTTTAAAACGACTCAAAAAATTATTAAAAATTGAGTCACTATATAGTTTTTTAACGTCTATCAGTCCCAATGACAAACATAATTTTTAAATTGCAATTACTATTTTAAACACACAAAGTAAATTCACACGCCTATCTCTCCAACTTAAATTAAATGTTATCTGTAATTTATGAACAATGATAGTCAGCATTACTAATAAAAATCAGGAATTTGTTGTCTTTCAACATTTAGGATTTCTGGCTCTCACTTAGGAGATTTAATCTATCAAATAAATTACAAGTAATTAGTAATATTACTGATAATCAAACAACAATATATATTTAATGCACATGAACTGGTTCAAAAAGTTGCACATAAGTTACATCTTGCGTAAAATTATCATAATAGGGTTTAAGTCTTTGTCCATTTACTTTAAATATATTCCAAGACAGGAAATAGACGAAGCTTTGCATTGTATAACAAAAACTTTTTGAGATGGTTGAAAAGATTTTCTAATGATATTTTTATCATGAAAAACTTTTGTTCTTTATTTAGCAAATTTTTGTATTTTCATAAGCTTCATTTCTTAACTCTTCTAATTCATTGATTTAAAGTTTTGCGAGTGATTCCTGCTTTATCCATATCAAAATTCATCATTTTGATTGCCCAATATGCTTTATGTTCAAATTTTACAAGCAAATGACATGGTTTACCATAAACTAACCGATAAGGAGACATTCCTAAAATAGTCTTATAAACGTTACAGTAAGCCTAAAACGCATCAGTTAATCTTGAAGATCAATCTTACGATCTGGATTTACTATTTTTTAAAAAATGTATTTTATCTCCCTGTTAGCTAATTTAGCTTGCCCACTTGACTACAGATGGTGCGAAGTGGATATTTTATGAGAAATCATGCATATTTTCATCAGGTTTTCAAAAACTTTATTACAAAAAATGTAATCCACCATCACTGATGATTGTTCGAGGAATCCCAAATCCGGATAAAATATTTTCTTTGAAAAACTTGATCACTATTTTGTGATCTTTATTTCTACATGGAATTGCCTCTACCTATCTAGAAACATAGTCAACCGCAACAAAAATATATAGATATCCAAAGGATGGAGGAAATGATCTCATAAAATTGATGCTCCAACAATAAAAAATTTTAATAATCAAAATAGGGTTTAAATACATCATATATATTTCCGAAATATTTCTCATTCTTTGGCATCTGCCACAGTTTAAATAGAAGATATGAACATCTTTGAAAAGAGAAGGCGAATAAAATCCACACTACAAAATTTAAGTAGCTATTTTCTTTGAAGCAAAATGACCTCTGTGAGCTTCAGAGTGTCAAAAATGAATTACCTGCCTAATTTCATGACTAGGTACACCACATCTTATTATTAGGTCCTTACAATATTTAAACTATGACACCCCATAATTTGGGGGTCCGTTGATCACCCATCAACCCGCGGAATGCTTGTGGATATCGTGTAACTCGGGTCCATTTATGAGTAAAAAATGGCCACACCAGGTCCATTTATCAATACTCATATAAAACATGTAAGGTTATATTAAAATTAGTCCATATTAGTTTGATTACAATTCTTTTACATATATTACATGCCTAAAACATAGTTTTAACAAAAGTTTTATAAAAACCAAGGCTAAAGGCCACAATTCGGCCTCTCTTCCCTTGAAGCTCCAAATGAGAGTCGTCCACCGGTGTGTATCCTGTACCTGAAATATTTTCCCGTATAGGGTGAGCAATGCTCAATAGAGTATCTCCTACTGAGGCTACTCCCCACCCTATATGCATTTGAATGTGCACATACAACAATCCACAACATTTATTCATTTCAAACAAGAATATGTGATTCAAGATTGAAATTCTACCATGTCATGCCATGATATTAGATGACACTCACTCATGTACTATAATCCGAGCTCTCACCAGCTCCCCCAACACAATGTAATGCACGTGTGTAAAACCTTCATCATTAATGAAATTCCTCCAATGCTTGTTTCAAATAAAAGTCACGTGTTTATAAAACCAAGCATTGTTGGATGTTGCACATCCAAAAGTATATTTATAAAACAAAATCATTAACAAAAACTTGTGTCTTTGTTGGGCAACAAATTTTAGAATTGCACCGCCTGCTCCGTACGCCTAATTCACTTTTTTGGACTTGCACCGAGGGAAGTGAATAAACCAATAACCTGATTTTGCACCCGAGGGATCTTCTAGCCCTTCTTATTATACCCGACACAAGTTTTTCCATTCAACCATGCAACTCAAAGGGGATCTTCGATACAACCTTCCCGAGATCACATTTCAACCACCAAATAAAGTGTTTGATCAGCCATGCATTCACACACCCACACTCTTGATTCATGCCCATGAATGTGATGCCAATATCATGCCCAATATACATTAATGCCAAATGAGCAATTCAACCACATGTCCACATGTTCTATGGCAATTTATATCTTATGCATATAACTACCAAACTTTTCCCAATGTCAACATATCATAAGCACTTATCAACATTTCTTTTCCATTGTAATTCATAACTTAAACATATAGTTTCTCTTTACCATATCATTCAAGCATGTTATCACAAATCTCATGCCATTAACACACTTTATTTCATATTGGCATTTTATCAAACACCCTCAAGACACCAAATCATGTAATCACATAACATGTATAAATTTATCACATAACTATTAAAAAAATAGAATATATGATTTTTACACACCCAATTATCAAATCATCTTAGAAATCACAAACTCGCAATTTCTAACTACCAATTCAAACTAGAATTGAGCCTAGTCATTTCCATTAAACCAACTCTAATAGATAAATGTTAAAAACAGTCAAAACAGCCTACACATTTCCTATGGACACCATAAGATGTAAATAAACCAATGTAGGAGGGAACCCTACCTCTTAGAGTGTAAAACGATGGATAGAACCTTCAAGAACACCAACACCAACCTCCAAGTCTTGATTTTC
>CM042186.1:26110731-26122931 GCA_023539305.1 Ilex asprella | reverse complement strand
CGTAGATCTTTAACTAGCGAGTCTTATGATATATTGATGCTATAATTCCAGGCACAACACCAAAATTACAGACATCATTGTATCACACATTAAGCATATAATATATATATATATAGTAACATATAAACAAAACATCAGCATTTGCAGAACTTAACCAATATTATACATATGTTTACCCCAGTTTAAAGGGTATAAACAACTACTCACGCTCCATTGCTTTAGACAAGCATGAAGTGCAAGCAATATTCATTACAACTGAAATGAAATGGTAAATTGTAAAACTTGTTTGACATGGAACAACTGAAGCACAATCACCTTTATTATCATTCAAGACACAAAAGTGGCGGCAGTTCAACTATTCCAATAGAAAGATACAAAAGAAATGTAAAAATATAGAGTGTCATGCTCTGAGTGTGCCAAGTGTTGTATTTTAATTGGTCCAAGTGTTTTGTTTTCAATGGTCTATGTGTCACATCCTGATTGATCCAAGTTTCTTTATTGCACTTTAGTCCTTCGTAGTTTCAAGCTTTGCAAAATTCCCTTGTATTTTCTAGTATTTTTGCATTTTACCTTGAACTTTAAACATAAAATATTAAACACTTTAATTTACATATAAACTCTAATTCATAATATTTTTTTTATTTTATCCTTCAAAATTGATTACTTAATCATTCTAATTTACACACTAATTAGGGTTAATCAACTATTCCACTCACGTCTTAGAATTTGATCTTGTGGTTTTTGCTCTTAAGTTGTAGAGGTGTTACCTGTAAGGAGAAAAGTTTCAAGTGTTTTATGATTATAAGAGTCTCAAGTATATATTCACACAAAAGACTTAAATCTTCAGCAAAGAAAGTGGATTGAGTATCGAGAAGATTATAATTTCACACTCAACTACCATCCGGGGATGGCTAATGTAGTTGTAGATGCACTAAGCAGAAAGTCTCGGGGTGATCTCAATGCTCTTACAAGTAAATGAAAAATGATGGATACCCTTAGAGACTATGATCTACGGGTTAGAGGAGATGGATTCCGACCATGCTTGTTTAACCTTGTGGCTCAACCTACCCTCCAAAGTAGGGTTGTGGAGTTGCAATGGTTGGATCCTTACTTAGAGACAATTCAAGCTAAATTGGAAATGGGAAAGCAGTTGAAGGTTGGTCATTGTGGAATGGAGAAATAAGATATCGGGAAAAGCAATGTGTTCCCAAGGATTCGTCCCTAAAGGAGGAGATACTCGGAGAGTGTCATCGTTCAAAATTCTCCATTCATCCAAATAATACTAAGATGTATAGAGATATGAAATACCAATACAGGCGAAAAGGGATGAAACAAGATGTGACTAAGCACGTTGTAAAGTGTGCGGTGTGTCCGCAGGTGAAGATGAGCATAAAAAATCCAGAAGATTATTACAGCCCTTGTCTATTCTAGAATGGAAATGGGATCACATCACCATGAATTTTGTATCTGGCTTTCCACGGACGTCATGAGGGCGTAATGTTGTATGGGTCATTGTTGATAGACACTCCAAGTCTGCTTATTTCTTAAGTATGAAGACCATTGATACTTGAGAGACATTGAGCATGCTTTAAATTCGTGAGATTGATAGATTACATAGAGTTCCACTCTCTATTATGTCAGATCATGATTCTTGTTTTGTGGCACAATTTTGACAAAGTCTAAAACTAGCTATAGGTTATAATTTAGCACTGCCTTTCATCGTCAAATGGATGGCCAATCCGAGAAGGTGAAATAAATTTTGGAAGACATGTTACAAGCTTACATGTTGGACTTCAGGGGGAGCCGGATTGATCATTCGACATTGGTAGAATTTGCATATAATAATAGTTTTCAATCCAGCATTGACATGGCACCGTATGAGGCATTGTATGGAAGACCATGTAGGTCCCTGACTTGTTGGTTAGAAGTTGGAGAAAGTAGTTTGTTTGGGCTAGAAATTGTTCAGGAGACTACAGAGAAAATTCAACTTATCCATGGGAGACTACGCACGACACAAAGTAGACAGAAAAGCTGTGCGGATAAAAGACGAGGACCACTACAATTTCAAGAGGGGAATTATGTTTTCCACAAAGCGTCACCCAAGAAGGGAGTGTTGAGATTCGGCAAGAAGGGTAAATTAGCTCTAAGGTATATCAGACGGTTTGAAGTGATTAAAGCAATGGGCAAAGTGACATATCAACTTCAGTTACCAGCTTAGTTGTCAGGCGTACATGACGTGTTCCATGTTTCCATGCTAAGGAAGTGTTAGTCGGATACAAAGCATGTCGTTGATTTGGAGGATGTTGAAGTTCAAGATGGGGCAACTTATGAAGAACAACCGGTGAAGATTCTTGATACCAAGGAGATCCACCTGGTGAAAGTCTTGTGGCAACATCATGGGGTGGAGGAAGCTACTTGAGAACCAGAGTTGGAGATGAGAGAGAAGTACAATCATTTGTTCTCTACTTAAGATAAGTTTCGATGACAAAACTTTCTTTAAGGGGTGTATTGTAAACCCTCAACATGTAATAGAACTTGTACCAACTATGTTGGATATGCAAAATGTATATTGTATAAATTTGGGTTAGTTTTGCAAAGGTTTGAAATAGATTGGAAATCCAAAATAGAGGAAATGGACAAATTAGGACAAACTATACCTGTTCAGCGTAGTAGTACGCTGCTGTCCAGAGAGCTTATCGTACTAGTACTGCACACTGGTACACTCTGTAAATTCCATAAATTTCTAAGTCATGATCTGGGGTCCAATTCTCTCCCTATAAATACATAAGAACGCCCCATTTAGCCCCATTTCAACTTTTCTAACCCTAGGAAACCTTACAGAGGAAGAAAGAGAGGGAAAAACACAAGATCAAAGGGGATTTGCACATTGGATTGGATCAAAGCCCTAGTTTTTCAAGAACACCAAGGTAGGAGTTTCTTCCAATTCTCTTACATTGAGGTTAGGGCTTACACATATATGCATTATGTTGACTCTAAGTCATATATGTATGCTATGAAATCATTGATTCTTGATATTCTTATGAATATTACCATGTTTTAAACAAGGCTATGGTTGGATAGCCATTAAATCTCTTTTCTTGTTTTAAAACCCTAGTTTTCAAGAGAGATGGATATTTCTCTTTATTTTTCCTTCGTCCTTGATTTCAAAACTTTAGTGCTTTATATTGAACAATGAAATGGTATTGTTGATGATCTCTTGCATATTTTCTTATATTGTTCTATTGTAATACTTAATGTGAAATTTGGGAATTTTTGGATTTGCTCGTGATTTAAAGAAATTGGTTGGATAATATATCACTTGTAGATGTTTGGATGACCATAGGTGGCCGTTGATTGGGTATCGTAGAGTAGGTAGATGTGTTTCTTACTCTGTGGGGATTTGAATTTTTCCTACCACTCGTAGTGGGGTTGGTGCCTTGTGTGGACCAAATCACTATTCGCTCACGGGTACTATGGCTGAGGGTTAGTATACTATTCTTGGGTTGGATTCTTCACTGCTAATGTGTTGGTATACGCCCTTCCTAACAGTTTGATATCCTTGCGAGGATTGGGTGTATGTGCGTGGGCCAGAATATTCTCGATGTGTTTATGCATGCGATATCTTACATAATAACTAAGATACATTGTAGTTTATTGTTGTTGTTCACGTGGTGGATGATTGCTTGTTGATCAAACGGTTGGTTGTGTTTTATTGTGGAAATGGTTGTTGTAGAAATGATAATTGGTTGTAATCATCATTGTTGGAAATTGTTTTTATCCTTTCATTTAATTATTGTTCTTGCTTAAACTTGGGATCCATTGAAATGTAATTATTTTCTTTCAAAAGCTTTCTATGCTATTTGTGAAAAGAGACTGACTTGTTTTATACATTTTCTAAACCTTGTTTGAGTTTGGGAGGATTTTCCTACAGAGCTTAGTGCTCACCCCCTATGATTCACTTTTTTTAGTGTTTCTGATTTATATTATAGCATACACCCTAGTATAAGTGGTCGAATTATAGTTTTCTTGGTTTTTAGTCCAAGTATGGATCTCACGAAGAGTTTTCAGTAATTTAAAATTCGAAATAAATAAAAACAGTAAATTTGTTGTTTGAAGCAGAATATTGTTTCATAGCTTGTGATGTGAGCTTAGATTAATAACTAGTTGAAATGAATAAATAAATAAAGTGCGTAGATAAAGCATATGAATGACACGAACATAACATATACCCTTGAGTTTAGGGATCCATATGCATCATAATATTTGAATGCATTTTCTAAGACATCTAACCTACCAAAAACTTGAACCAACCTTATGAACCACAATTGGTTAATTATACCCAAAGTCATTTTCAAAATTGCAACATGATTTAAGATTTTGATGTTTTCAAAGTACAAAGCTTGGATTTCTAATTTAAACTACCTAAATGAATACTCAACCTGTAAAACATGAATTCAAACCATACAAGTATTCCCAATTCTAAACAAACATTGAAAGTTGAGCAATAGCCCCCTATTCGATAAGCATGGAGCTATTTAACAAATTGCTTAGATGATCGAACTAAGCATACATGAGCATCACTGTAGCCTTAAATACTAGTCTAAAGTATGCACCTACACATTCATTTTCAAACTCATGTGTGTGAATTGGACAAGTAATTTGAGAATTTAAGCAATAGAATTCACCTTCGAATGGCTAGCCAAATTCAGTTTTAATGCAAAACTTACCAAAGGTCACTCTTAACAATGAAATACACTATAGTAATCCTGGCATGCACTCCATGTGTACATGTGAGATATAATCTGGTGTATAAAACAAAGTGTGCTCATATGTAATCCAAAAAAGAAGTTCATGTATGAAAGTGAATCGACTTTGGCAAAATCTCAGGAAAAGAATGCTAAGACATTGGGTAGCAAAACTAACTCATAATTTCTTTAAAATAATACATCTTCAATGCTTATCTAGATCACTTAGGACTTCAATGGTTGTAATAGGTCCTTGTGGTGATATTAAGGCAAAAGAAACGAAGGGCATAGGATAACAAATAGGGCTGTTCTGAGTGAAAGACTTTTATTCCAAAAAAAAACACCTCCCTTTTCATTGGAGTTTCATTCTTAGACCATCACCACACTCTTTGTTACATTTCTTTATTTTCCTTAACATTTTCCTTTTATTTTGATCATTCTTTTCTTCTTCCTTTTATTGGATTTTCATTCTCTTTATTTTTTGTTCAACTCTTTGAGTTTCAATAAAATTATCCCTTGCTGGAATTTTCACACCATCCTTCCTTCACCTTTGCTATCACTCATATTCAGTTCAAGGAACAACCAATGTAAGGTAGATATTTATCATTTTCATTGGCTTGGTCAAATGTATGGCATCGAAACAAATTTCAATTAGGCTCAATCATGGCACTAGGGTTAATATCTTCACAAGAAAATGGCTAAGGCTCGAAATATTCAAATATGGCCTAAAATCACTTCTAGATATGCATGGGAAAGCGTTATGCATTTCAAGAAAATTAAATAAACTACACATGCATCCAACCATGACAAACATAATGAGATTATTGAACAAATTGGACATTGAAAAATTGTTCCTTGAGTAAATGTAAGTTCCCTCCACAAATAGGTTGTCTCTAAAGCTCTCATGGATCCTTACTCACCTCCACTATTTATGTCAAGCGTAAAATATGAATTCAATCCATAAATTGCTAAAATTATACATTCATGGAGCACATACGGCTGAGTTGAAAAGTAGATACATATGGGATACTCACGCATAGGATTAACTTCTACAATATGCTCATGTGCTCAAGGTTCTAAATAAAGATCAACATTTCAACATTTAGATATTTTTCACATAATTTGCACTAAAGCAAACAAAGATCTGTGAAAGGTGAATTTTCACCCCAAAAATTGGTATTATCCACAAAAATACCCCCTAAACATTGGTGTATCATGCAAATGGTGTAACTCAACCCCCAACTTAATTCATGCATTATCCTCAATGCAACAAAAAGATATGATATACAATGAAAGACAATAAAAAGATGAGTAGGGTTAGAGAACATCTCACACTTGAGCTTTGACAAAACCACCAATATCTGAAACTAAGAAAACAATGCTATATGACAGAAGAAAGTAAGTAACATGAAATAAGAGTAAATTAAGTAAATAAAAGTGTCTGTACAATAAAAAGCATAAAAACCAATTACTTCTCCTCCAAGTTCGGATAAATCGGATCCATTAAATCCTCCTCCACTCCTTATCCTTCAAAACCCTTGAAAAATGGCTTCAAACTTTGGCCATAGACCTTCAATGTCTGGTCATTCTCGGGGTTTGTGACTTCCACAACATCATTAGGGTAGGCCACCTTGACAAGATAGGGGCCATCCCAACCAGATCAGAGTTTGCCTTGAAAAATAGAGAGACGAGAGTAGTATAAGAGCACTTTTTGGCCTGGCTCAAATGAATTTTGTACATTGGATTTGTCATGAAAAATCTTAGCCTGCTCTTTTAAACTTTTAGAGCTCTCATATGCATCTCTTCGAACCTCTTTGAATCCATTCAATTCTAGCTCTCTATGTTCTCTGGGTATTCTTAAATTGAAATTCAAAGTCTTTATGGCCCAATAGGCCTTTTGTTCCATCTTTACTAGAAAATGGCACATCGTTCCATGAATGAGCCGGTAGAGAGAAATGCCCAAAACAGCCTTATAGGCGGTGCAATAAACTCATATGGTATCAATCAATCTGACATACTAATCTTTCCTATTTGGGTTAATCGTCTTCTCTAAGATATTCTTGATCTCCCTATTGGCCAACTAGGATTGACCATTGGTTTATGGGTGCTATGCAGTGGATACCTTAAGTGTGACACCATATTTGTGTGTCTGAAACGCAAATAGTCTGTTGTAGAAGTGTGATCCACCGTCACTTATCATTACACGAGGCATCCCAAACCTAAAAAAAATGTTCTCCTTGAGAAACTTGACCACAACCTGGTGGTCATTGGTCTTGGTTGGGATATCCTCCACCCACTAGGACACGTAGTCCACTGTCAGTAGAATTTATAGATGACCAAACGATATAGGGAAGGGACCCATGAAGTCGATGCCTTAATAATCAAATATTTCTATAACAAGTATAGGGGGAAAGTGGCATCATGTTCCTTTGGGTCACACTACCCAAATGTTGACATCTATCACATTTCTTACAAAATGAAAAACAATATTTTACTAGAGAGGGCCAATAAAAACTTGATTGAAGAATTTTTGTCGAAGTTTTCTTGGTAGAGAAATGACCACCGCATGTTTCTGAGTGGCAAAATATAAGGACGTCTAGCTATTCATTTTCTAGTATGCATCTCCGCTTGACTTGGTCAGGGCAATACTTGAACATGTATGGGTTGTCAAAGTATAAGTACTTCATATCTACCATAAATCTTTTTCGATCCTCTAGACTCTACTACGGTGGTATTTGTCTAGGTGTAAGATAATTATATATGTCAGCATACCAAAGGACACACTATGAATTGAAAGTAAATGTTCATGTGGGAAGAAGTCATGGATAAGAATGTGCTCATCGGCCTCTAGCACCACCAATCAAGATAAATGATTTGCCACCACGTTGTCCACTCCCTTCTTGTCTTTGATTGTTAGATTAAACTCTTGGATAAGGAGGATACACCTCATAAATCTTGGTTTGTCATCTTGCTTAGACAAATAATACTTCAAAGTAGAGTGATCAGGATAGACCACTATCGGTGAACCAATGATGTAAGAGCGAAATTTATCTAACGGAAAGACTACCACTAGCAGCTCATTTTCTGTGGTTGTGTAATTTATTTGGGCTTCATTGAGCATTTTTCAAATGTAGCATACAACATAAGGTCTATTCTCCTCCCTTTGATAGAGCACTGCGTTGACTGCGTAGTCACTCGCGTCGCACATAAGTTCAACAGGTAAATCCCACTTTGGTGATTGCACAATTGGAGGTGTGGTAAGCATACTTTTGAGTTTTGTAAAAGATGCCTCACAATCATCCAACCACTCAAATGGGACATCCTTAGACAATAAATTTGTCAAAGGTCAGGCAATGCACTAAATTTTTTTATGAAACTATGGTAAAATCCAGCATGGCCTAGAAATAATGTGATTTCCTTGACGATTCTTGGCGTAGGGCGATTTGATTTGTCAACTTCAATCCTTTTTGCTGAGATGATGTGCCCGAAAATAATTCCTTGTGTCACCATGAAGTGGCATTTCTCTCGGTTTGAGACTAAACTCTTCTCTTCACATCTCTCCAAAACTTTCTCCAAATTTTTCAAACACCCATTGAAAGAATCCCCAAAATCAGAGAACTCATCCATAAATACTTCGACAATCTTCTCCACCATATCATAAAGATCCCTATCATGTAACGTTGAAAGGTTCTAGGGGCATTACATAGCCCAAAAGGCATGCATTGGTAAGCAAAGGTATCGTAGGGACAAGTGAAGATGGTCTTATCTTGGTATTTCAGTGCAATTTTGATTTGATTGTAGACAGAGTATCCATCTAAGAAGCAATGGAATAGATGCCCTGCTACTCGTTCCAACACTTAGTTGAGGAATGGCATTGGCAAGTGGTATTTTCTGGTGCACAAGTTGAGCTTCTAGTAATCAGTACAGACTCTCCAACCAGTGATCACCTTTGTTGTAATAAGCTCATTCTCTTCATTCACCACAACTTGTGACTCTCGACTTATTGGGTACTACTTTCATGGGACTAACCCTTTACTATCAGCAATCAAAAAAATGATTCCCACGTCAAGTAGTTTCAAAACCTTGTCCCTCACCACCTCCTTCATGATTGGGTTAAACTTTCTTTGTGGTTGTCGAGATGGTTTAGAGTCATTTTCAAGATAAATTTGGTGTGTGCAAATGACGGGCTTATCCCTTTACTGTATGTAATTGTCCAACCAATCGCCCTTTTTTGCCTCCTCAACACTTCCAAGAGCTCTTCTTCTTGTGTTGCATCCAAAGTTGTGCTATTCACCCCAAAAAATGTCTCATCTTTCCCAACATATGTGTACTTCAAATGTGATGGTTGTGGCTTCAACTTTAAATTGGGCTTTTGTACATCTGATGGAATGATCTTCTTGTCTTGATGTGGGAGCTTCTCAATTGAAGGGATCCACTTTTCTATCCCTGTCAAACTCTCTAATTCTTCTTGTTCATCAACCTCCTCCATTTTGACATTATCCTCTTCTTTTAACTTTAACATGCCCAAAAGTTTCAAGTTCTTCCGCCAAGGTGTCAATTCAATTGACTTCATGCACCTCCTCATCATCCGCCAGTTGCCTGGACAAGCAGAACACATTAAGATCCATAGTCATGTTCCTAAATTCTAGCTTCATAAGGCCGTTCCAAAAATTAATCACAACATTAGATATGGCAAGAAAAGGTTTTTAAAGTATTGCGCAGATTTAGGAGCTAAGATTTATAACCAGGTGAGTGTCAAGCACAATAAAATCAACAATAAAGTAAAATTTATCGACTTGCACTAAAACATCCTCAACTATTCCCCTTGGTGTTCGTACAGTACGGTCCGCCAATTGAAGCATGATTGGAGTAGGCTTCAATTCTTTTAGGTGAAATTGCTGGTACATCGAGTATGAAAGGAGGTTCACACTAGCACCGAAATCAAGTAATGCTTGCTCCACCCGATAATTCCTGGTTATTATGGTAATGGTTGGGCAGCTGGGGTCTTTAAACTTTGGAGGAGTGTTTGTCCTCAAAATTGAGCTCACTTGCTCGGTGAGGAATGCCTTCTTCTGGACATTTAGCCTCCTCTTTATCGTGCAAAAGTCTTTCAAGATCTTTGCATATTATGGAATTTGCTCTATGACATCAAGGAGTGGGAAGTTGATCTTCATCTGCTTAGACATTTCAAGCATATCAACATAGTTACCCACCTTGACGGGTGGCTTCAAACGATTAGGAAAGGAATAGGCATAGGGGAAACAAGAACATTTTCATCAACCATTTTATTTTTCTCACCTATCTCATCACTCACCTCACCCCCCTCAGTGTCACCTTTGGTCTCTTTTTCAATTGGCATGTGGCCTTGGGTGAGACCTTTGGCACAATGGTCTTATCAATTTCCTTGCCACTATGAAGGGTGGTGATCGCCTTGATTGGCTCACAACTCTCTCTTAAGGTCTCTGATGTCTCGAAGACAAGTTGACCTCTAGGGTTCTCTTGGGGTTGAGCAAAGAATTTCCCTTTCTCTTGTTGTCTTGCACCCATGGATTTTGTCAACTTTGTGAGTTGGGTTCTAATGTTATTAAAAGGTGTGGCATTTTGATTGTTGATGGCAGTTTGATTTTGATTGAAGGTAGTCTAGTTTTGGATGAAAGCATGAACCATATCCTCCAATTCCTCTTGCGGGGAGGTTGGTATGTGGATAGGTTGGATGGTCCTTGGGAAAATATTTGTGGGGTTGGACTTGGTGAAACATTTTGCGGTGGTGGGTTTGATGAATACCCTTATAGATTGGTTTGGGGGTATTGGGAGCTAGACGCATTCCCTTAGCCTTGATATTGTTTTTGCTTAGGAGGCACGGGAGGTGAATATGCATTTAAACCATGAGAAGTGAGATTCTCATTTCTCCAACTAATGTTTGGGAGATTGCTCCAACCCGGATTATATGCGTTTGAATGTGGAGAGAATGATTGCCTCGTTAGGTTAATTGCATTGACTTGTTCGTGATACACTTCCTTAAGAGCTAAAATGTTAGGTGATTGATTGGTAACGGTTATTGTTCCTTACCTCTCAACGCCACCCTCAAATGTGTATGGCTTATGTGTGAAGGGAGTGTCACTCTCCCACGGGATGATGCAAGAGATTAGGCAACAACGGAATGTGAATGGTGGGAAATGGATGAACAAAATATGAGTGAAATGAAATGTGGAATGTGCACAAAAGTGCTCCCCGATCGCAAGGAGTCTTTCATCTGTCGTGTTTTACTTGGAAGAGTATTCCAAGGTCGTCTCCTCAGGGAAGGAAAGGGAGTTTTGTGAAAGTGATTTTGCAAAAAGGTAAAGAAAATGTAAAATCTTGTATTTGAGTTTTGTGTTTGGTTTGTAAATGAAAATGCAAGAAAACAAATGTTGGCTAATCCAAAGGATTCATTCCAATGGGAATACCAAATCAACTCAAAGCCTTCCTTCGATTGAGCTTGAATGAACGATTGATTCTGGGAAAGCTAGGGACGAGATTGGTGAGTATCTAAGTATAGCCCGTGACTAGGCCTACGGGATATCAAAGGCTCACCAACTCATCCACTCTCAACCCCGTTAAACCAAACCATTTGACTCAAAAGGGAGGAATGAAGAAGAGTTGAAATGGAATCTCCAAGAGGAGGTCTTCCCTTGGATTAACCAATTTAAATCCTAACTACTCATATTAAAAGCAAGACATTCATAATGTAAAGAGACAAGGATGAAATGGAGATTAAAACTTAACTAAATGCAAGAAATCTTAAACTAAGAAGAGAAATCAACAATACCCATTTTAAACTAAGAAATGAAGAACTTGAAATCATAAATGGTGAAATCTAAGTTACACAACTAAACTTGAAATAGACTTGAAGTAAATGACATTAAGGTAATAAAATGAAGATTACAAGAGTATGAAAGCTTACTACAACAATAGCAAGTGAAATGGGAGAAGAAAATGAAAAAACAAAATTTACTATTCATCATCTTCAACCTTGGAACTCTCTCTATATCTACTCCTAAGCTTAGGTAGCCAACTCCTCTCTAATGTTGAATAATGCTGAATATATTAGAGTGTGTGTGATCCATTTTCGTGCATGATGGTCCCCAAGGTGTAAGAGCAGGCCTTCCCATCCATAGGGGATGAGTGATGGCTCTTGACAAGCTAGCCTGCAACCCCATGTGAAGCCTACTTCATTCCCATGCTTCATTAATGCCCAGCCTTTTTTGTCTTCCCAATGTGTAAGGGATGCCTGCTTTTGTGTAAAGAAATGTTGGGGAGAAAGTGGGAGAAGTGTAAGTGGGACCCCCAAGCCTCAAAGTTGAGTTACAGGCTGTTTTTCGGCCAGAAGGTTCGTTGTACCGGTACTGTTTTTTCTGCATTGGACCATCTTCGGTAGAAATGGCATAACTCTTGATCTAACCGTTGGATTGAGCT
>CM042186.1:26094850-26110331 GCA_023539305.1 Ilex asprella | reverse complement strand
AACATTTATTTTCTCATTACATTCTCATTGGTACACACTTCACCAAACAACTTTCAACCACAAAGATTTTACACTTTCATTTTCACCAAATCACCTTCACATTGGTTTAATTCCTTCCCCGTGGAATTGACCTTGGAATGCTACCAAGTAAAACACGACCCACGAATGTATCCTTGTGATTGGGGAGCATTTTTTTGCATTTACATCTCATATTTACATAATCCCATTTCCCTTCCTCCTTGCCCTTTCTTTTGACACTATCCCAAGGGAGAGAAATTCTTCCCTTCGTTCATACATTGCATAGTCTAAGGGATAGTAATTAGGGGTTAAGGGAGGCAAGGTAAACAGACAATCATTAGGTCACTCCGACGTGGAATGATCTACACTCTCACAAATTGAGCAAAACTCCTCAGTCTTTGAAACATTTGACACCTCGTGTCTCCTATTGACTTCAAGACTCTCAACCTTTCTAGAGAACTTGGAAATTTTGGAAAGCAAGTCTTCCTTGTCTCTCAAGTCATAAATCCATCCCGCGTGAGTTTGATAACCCCTTGAGGAGAAGACCTTGGTATATCGATGGGATCCACAATGTTCCATGATTGTACATTATGTGCCAATGTATCAAAGTAGTATAAGGCCTCATCAGGGTCTTTATTTAAAAACTCGTCATTGCACATCATGTCAATGAATTATCTATGGCTCAGTGTAATTCCTTCATAGAAAAAACTAATCAATTGCCATGATTCAAAGCCATGACCTAGAATGGATTGTAATAACTTCTTGTATCGATCCCAACTTTGGTAGATTGCTCATTTGGCTTCTCCAAAAAGTTTTGAATTTCCTTTTTCAAAGTGGTGGTTCTATGAACCAGAAAAATTTGTTTAAAAACTCGGAGAGCATTTGGTTTCAAGATGTTATGGATCGAGGTCTCAAGGAGTTAAGCCAAGTTTTTGCCTTATATCTTAGGGAAAAGGGGAACAATTTCAGCCTCGCTATGTCTTCCATACCATGATTGGTGAGGAAGGTCATAACTATTTTCTTATGTGCAAATAGGGGTTCTCCTTTTCAATTTGGTGGAACATAGGAAGTAGTTGCAACATCCCTAGCTTAACTAGGAAGAGATGAGTTTGAACCGAAAGGAGGATGCATAAGGGTGTGGTGCTTCGTGTGGGTTAAAGGAAATCCCTCATAGACCTTGTTGGAGGCTCAATGTGGATGTTGTTCCCTTTATTAATGGGAGGGGGGAATTGCATTCTTGGATTGGGCATTCTATGTTCTTGTCCACCTCTACACCGTTGCATGTTTGGATTGGCACCTACATTCTCAAAATTATCACCCGCATCCAAGGGTGGGTCTTGGTCAATGTTCATATTGGGGCCCAAGGGTTATCTAACTAGTTGATTTTGCTCGTCCGGTCCCCATATATAACCAAACAATCTACAAATGAAAATGTAAATAACAAAAGTATATACAAAGAACAACGTACCATAGCCCATGATGAATATCACGGGACTTACATCCATTTTTTGAAAATGATGTTCTTAATTCAACACTTGCCTTCCCCGGCAAAGGCACAAAAAATGCTTGATGGTTTTCGTTGTTGTTTTCCTAACCTCTGGACATCACCATCAATATGTGTATGTCTTATATGAGAAGGGGAGTGTCACTCTCCCTTGAAATGATGTCAAAAGAAAGGACAACAGAATGGTGAAAAGAAGATGGAATGAAAATGTGCCCGTGCACAAAAGTGCTCCCCAAGCTCAAAGAGACTTTTTCTTGTCATGTTTTACTTGTAATCGTATCCCAAGGTTGTCTCCTCAGGGAAGGAGGTGAATCGTGTTGAAGGTGATTTTGGTAAAAAGCAAAGTGTAAAATCTTTTGATGTTGAAGTTTGGTTTGTGATTTGTATGGTGATGAAAATGAAATGGGAAACAAGTGTTGGCTAAAACAAAAGGTTCACTCTAATGGAAATGTCAAGTCAACTCGAAACCTTCCTCCAATGGTGCATAGATGGACGATTGATTCGTGGAAAACTCGGGACTAAAATGGAGGTGAGGATTCGACCATACACCATGACAATGCCTATGGTGTATCAAGAACTCACAACCATGTCCTCACCCCAACCCAGTCAAACCAAACCAAAGTACACTAAGAGGAGAATGGAAAATGAGTTGAAATGACATACCCAAGAGGAGGTCTACCTTAGATTAGCCAACGTAAAAGCTTAGCTACTCATTCTTAAAGGAAAGACAATAACATAATGGAAAGACATTCTAGAGGAATGAAGATTTTAGCTAAGTTATTGCAGGAATACATAAACTAAAAGCAAGTGCATTGAATACTCAATTTAAAGCTAAAAAATAAAGAACTTGAACGCATTAACAATGAAAGCTTGAATGGAGGATTAAACTTTAAACAATCTTGCAATAAATGGCATTAAAGACTTCAAACAAAGCTTAGAAGACCCTTACAAGAAATTACAAGACAATGTATGGAAAGAAAATAGAAAAACATTAACTTATCTTTCTTGCACTATTCATCTTCTTCCTTGGACTCTCTCTCTCTCTCTATTATAATCTATCTTGCATAATTTGAATAATGGTGTGGTAACTTGCCAAAAACGTCCATGTGGTGTCCCATAGCTTGTGTGATGTGATTCCAATCATAGGGGGGTTGAAAGGAAAGGGATGGGGTAGGCTAGGACAACACTAGCCTTTCTCTATTGCCATTGGTCTTCTTTCTTCTCATCATTAATGCAAAAGCCATCCAAGTGCTAGTGGAGGTGAGGGGAGACTCCTACATGTCCACGGGATGTTAAGGGATCTTTTGGAGATGTGTAAATGAGACCCCCAAATGGCAGAGCTTTAGTTGTAGGCTATTAGGGCAATCTAGGTGATTAGTACTTAAAAGTAGCATTTCATTAAGACTTTTTGGGACTAATTTTACTTTAATGGAGTGCAAGTAATGACATTTCAGGTCTTAAAGTGAACAAGGGCTCAAAGTTAACAAATATCACACTATGATGCAACACCAGCAGAATAAGGGACAAAATTGGAAAAGCTTGGACTAAGAAAAATATGTTCGAACACCAACTCACGTTCGAACGTCAAACTAAACCAGGTGAAAGCCAGACTGCTGAGATAGAGTATGATTGCAGACAAGAACCAAGGCCTTAGAAACTGAAGAATAATGTTCGAACGCCAACAAACGTTTGAAAGTCTAGTAGAGCACTGACAAGACCAGACTGCCTTTGAGTTGCAGAGACATGGTGTGTTGCAGTCAAGAAGACCCTGAAGTACTTAAGTACCATGTTCGAATGCCACTCAACATTCGAACGTCCCTTGGAAGCATTTGAAGACCAGCCTGCTCCATAGTGTGTGGAAGTGAACTTAACATAATACCACTTGAGTGAAAAAAAGATCAAACATAAGACCACTTAAGTGAAAAAGATCAAACCTCATCTTGCATATGAAGGCCCATAAAGCAAAAACATAAGAAAATGTTCAAAGGTAAGACAACGTTCGAATGTTCATAAGGCAAAAACAACCACAGCGTTCGAACGCCAACTAACGTTCGATCATTCTCCACAAACTGTCAGCAGAGTTGTTGGCCTTTACTATGACTTGGGCGACAAATACTATTCAACCATCAACTCTTATCCTCCCCCCTCTCATTCCTTGCTTATAAATACCCCTATTTTGGGAGCTTCTAGTGTGCAATTTTTTTCTAAGAAATTGAGTTATTTTTGGGAGATAAGTTTGGCCTTAGACCAATATCTCTCCATCTTTGTACTTGTTTTATGTTTATATGATGCTTTCTTTACTTGCATTTGTACTTTGTATACCAACCAAGATGGGGGCTTGTCCTCCCCTTGTAGTAGGATCTTTAATCTTCTCTTGTTTTAGCATTTTCATTCATGTTGTTGCAACCATGGTGGAGACATAGACTCCCCTTGTAGTTGTATTTGATTTTGTTTACAAGTATCAATAAAGATAGCTTATCTTTTGGTTGTGGTGAAAACCCTCTAAATGTAACTAGTTCTTTTTTGCTTCCATTTGTTAGTTTCTTTCACTTCCATTGCTTGAGCATCCTTCTTTCTTAGAGGAGTGAAACTATTCCACTTTAAGATAGCTTTGCCAAAGCTATGAAGGGTGGAACGTGATTCACTCATTCTTCATTGAAGATTGGCTCCTTGGTTGTAGTTCTTTTACTTTGTAAGTTCTCTGCATGGAGGGATGAGTATCACTCAGTTTTATAGCTTTACCATTGCAATGAAAAGTGAGTAGTTCCTCATTCATTCTTTAGTAAGATGTGAAGGACATGTATAAATTATCTGAAATTTATATTTATGCTTTGTTCTAATGCTTAATGTTTATATCCCCTTTCTTATTGGATGATTGATTGCATCTAGCAAAGCTAACGTACTTTGTATAATCATGGTTCTTTCTATGACATAGATGACTCTTGCATAGAAAGAATCGTCATTTAAAGGCAAGTACCCCGCCTAGATCCTCATGACTACCCTTTAAACCTCCCCATTATCGTGCTTCATTTAAAGAATGGGACATTAATGCCATGGTTGGACGCCTTGTAAAAACACTTGCTTGTTTATAGACGGGTTAAGTCTCCGCACAGACAATTCTTGTAAACTTCTAAAAAGGCATCGAAATCAGGTGCTTAATTCTCATGGTCCATCTTTATCTTCCGATTAACTTGCCCGTTGACACGTGAGTTAATTGAGTTATCAAGCATAAATATAATAAACCAGATGATTAACTACATGTATAGATCCTTGAATTAAAGGGTGACTTTCTTTTTAAAATTATCTTATATTTTATATAGAAAACTACCCTGAAAAGAATCTTATATTCTGTTCAGGAAATCCCCATCCATCACACAAATCAGAAAGATCATAATCATTAAGTCTTTACTACTGTTTACTTTGAAATACCAACAACAGTTCCCTGTGGATTCGACTCTGGACTCAAATCGGATTATTACTACAACTTGACCACTTGCACTTGGGTGTATGCACTTTGTATCAAGCATCAAGTTATTGGCGCCGTTGCCAGGGAACTATCAAAGGTTTCACAAGATGAATAGATCTCTCTCTTTCAAACCTCGTCTCCAAAGATTCATACACTGGTAAATTCGTAACATTGGGGACAATGTTCAGTTTAGGTTGGGGTGAGAACTATAGTTCATATTTTGTGTAATCTGTTCTAATCTATGCCCGTAATTTTTTTATATTTTCTTAGGTAGTTGTTGTGGTTGTTGTTTTTCTGATTATATTGTTTACCTTATCTTGTATTTTGTTTAAATTGATAATCATGTCTATGAGTCAGTTTACTTTGTCTTTGTGACTAGCAAACGCTAAAGAGGGTAGGAAGCATGGATGTCAACCTTTTTTTGGTTTAGTCTGGCAGTTCCACGAACTTTTTCATCTGATGTGCATAATGTGATCACGAGAAAAGTAAGATTGATAAGGAAAGTTGAGATCCAACAAAAACCAGCGAAACCCCTATGTGGCAGAAGCACTTTTTGCTAAACGCCGCCATGTCAAAAGATTTGGTGCTTGTAAATAGTGTGGTAAAGTCTTTCAAGAGAAAATGTATAATTAGTGTTCTGAACCAATTTTCGGTTGGGCACTCGATCGTGTTGACAAGATAGTGAATGGCCTGAGTAAGAAATACTGTGAGATGCCATTCTATTCTTGTACTATGCTTAACCAGTTTGTGAGAGAAGAAATTGGGATTCACTGGTTCCGAGCCACACAGATACATAGGATGATGTGGATTAGTCTACCAACAAACTATGAAAAATTGGGTTTTGAGAGGGTCCGAATTTTTGTAAAAAGTGTAAAAATCTTTTTTGTTTTTACAAATCCTGTTGACTGAAATGAAAATGTATGCCAAGTAAGGAACGTCTCGAAATACCAACCGACAACGTTGGTAGGGATTTGTCCTGAGATGCTATAAATTTTGGTTCAATTTTTTAATTTTTGTTGTAAATAAACTTCTTTGATTATGGGTAGTTGATGAGCGCATAATCTTGCATATTTGAAGCCCTCATTACATGCATTTAAACTCAACTTTGCATCTAAGTACTTAGTGTTAGTCGAAATTATGAATAATATTGATATTTCGATGTTGCTTGTATTAATAGCTTAAATGATGGATTTTTGGACCTTGCAACTAGGATGGATGTGTGGTGAAGGCATGGACACAATACATAAAGATTTGGAGGCTTAAAAGTGAAGAAATCAAGGAGGTATTGGTGTTTGGGAACAAAGGCACCAGCTGCCACATCTTTTGGAAGTAGAGCCTCGGTTTTACTCCTTTTTGACCATGATCCACTTCAAATATGAAAAATGTCCAAACATGACAGTTGTATATCTAGATGTCTTATGTATTGTGTCAAAGTTTCAGCTCAATCCAACAGTTGGATCAAAAGTTATGACGATTATACAAAAAGTGGTCTAGAGTAGAAAAACAGTACCGGGACGCCAGACTCTAGTAGCTTCGAAGTACCGGTACACTCCTGAAGCCATGCCCGAACCTCCTGCAACTCAGTTCCACTTGCTTGGGGGTCCCACCTACACTTCTCCCACTTGATCCCCAACATTTTCTTACGCATTTCCATGCCTTTCTTACACATTTTGAAGACTTTGAACCATTGCATTAATGAAGATGGGAGAGAAAGTGGGCTGCAATGAGGGTTGTTGGGTAGGCTTTCCTAGCTTGTCAAAGTCCATCCATTCAACCTCCCATTGATGAGAGGCCTGCACACACATGCTAGGGACCACCATGCATGAAAATTGAAGGAAAACACTCCATTATATTCAGCATTATACAACCATTTGAGGGTGTGACTACCTAAGCTTAGGAAATCCAAGGAAGAAGATGATGAATAGTGATTAGAAAGTTTATGTTATTTCATTTTCCTCTCCATTCAAGTTGTAGTAATCTTTTAATCTATTGTAATCTTTAACTCTTACACCTTAATGTCATTTACTTCAAGTCTATTCTAAGTTTAGTTACATGTTTTTGATTCTACCGTTGTTGTATGATTTTTTCCACTTCAAGCTTTTCTTAAAAATGGGTATTGAATATTTTTCTTCTTAGTTTAAGTTTTCTTGCTTTAAATTATGTTCTATGCTTAATGTCTTCATTATGTCTCTTTACATTATGCTTTTCTTTCTTGCAAACATGAATAGCTAGATTTTTAGTTGGCCAATCCAAGGGAAATCTCCTCTTGGGTTTTTAATTTCAATTCATTTTCTTTCATCTCTCAGTGTACAATGATTCGGTTTGACTGGGTTGAGGGTGGATGAGGTTGTGAGTCTTTGATATTCCGTAGGCTTAGTCACGATTTATGCTTAGACCCTCACCATCTCGTCCCTAGCGTCCCACGAATCAATCGTTCATTTATAAACCCTTGGAGGAAGGTTTTGAGTTGAGATGACACTCCCATTGGAGTGAACCCTTCGGATTAGCCAACACTCGTTTTCATTGTATTTTCATTCTCAAAAATTCAACAACAAAACTCAAACAAAAGATTTTATACTTTCTCTTTTTGACAAAATCACCTTCACACACTTGAAGTTTCCTTCCCTGAGGAGACGACATTGGAATACTATTCCAAGTAAAACACCGGCATACAAGAGACTCCTTGCGATTGGCGAGCACTTCTGTTCACACACTTACATATTTTATAAATTTTCTTCATTTCATTTCCACCATTCTGTTGCCCTATCTCTTGTATGAATCCGAGTGAGAGTAACACTCACCCACACACATAAAACATATACATATTTGAGGGTTCATGTTAGGAGCATAGAAATAGCAACTTTTTCCAACAATCAGTAGCATAGCATAAAGTTTTTTTAGTTTTGGATCATCGTTCGAACTGCAATTGATGTTCGAATGGTGACTGCTTGTAGTACTTTGTCTCTGATGAACTCTCTGATTTAACCAAAAAAAAATGAGACTTCAGCTCATTTGAACGCCAATAGATTGTTCGAACGAGACCCACCATTCAAACGCCAATAGCTCGTTCGAACGAAGAAAACTTACATTACTTGGTTTTCTGACATAACACAAAAGTACAAGGAGCTCCTAACGTTCAAACGACACCCACGTTCGAACTATATTTTTTAAATCCTTTAATACACGTTCAAACATTGATAACATTTGAATGCACTTTCTCAGATTATAAAAGCTTGCATCATCTTTTTCAATCAAAATCCCCAAATCTTTCAAAACCCTAGACATTCCTTCTCGCTCCAGAGACCTCAATCCACTCTCATTCCCCAAAATACCCAAATTCGATCCTCCCTAACTCAACTCCACCGCAAAAGCTTAAATCCCACATTTGAAGGCCAAAGTATTGATCTCCCCTCTCTCATTTTGAGTGAAATAAAAAAAAGGGTGTGACATGAAGAGGAGTTCCCCCTCCTTTGGCACCCTAGTGACGGAAAATGTGCATGGATAATAGGCTCAAGCTAAGGCCCGAGATGGAAATACAAAAGTCAATGAGGCCAATAAACAAAGGTTGTTTCAAGAGAAGTAAAGGTCGTAGTGGAACACCGGCTGCAAGACAAGAGGTGCCACTTGCCCGAGGTGGAGACAAAGTACAAGAAGAGCTTGACCAAGAGGAGGAGATGGAGTTAGAGAGAGTATATGTAGACTGAGGAGCAAGCAGGCGCCAACACCCATAGATCACTACGAGATATCATAATTAGAATTGAGGCCAACCAAGCCAAGATTCTCAGACAACAGGAGGAGATTCTTGGCTATTTGAAGGGTGGAGCTAGTGGTGCAAGTGGAGTTACTCATGGTGGAGTGAGTGGAGAGGGAGGAGACTAATATATGTTCTTGTGGTGATTGTTTATTTCTTTTTGATAAAACTTCTTCTTTGGTGGATGATTTGAAATCTTCATGGATGATTGTTCTTCAGGGGTGAAGTTATTTCTTCTTTTGTGGATATTTGAAGTTTTTACGTGTTTTAAGTCACTTTTTATGATGGATTGAATCTTGGATATTATTGACCATATTTTGAGCAATGAAGGGTTCAATTTGTCACTTTTATTTGTTTTAAATGTATGTGTAGATTTAGCTTTATATTGTTATATGTTAATAATGAAACATATGTGGATGTTAAGACTGTTAGTGGAAATGACTAAGCACATAATCGGTTCGACACCTCAACTTAACAACCAAGATAAAAAACCTCATTTTTTTGGAACCTTGATACTATCTCTATGATTTAATTGTCAAATGTAGATCAGTAATTGCTATTCTTGAGGTACACGGTGATCAGACTCGAAAATGGAATCACTTTATAACCAACATTCCTTGAAAGACCAGACATAACTAGTGGAGATGACAAAGAAAACTTGGTAAGTCTTGAGCCTTACGATACCTATTGAGAGAATTTTAACAATTACTCAAAGTAAGCTCATTCATTTTCGATCTCTTTCAATAATCTCATTACATTTGCTTTGATTGATGCAACTCAAGTGATCTATTTTCATAATCCACAAGGAACGTTTGCAAACGTGTAGATAAGCACATACTTGAGAAGGGATATTATGCCATCTTTGGATCGACTTTGAGCCTTAGCTAATTATTTTATAAAATTTTAACCCTAACGAGCCATGTTTGAGCCTTCAATGAATAAAATTCTATGTTGAAAAACCCATGTGATGACCAAGCCACAAAATCATAATTTTACCATGCCTTGCTATCTAAATTTTGGCACCCTCTTGCAGATAGATAATAGAAAGGCAAGAAAAATAGCAAAGACAATGGTGGATGTTGTTCAATAAAAGGAAAAATCAGTGGAAATAGACTAAAGAAAAATAGGATATTGCGAGGCAGGAAATTGCCAAGAAAGTGAAAAAAGGAAAAAATGGAATAGATAATCTTTGAACTCCATTGACGTCATTTTGTTAGCCACTAACCTCTGGCCCCATTACAACCTAAGAAAAGCCCTTGGTGATCTCAAGTCTGATGCATATGTGTGTTGCCTAATATAAATGGGGTATGTTAACTAGAATTTCTTTATTTGTATCAATATTCTTCTATGAGATTATGCCAAGGTAAAGTATGTTTTCCTCAAAACTTCACTCTTGTACTAATTGAGCATGAGATTTTTCGATTGACCATCTTTTAGTCACATGCCCTTTGAGAGATAAGTCACTATAATCAGTGCAATTTGTTTTGTTGAGAGCTTTCCGAGAAAGTTTTGTGAAATCAAATCTATCCATGGAGGGTGGAAACAAGGAATGATTATTATATACCAATTCTTGTTTCTAGAATGATCATCCTACTACTTAGGGAATTCCTAATGCTAATGAGATAGATGCTAATTTTTGCATAGAGTGAGTACCAATGGAAAAGAAAGGTAGCAGATAAGCCACGATAGAGGGTTAAGTGTCCCAACAACTATGATGCTAATTCATTTTTTTTCAGCAATCTCACATACACACTTGTTCGACTGAAGTTTGTCTGTAGCTTCACTGCAAACCCTCACAAGATAAAACTCGTCCACTAGGGAACCCTAGGGGTTTAACGACTTGTTGCATAAACTAAATCCAACCGGGTAACCTACGAAAGAGGCATTAGAAATAGATTTTCATTTATTGTTTTGCTAGGGACTGGCAATATTTAGGCTGGGAGTGTGATTAGTACGTCAAAGTAGCCTTTGATTATCACTTTTTTGGACTAATTGTACTTTGATGGAATGTAAATAATCTTAAAGTGAACAAGGGCTCAAAATTAATAAATATCACACTATGATGCAACACCAACAGCATAAGGAACAAATTGGAAATACTTGGACCAGGACAAATACATTCGAAGCTAACTCACGTTCGAACGTTAAACTAAACCAGGTGAAAATGGGACAGCTGAGACATAGTATGATTTCAAACAAGAACCAAGGCCCTAGAAACTAAACAACAACGTTCGAACGTCCACTGGAGCACTGACAAGACCAGACAGCCTCTGAGTAGCTGAGACATGGGATGTTGAAGTCAAGATGACCCTGAAGTACTTAAGTACCACATTCAAACACCACTCAACATTAGAACGTCCCTTGAAAACATTTGAAGACCTACTTGTTGCATTGAGTGTGGAAGTGAACTTCACAAAATACACCTTGATTGAAAACAAAAAAAAGAACAGACAAAAGACCACTTGAGTGAAAAAGATTAAACCTTATCTTGCATTTTAAGGCCTATAAAGCAAAAACAAAAGAAAACGCTCGAACGCAAGACAACATTCGAACGTTCATAAGGAAAAAACTGCCACAACGTTCAAATGCCAACTAACATTCGAACGTCCTCCCGAGACTGTCGGTAGAGTTGTTGACCTTCACTGTGACTTTGGCGGCAAACACTATTCATCAATAAATTCTTATCTTCCCCCCTTTCCTTCCATGCCTATAAATACCCCTATTTGGGGAGCTTCAAGTGTGCAATTTTTCTCTTAGAAATTAAGTAGTTTTTGGGATATAAGTTTGGCCTTAGACCAAAATCTCTACATCTTTGTACTTGTTTTATGTTTATATGAAGCTTTCTTTACTTGCATTTGCACTTTGTATACCAACATGATGGTTGCTTGTACTCCCATTGAAGTTGGATCTTTAATCTTCTATTTATTTAGCTTATACATTCATGTTGTAGCAACCATGATGGAGGCTTAGACTCCCCTAGTAGTTGTATTTGCTTTTGTTTACAAGTATCAAGAAAGATAGCTTATCTTTTGGTTGTGGTGGAAACCCTCCCAAAGTAACTAGCTTTCTTCTACTTCCATTTGTTAGTTTCTTTCACTTCCATTGCTTAAGTATCCTTCTTTCTTAGAGGAGTGAAACTCTTCCAATTTTTGAGAGCTTTGCCAAAACCGTGAAGGGTGGAACGTGATTCACTTGTTCTTCATTGAAGATTGGCTCCTTGGTTGTATTTCTTCATTGAAGACTGGCAATTCTTGTAAACTTCTAGAAAGCATCGGAATCAGGTGCTTAATTCTCACAGTCCATCTTTATCTTCCAAGTAACTTGTCATTGACATGGGAGTTAATTGAGTTATCAATAATAAATATAATAATCAGGATGATTAACTACATGTCCAGATCCTTAAACTAAAGAGTGACTTTATTTTAAAATTATTTTTATTTTGTCTACAAAACTACCCTGGAAAGAATATGAAATTATGTTCCAGAAATCTCCATCCATCACACAAATCACAAGGATCACAATCATTTCGTCTCTGTTGCTGTTTACTTTGAAATACCAACAACAGTTCCTTGTGGATTCAGCTCTGGACCCAAACTGGATTATTACTATAGCTTGACTGCATGCACTTGAGTGTACGCACTTCGGATCGAGCATCACTAGGAAAAACCTTACGGAAGGTCGACAGAAACCTTCTAGAAGGTTTGTGTAGGAATAGTTAAATGAAGAGCTCAACATGAAAAACCTTCTGGAAGGTTCATTCCAGTAGAAAAAAGCTTCCAAAAGGTTTCACTCCAATTGACAAAACCTTTTGGAAGGTTTCACTCCAATAAGCAAAAAAATTCTGGAATGTTTTGGTAGTGAAAAAGAAACCCAAGGAAAAACCTTCCAGAAAGTTTTCAACCAATTTGCATTTTCATGGTTACTTCACCCTTTAAACCTTTCTTCAAGATAGCTCCTTCTCTTCATTGACTTTGACCACTTTAATGGGGGTTTAACCCATATCATTTACATCATTTTACCTGTATTCTTACAAAACTCCTTCGAAATAAAGATTAAACATATTTTTCCCCAATTTTATGCCACACGCCAACCTAAAATGGCATGTAAGCATCCAAAATATGTCATGTTTTTTTTGCTAATCATTCATATCGAGCTACTTTGCAATTCCAATTTTGAGGAGGAAAAGTTTATTGAAGATAAGGAGTCAGAAAGTGTGCTAAGGGTGGGGTATTGGACGCCAACATTTGAAAACTTCCACCATAAGAGAAGAAGATTTTTCCATCAACTGTGCAAACACTGATCTTGGAGTTGAAGCCGTTGGTAGTGGTGAGCACAAGACACTCCCAATGGTGATAAGCTCATCTTTGGATCCATGGAAAACAAATGAGTTATTGTAAGTTTTGAAAGGCATAAAGAGGCCATTGGCTAGACCATAGCTGACATGAATGGGGTTAACCCCCTCATTCGCACACACAAAATCTTTTTAGAAAAAGACTCCAAGCCATCCAGACAACCACAACTACGACTAAATCCTTTCATGAAGGATGTGGTGAGAGATGAAGTGATCAAGCTACTTGACATGGGCATTATTTTTGCTATTACCTACAGTAAATGGGTTACTCTCACGCAAGCAGTTCCAAAGAAGTCGGGAGTCATTGTAGTTATAAATGAGGAGAATGAGTTGATTCCAACATGGGTGGTCACCGATTGGAGAGTTTGCATCGATTATCGAAAACTCAACTCATGCACAATAAGTGATCATTTTTCCTTGTCATTCCTCGATCAAGTGTAGGAGAGGGTAGCTGGGCATCTCTTCTATTGCTTCTTGGATTGATATTCTGGCTACTATCAAATAAAGATTGTCTTGGAAGATCAAGAGAAAAACATATTCACTTACCTTTTTAGTACTCATGCTTATTATTGAATGCCATTTGATTTGTGCATTATCCCTGGAATATTTCAAAGATACATGATGGTGATTTTCACGACATAATGGAGAAGATTATGAAGGTCTTCATGGATGAATTTTCAGTATTTGGGGACTCATTTGAAGGTTGTTTAGAAAATTTGGAGAGGGTTCTAGAGAGTTGTGAAGAGAAGAATATGGTGTTAAATTGGGAGAAAGGCCACTTCATGGTAACACAAGGGATTGTGCATGGACACATTGTGTTCGTAAAGGTGATTGAATTAGACAAATCCAAGGTGGAAGCAATTTCTAACCTACCCACTCCAAAGGTCGTCAATGATATCATGTCATTTCTTTGGCATGCTGGTTTTTATCATTGATTTATTAATGATTTTAATGCCTTGGCAAGACCCTTGACCAATTTGCTAGCAAAGGATGTTTCCTTTGTGTGGTCGAATGATTATGAGACATCTTTCAAAAAACTAAAAAACATGCTCACTTCACCTCCAATCATGCGAACACCCAAGTGGGAGCTACCATTTGAGCTTATGTGCGATACGAGGGAATACGCCGTTAGTGTAGTGCTAGGTCAAATGGAAGACAAAAGGCCATATGTAATATACTACACTAGAAAAACACTAAATTCATCACAAATAAATTATAGTATCACAGTAAAAGAGTTGTTAGTCGTAGTATTTGCCTTGAAAAAATAGAGGTCATACATCATTGGTTCACTTATTGTAGTTTACACTGATCATTCTGATTTGAAGTATTTGTTATCTAAGCAGGACACTAAACTGAGACTCTTTAGGTGGATCCTACTCCTTCAAGAATTCTACTTGATCATCAAGGACAATAAAGGAGTTGATAATGTGGTGGCAGACCATTTGTCACGGCATGTTGTCCAAGACGCCGAAGAGCACATCCTTATCCCTAATTTATTTTTCGATGAGCATTTATTTTCTATTCACTTAGTTTGTTCGTGGTACGCTGATATTTGCAATTTTCTTGTCACAAGACAAATACCACGACATTGGAGCCCAGAAGATAAGCGAATATTCATGGTGGATGTGAAGTACTTCTACTTAGACAACCTGTACCTATTCAAATATTGCTCAAATTAAGTTATAAGGAGATGTCTACCAAAAAGTGAACAACGCGATGTCCTTTCCTTCTGCCATTCCGAGGCATGTAGTGGACATTTCTCTTCCAAGAAAACTTCAGATAAGGTTTTATAAAGTGTTTTTTATTGGCCTTCATTGATTAAAGAATGTGTTTCATTTTGCAAAGAATGTGATAGGTGTCAAAGGTTGGGAAGTGTGACCCATGGAAACATGATGCCCCTATCCCCCGTGATTGTCATAGAAATATTAGATTATTGGGGCATCAATTTCATGGGACCATTCCCTATGTCTTTTGGCTACCTTTATATCATACTGACAGTAGACTACATGTCCAAGTGGGTAGAGGTAATCCCAACCAAGACCAATGGTCAACGAGTCATGGTTAAGTTTAAAAAATGAAATATTTTTTAAGGTTTGGGATATAACTACCAATTTGAGTTGGCCAATAGGGAGATAAAGAATATACTAGAGAAAATGGTTAACCTCAATCGAAAAGATTTGTCACTTAGCCTGACAGATGCCTTGTGGGATTACCGCACTACCTATAAGACCATCCTAGGTATGTCTCCCTATCAATTAGTCTACGGCAAGACTTGACACTTGCTAATAGTGATGGAACACAAGACCTATTGAGCCATAAAAACCTTAAATTTCAAATTGACAATAGCCAGATAACATAGGAAATTGGAGTTGAATGAATTGAAGAAAATTC
>CM042186.1:26075281-26088819 GCA_023539305.1 Ilex asprella | reverse complement strand
ATCATGGATGATGAGAAATGCACACTAGCAATTGCATGTGTCGAAGAGCCAGAAAAGGCTCGAGTTGGATAGTGAGAGTAAGTCACATCTCATTCCATAACATTGTATTGTAAATTTTTAACATTGATAGCATATTCATGCTTGTAATGTGTGCTTGGTGAATTGGTTGCATATGAGCATTTCATGTGCAGTTGGGTTTGGGAGTAGCCTATTTAGGAAATACTCTAATAAGTGTGGCTCACCCTTTATGGGAAAATATTTCAGGTGCGGGGTTTATGCCGATGGAAGGTACTCACTTTGAGCCATGTGGATGAAGAAGCAGGAATGTGACTTATTTTAAGTAAACTGTAAAATTTCCAATGAATATTTAGTTTGGCATGTAATTAAGTGAAATTGCCTGTGAATGTCGTAGTTGAACTTGTTTAAACTAAGTTGAATGTGCAAAACAATCATTTTACATGTTTGGGATGAAATTGATAAATTTTTGAATAGATTAGAAATGGAAAATAGGTGAAACAGGCAGTTATTGGCAGAGCGTACTGGTACGCTGCTGTCCAAAAAGTTTGTCATACCGGTATGCGTACCAGTATGTTGTTGTCCAAAGAGTTCGCCGTACCGGTATGCTAAACTCCAGAGAGTTCACTGTACCGATACGGCTTCCCAGACTTTTGAAATCTTCTAGTCTTCTTGCTACGCTTTTGGACTTTGAGTTCTTGGGTTCCAATGACACAAATAGACTTGAATTGCTATGTATTGGGTAACCTTGGACCCCGGTTAAATTAGATGAATATAGAGCTATAAATTTCAATTATGGTAATACATACTACTATGGAGAAGGTTATTAACGTGGTGTCGGGTTAAGCGACATCCATGGGTATTTTTGTGGGTTGATGAGTTGTCAACGGTTGATAAGAGACCCCTAGATTTTTGGGGTGTCACAGCTTGGTATCAGAGCAAAGGTATACGAACTACCTAGGGATTGATGGGTATTGGGTTTAGCCCATTGCATTCCATGTGCATTTCATGTTATGTGCTTTACTTGCTACATGATTATGTGCTATGAGTTATGTGAGTTATATGCATGGTATAGTGTATATGAAAAGAGGAATACTAGGTTGAGAAAACAAAACCTTATGTTCAGGAAAAGGGATGAACGAGATTGTTCAGAATGTGAATGTCTACTAGTGGGTGACATATGCTCTACTAGTGAGACAATGAGAAAATTCTCAAAAATTTAAAATGTTGATTCCCATCTTGGGATACAATGTGAGACTCGTTTGCTATCTGACTTATGTAGATGGCAAACAGAGGAAGGGGACGCCGAGGCGGTGGACAGAATAATAATCAACCACCACCGGCCTTTGACCGACAAGCATTTAACGAAACTATAGGCATGATGGCGGCTACGGTTGCATAAGCTAGCGCCAGTGCAAATCAAGGAGGCACGAGTAACCTCCAACATTTTAAAGCACACAAACCTCTAGTTTTCAAGGGAGGGGCGGATCCGATGGTGGCCTGCCATCGGTTCCGACAAGTAAATAAGATCTTAAGGTAACACTAAGATAACACTAGCTGCATTCCAGTTAGAAGGAGAAGCCCAAGTATGGTGGGATTGGGTAACGGCTTCCAAGAACTTGGAGACCATGACATGGGGAGAGTTCCAGGATCTCTGCATGGATAAGTACTTCCCAACGGCCGCTCGACATGCAAATGCCTGGGAATTCCTATAAATGAAACAATAGACAATGACAGAGATGGAGTATGTGACCAAGTTCACCGAACTAGTCCGCTTTGCCGATGATTACATGGCTAAAGTAAGATAGTGTGAGGATGGTTTGAAATTATCCATCCAAGAAAAGTTTGTGGGCCTCCGCCTGTAAGACTTGGATACAATGGTCGAAACAACTATGGCTATTGAGAGAGAGTTTGAGGACGCACGAAGCATCTGGGAGGCGGGTGCTAAGAACAAGAAGAAAGAGGGCCACTCATCTTCTTCTAGTTCGAGGAAGAAGTAGAGGACTTCTACTCTATAGGGACCACAGGGACAGGGCCGTAGCTATCAAGGCCAAAGCCAAGGCCAAGGTCGATCTTCCCAAAGTGGGCGAAACTTTAGGACTACCCACCTGGAAGGCCAGAAGACTTGTTTTCATTGCCATCAGCCAGGTCACATGAAACGGGATTGTCCTCAGAGGTAGGGATCCCGGAGTTATGGGACATCTCAGTTTCAATCCTCAGTGGGGCAGCTACAGCCACACTACATTCCTCCCTACCCCATTACGGGCCAGGGAAGTGAGTACCAGTTGCAGGGCAATAATCTAGCCATTATGAATTTTTGAGCGGGGACTCTACAATCATGCCAGATGGTCCAAGGCATGGTTCGAGGCCGAGGGAAGGGCTTATAGGCTAGAACTTTGGGGACCCAGGGGCGTGTCTATGCCATCACACCTCAGACTAACCTAGTGGATCAATCAGTCATCCATGGTACATTTCTACTCTCACGTTTATGGGCTAGGATGCTATTTGACTCTAGAGCATCACATTCATTCATATCTGCATCATGTGTTGAAGACTTGGGCTATGAGGTGGATACCTTGGAAGAGCCATTATGTGTGAGTTCTCCCCTAGGAGCTAGGGTGAGAGTTGACCGAATATGTCAGGGTTGTGAGTTAGAGATCTCAGGGGTCCAACTCACCATGGACCATAGGGTCATGGACATGTCGGAGTTCGATGTCATCCTGGGGATAGCTTGGTTGGCAACACATCAGGTCGTCATTGATTGCAATCGAAAGAGGGTTACTGCCTATATGCCAGAAGGTGTTTGTTTCAAGTTTCAAGGGGAAAAGCACGACGTTTTTCCCCTAGCCGTGTACGACTCTAGGTGGCACGGGCACGTGATGGGTTGGCTTGCGAGCCTTACTCTGGAGGATGAGGTGAGACTGGAGTTGGGCTTACCTCAGGTTGTTTGTGAATATAAGGATGTTTTTTTGGACGAACTACTGGGATTATCTTCCCATAGGGATGTATACTTCAGCACTAAATTGCATCCCGGTACTTCTCCCATTTCTATGACCCCTCATAGGATGGCACCAACTGAGTTACAAGAACTGAAGGTTCAATTACAAGAATTGTTGGACAAAGGTTTTTTTAGGCCGAGCACTTCGCCATGGGGCGCTCCAGTGTTGTTTGCCAAGAAAAAGGATAAGACTATTTGGCTTTGTATAGACTATTGACAGTTGAACAGGGTTACCATAAAAAATAGGTACCCTTTGCCAAGGATTGACGATCTATTTGATCAGCTGAGGGGAGCGTGGGTCTACTCCAAGATAGATCTCCGCACGGGCTACTATTAGTTGAGGATTAGGGAGGCGGACATCCGTAAGACGGCGTTTAGAATGCGGTATGGGTATTTTGAATTCACGGTGATGCCATTTGGGTTGACAAATGACCCGGCGGCATTCATGGACCTCATGCATAAGCTGTTCCAACCCTATTTAAATCAGTTCATCGTGGTGTTTGTTGATGACATCCTGATCTACTCCAAGTGTGAGGAGGAGCATGAGGGTCACTTAAGGATTGTTCACCACACCTTGAGAAACCATCAATTGTACGCCAAATTCAGCAAATATGAGTTTTGGCTCACAAAGGTGAAATTCTTGGGACACATGGTGTCGATTTCGGGTGTATCCGTGGACCCAAAAAAGGTTGAGGCAGCGATGAATTGGGAGAGACCGAAGTCAATCTTTGAGATACGTAGTTTCTTGGGATTAGCAGGGTACTGTCGGAGGTTCATTGAGGACTTTTCCCGAGTGGCTGGACCTATGATGAGATTAACCTAGAAGGAGGTCAAGTTTAAGTGGAATGATTCTTGTGAGAAGGCATTCAAGGAGTTAAAGAGGAGGTTGACTTCAACTCTTATTTTGATAGTCCCGGAGAGGGGTCATATGTATACAATTTACTGTGATGCCTCCAAAGACGGACTCGGTTGTGTCTTGATGTAGTTTGGGAGGGTGGTGGTTATGGTTCTTGAAGGTTAAAGAACCACGAGAAGAACTACCCCACGCACGATATGGAATTGGCAGTCATTGTTTTTGCTATAAGGCTTGGAGCCGCTATTTGTATGGCGAGAAGTTTGAGGTGTTTTTGGACCACAAATGTCTGAAATACATCTTCACAACACTGGACCTCAACATGAGGCAACGTAGGTGGATGGAGTTTTTGGAGGACTATGACTTCACTTTGCATTACCACCTTGGTAAGGCAAATGTGGTGGCCGATGCACTTAGCTGGAAGTCACGGGAAATCTTAGCTAGAGTGGTTTCCCGAGAGTGGAAAATAGTCGAGACTGTGGGATAGTTTGGGCTATGTTATATGGGTCAGACTCAGGGTACTTTGGGGAGTTTGGTGGCTACGCCTTCTCTACTGAGCAGGGTGATTGAGTCCCAGAGTCAGGACACAGAGCTATTGTCCTTCCGGGACTGTGTACAGGAAGGTACAGGTGACGAGGGCAGGGCCATTCACTTGGGATGGTAGTCTTCTGTATCGATGAAGGGTTATGGTTCCTTAGTTGGCAAATTTGAGAAAGGAAATCCTTAGAGAGTTTGATTGCTCCCGTTTTGCAGTTCATCCAGGTGGCACGAAGATGTACCATGATCTTCGTTGTCAGTATTATTGGAGTGGGATGAAGAAGCACGTTGGAGACTTTGTCAATAGATGTCTCACGTGCCAGCAGGTCAAGGCCAAGCACTAGAGATCAGCAGGGTTGCTCCATCCCTTGAAGGTGGCAGAGTGGAAGTGGAAGCATGTCACGATGGACTTTGTGACCCACTTGCCACAGACATCGTGGGGACATGATGCGGTGCAGGTGATAATGGACCGGTTTACCAAGTCGGCACACTTTTTTGCAGTGTGGATGACCTTCAATTTGGATGAATTCTGCAAGCTATATATATGGGAGATAGTCCGGTTGCATGGGGTGCCTGTATTTATAGTATCGGATCAGGACCCCATGTTTACAGCTCTTTTTTGGGAGAGTTCCAATGAGCCACGGGGACGCAGTTGACGATAAGTACAACCTTTCATCCCCAGACGGACAGTCAGTCGGAGAGGACCATCTAGATTTTAGAGGACATGCTACGGGCATGCGTTGTAGACCTTAAGCGTAGCTGGGAAGAGCATTTACCCTTAGTGGAGTTCGCTTACAACAATAGTTATCAGGTGAGCATATAGATGACACCTTATGAGACACTATATAGGAGGCCTTGCTGTTCTCCGTTGTGTTGGACGGAGGTTGAGGAGAGTCGCTTTAGGGGTCCAGATTTGATTAGGGACACTTCAGCGAAGGTGGACCTGATAAGGGAGCTTCTTATTATGGCTCAAAGTAGGTAGAAGAGCTACGCCGATAGACGACGGCGACCTTTGAAATTTGAAGAGGGAGATCACGTCTTCTTAAAGGTGACACCTAAGAGAGAAGTGGTCAGCTTTGGGAAGCAAGCGAAGCTGTCGTCAAGGTCCATCGGGCCCTTCAAGGTACTCGAGATGGTGGGTACAGTAGCTTACAGGTTGGCATTACCACTAAATTTGTTGGGTGTTAACGCAATATTCAATGTCTCTATGCTTCGAAAGTATACTCCAGATTCGACACATGTGGTGGATTAGGGTGAATTGATGGTTGATGCAGATGGGACCTTCGAGGAGGGATCGGTGCGTATCATGGACAGCCGGGAGCAAGTGCTGCGAGGCAAGACTGTGTGGCTACTGAAGGTGATGTAGCGACACCGGCGAGTGGAGTAGGCGACGTGGGAGCGTGAGGACACTATTCATACAGTTATTCGTTCTTATTCGAGAATGGAGGTACATGTCTACAAATTTAGGTAGAAGATTACTTGTTGCATGTGCATGTGGTTAATTGTGCATTTGTATATGAATTTCAGGGACAAAATTCTTTTAAGGGGAAGAATGTAAAACCCGAGTAAAATAGAACTTTTATGAATAAAGGGAAAAACGATAATTTACCACTACGATGCGGGTTACAAACCTGAGATTTTCTAGAGCTCGCATGACAAAACGGACTTCACCATTGGATTCGTCTCGTGAAATCTAGTGACATGTTAAATTTCAACGAATTCTGAGATAGTCGGGTTTTTTGCGTTTTACGAGGCGGTCGGACCCCGGGAGACCCATATATGAAATTTTTAGGAAAATAATGAGATTTTTAAAATAAATAAAGTCAAGACAAATTAAAAATATTTTGAACTAGTACCGGAGCAAAATTTAATCGTTTTGGGATGAAAACGGACCCGAAATTAAATAGAACATATGGCCAATTGTGGGCCAAGTATTCTAAAAATATAAATAGGAAAAAAAATCAAAATTTTTCCCATTGTTCAGCCATTGCTCGGCCGATAGAAAGAGAGAGAGAGAAGATAGGGAAAAGAGAGAAAAACTCACCTTCTCTCTATGATCTATGGAGCTACGGTGCTCTGATCCGTTCGGGCCAAGAGGGAAAGTCATTCTGCTCGTCAAGGGCTACCAAAAATAAGAGATTTCACCAAGGGTGGGGAAGACCAAAAATTTGGGAAAGATTGGATTTGAGTTTAGGTTGATTCTTGGAGCTTCCCAAGGACATTCTTCACGCATCAAGAGGTAGAGAATTCTCCTACTTAGGTTTATTCACCACTTTAAATGTTATGATGAAATGGGTAGGTTAATATATATATATATATATATATATATATATATATGACTTACCTATAGAAGTAATTTGGTGAAATGAGTATTGAAATTGAAATTAGGTAGAATATATTCTATCTCGAAATGGGTATGTAGAAATTGCTTAATGTAATTTCTTGAATTATGTGAATTGTGGGCATGTTATGTGTTTAAAGAATGTCTTGATTTGGAAGTGTGTTATTGCTTAATATGAGAACACATGCTTGGACTTGAGTTTTGGATAAAATTATGATAAATGCATATTGGTTTATTGACATTGTGAGACATGAGAATTATATGTTGTTGATGTAATTTGTCATGGATTAAGTGAATTTGGTTTGGAATAGTTCCTATGGCACACATAGCATATTGAACATCATATTATAGTTACAATGAGACATTGCGTTGCATATGCATGGAAACATCACGATTGAGTGGGTGTGAGTGCATGGTGTAGTCAACACCACACTTGGTGGATGACAAGTGGGCTCGAGTGAGCTAGGTCGATGACTTGGCCGAGTCGCACAGTTTACATGGTGTTGAGGGTTGTGGTTAACAAGAAGGGCTAGAAGATCCCTCGGGTGCAAGGCCCGATGATTTGGATACGCACTTCTGTTGGTATTAGTCCATAAAGTGTGTCGGTGTAGGCGGGACCGTTGGTGGAAGTTTATAAATTCCGCGTCGGTCGGGTGCCGTTGGTGTAAGTCTATAAATACTCACCCCATACAAGACTCCGGAATGATAATTTCATTTAATGTATAACATAAATGACGCAATTATACATATGAGAAATTGCATGTGTTGGAGAGTCGGGAAGGGCTCAGGATCATGGATGACGAGCAAATGCACAATAGCAAATGCATGTTTCGAAGAGCCGAAAAAGGCTCGAGTTGAATAGTGAGAGTGAGTCTCATCTCATTCCGTAGCATTTCATTGTAGATTTCGAACATCGATAGCATAATCTTGGTTGGAACGTGTGCATGTTGAATTGGTTGCATATGAGCATTTCATGTGCATTTGGGTGCGGAGTTGCCTATTTAGGAAATACTCTACTGGGCGTGGCTCACCCTTTATAGGAAAATATTTCAGGTGCGGGATTTCTGCCGATGGAAGGTTCTCACTTCGAGCCACGTGGATGAAGAAGTCAGAATGTGGCTTATTTTGAGTAAACTGTAAAATTTCCAATGAATATTTATTTTAGCATGTAATTAAGTGAAATCGCATGCGAATGTCATAATCGGACTTGTATAAACTATGTTGAATGTACTAAACAATCACTTTAAATGATCAGGATGAAATTGATAAATTTTTGAATAGATTGGAAATGAAAAATAGGTGAAACAGACAGTTTTTGCCAGAGCGTACCGGTACACATACCGATACGCTACTGTCCAGAAAGTTCATCGTACCGGTATGCATACCGGTACACTGTTGTCCAGAGAGTTTGTTGTACCAGTACATGTACCGGTACGCTAAACTCTAGAGAGTTCACCATACCGGTACGGCTTCCCAGGCTTTTGAAATCTTCAAGTCTTCTTGCTATGATTTTGAATTTTGAGTTCTAGGGTTCCAAAGACACAAATAGACTTAAATTGTTATATATTGAGGTACCTTGGACCCCGGTTAAATTATATGAATATAGAACTACGAATTTCAGTTGTGCAATAAATACTACTATGGAGAAGGTTATTGATGTGGTGTCGGGTTAAGCGACATCCATAGGTATTTTTGCAGGTTGACGAGTTGTCAACGGTTGATAAGGGACTCCCCGATTTTTGGCGTGTCACATGAATGATGTTGAATTCAAAGAGTTGAATTGAAAAAAGAATGAAAATCTAAGAAAAGGATAAAAAGGGGGTGAAAAGAAGAAAAGAGTGATCAAAGAAAAAAAAGGAAAATGTTAAGGAAAAGAAAGAAAAAGAAATAATGAGTCAAGTGATGGTGGTAGCCTTGAAATCCCATTAAAAGGGAGATCTTTTTGAAATAAAGGTCTTTCACTCAAAACAACCCTCTTTGTTATCCTATATCCTTCATTTCATTTGTATCAATATCACCCCAAGCCCCCATTATAACCTTTGAAAGTCCATAATGATCTAGAGAAGCATGGGGATGCATATTTTTAAAATAAAAAGAGAAGTTGTTTTTTCAATCTAATGCCCTAGGATTCCTTTCATGAGATTATGTCAAGGTTGTTTCATTTTTATGCATACTTCATTTTTTGGATTATATGTGATTATACTTCGTGTTGAGCACAAGATTCCATCTCACATATACAAATGGAGAGCAGGCCAAGATAATCATAGTGTGATTCGTTGTTGAGAGACATCTTTGGTGAGTTTGCATCAGAGCTTAATTTGGATAGCAAAAGTGAATGTGAACTCCATTGCATAAATTTTTATATTACATGTCCATTTCACACACACGAGTTTGAAAATGAATGTGCATGAGAATACTCTAGAATAGCATTTAAGGCTATGATGTGTTTCATGTGAGATTTGTTCGGGTATGTTGGACCAAGCTATTTTTGATATCCCATTGCTAGCTAAGATAAGAGAATATGTTTTAAATATTAGATACTAGGAAAAGAAGTTTGTAGGTACCTTCACTCGAAACTTTCACCAGACGAAACTCGTCCACTAGGGATCTTCTAGGAGTTTAAAGGCTTATTGCATATGCAAAATGCAATTACGAAATTAGTATAGATTTATTTTTGTTTGTTTAATTTTTATATTTTTTTTGCAAGGTACTAGCAAAGCTTAAGTTGCGAGGTGTGATGAGCACAAAATATTGCATATTTAATGGCCCCATTTCATGCTTTTTAAATCAACTTTTGCACTTAAGTACTTAGTGTTAGCCAAAGTTATGAAGAATGTTGAATTTTCGATGTTGCGGGTAAAGTTAAATGATGGATTTTATAACCTTGCAATTAGGTGTGAATGTGTGGTGAATATATGGACACTTTAGATGAGGATTAAGAGGCATGGATGGTGAAGAATTCAAGGAAAAATGCATTCGAAAGGTTTTGCCCACTGGAGTGAAGGATTTTGACATAGTATCACTGTTTTCCACATTTTTTACCATGATCTACTAGAATCTGAAAAAGTGGAAAACATGAAAGTTGTAGATCTGGATGTCTTCTATATTGTGCCAAATTTTTTGCATAGTCGAACTGTCGGGTCAAATGTTATGATAATTCTACAAAAACTAGTCAGAAGCAGAAAAAGTGTACCGGTACCCTAAACTCCAGAAGGTTTTGTGTACTAGTACTGCTTATCGGTACGCTCTGCTGAGTGCCCAGAATGACTTTATTTCACATTTCACTTGTTTGGGGGACCCACCTAAAATTCTCCAACTTTTCCCCAAAAAATTTTACACATCTTCATGCCTCTTGCACCCTTGATGAAGACTTTGGATGCTTGACATTCAACGTGGAGAGAGAAAAAGGGGTGAAGCCTGGGTGTGCAGTCTAAGCCTGTGCTAGCCTGCCATACCAATCTCTTCAGCCCCCAATTGATTTGAGGCCTTTCATACAGCCAGAGGAACCCCCTATGCATGAAATTGAAGGCTCTCACACTCTATATACTCAACATTCTTAAGCATTGCAAGAGGTAGCTACCTAAGCTTAGTAGTAGTCTTTGTTCAATGAAGAAGATGATGAATAATGCTTATGTTCTTGCAATTTCCTTTCCATTTCAATTGTTGTAAGATTTAAATTTCTTGTAATCCTTGCAATTTAATCACATCTATTTCATGTATATTTCAAGTTTAGTTACATGTTCATGAATCTACTATTGTTGTTTCCAAGTTTTTTACATTTCTTGCTTTAAAATGGGTATTGTATTTCTTTCTTTATAGTTCAAGTTTTCTTGCTTTAATTTAAGTTTCATGCTCCATTTCAATTATGTCTCTCTACATTATGCAATGTCTTCCTTTACTCATGAGTAGCTAGAGTTTTAGTTGGCCAATCCAAGGGACACCTTCACTTGGGTATGCCATTCCTACTCTCTTTCATTCCTCCTCTTGGTGCACAATGGCTAGGTTTGACTGGGTTGGGGTGAGGACATGGTTGTGAGTTCTTGATACACCGTAGGCATTGTCATGGGGTATGCTTGATCCTCACCTCCATTTTAATCCCGAGCTTTCCACAAATTAATTGTACATTTAAGCACCATTGGAGGAAGGGTTTGAGTGGTTTGACATTCCCATTAGAATGACCTCTTTGGATAAGCCAACACTAGTTTTATTGCATTTTCATTTACAAACATCACTCACCAAAACACAAACTTCAAAGATTTTACACTTTTCTCTTTTGTTCAGAAAAATCACCTTCAAACAACTTGAACTTTCCTTCCATGAGGAGATGACCTTGGAATACTATCCAAGTAAAACACAACAATCAAAAGACTCCTTGGACTTGGAGAGCAATTTTGTTGTCACATTTCATTTCACACATATTTTGTTCTTTTTATTTTCCACCATTTCCTTTCCCTTTATTTTGACATCATTCCAAGGGAGTGTGACACTCACCTTCATCCATACATTATATATTTTGAGGGATGATGTTTAGAGGTTAGGAACAACAAGGTTTTCAGCAAGCATATCGCTCAAACTTTTAACATTGGGAAGAAAGAGGAATGTCTTAACCATTTTAATATGTGCTTTACTTATTGGGTATTTATTTTGGTAGTTAAATTTGGAAATCCATGCCTTGTGTTTTGAAAGCATCAAAATTTTAAATTATATTGCAATTTCAAAAATGAATTTGGGTATGTTCTCCCAATTGTGTTTTATAAGCGTAGTTCAAGTTTTGGTGGAGTGGAGGTTGTGAAGAGGTTGTTAGAATGTGCATAGGTTGAATAAATTTGTAGTAGAGATGAAAGTAGGAGTGATTAGCCCAAAATATTTCACATCATGTATATATTTGCATCCCTTTTACACTTGCTTTTATGGTGAAAAATGGGAGGAAATGCAATTAATCTAACATTTAGTGAAGTTTCTGTGTGATTGTAAGTAAAGAGTAGGAAATCGATTGAGTTAAGTCCCCATTATAGTGCTTAAAAACAATAGAGATTAAGGGGAGGCTTAATGGGTAGTTAGGAAGGTAAAGAGATCAAGAAAAGAGCAAATTAAGTGAAAACCTTCTGGTAGGTTTGGTTATAAACCTACCAGAAGGTTTTGCACATTGGAATTAACCTACTAGATCACATACCAAACCTACCGTAAGTTTTTGCTCGCTGGAAGAAAACCTACAGGTAGCTTTTGTCATCGACCTACTGGTAGGTTTTGCTGACACACGCCAGAACCTGCAACTCGGACTTTACCTCCTTAGGGGCCACCTCTACATTTCCCACACATCCATTGACATATTCTACACACAAGCATGCCTCCCTACACCTAGGATTGGACGTTGGAAGCAAAAACATGGAAAATGAAGAGAGAGAGAGAGAGAGATGTGATAAGCACAAAATATTGCACATTTCATGACCACATTACATTCATTATAACTCAACTTTTGCATTAAATTACTTAGTGTTAGCCTATTTTATGAATAATGTTGAATTCTCGATGTTGCATGTTTTGATAGCTTAAATGTTGGATTTTAGGACCTTGCAACTATGTTGGATGTGTGGTAATGGCATGGACACAATACATGAAGAATTGGAGGCTTAAAAGTGAAGAAATCAAGGAGGTATTAGTGTTTTGGAACAAAGGCACCAGCTGCCACATCACTGGGAAGCACTGCCTCGGTTGTCCTCCATTTTTACCATGATATACTCAGAATCTACAAAAGTTCAAAACATGAACGTTGTAGATCTGGATGTCTTCTGTATTGTGTCAAAATTTCAGTTCAATCCAACGGTGAGATCAAGAGTTATGCCATTTCTACCGAAGGTGGTTCAGTGTAGAAAAATAGTACCGGTACTCGGTACCGGTACCACGAATCTTCTGGCCGAAAAACAGCCTGTAACTCAACTTTGAGACTTGGGGGTCCCACTTACACTTCTCCCACTTGTCCCTCAACATTTCCTGTCACAAAAACAGGCATCCCTTACACATTGGGAAGACTTTAAAGGCTTGGCATTGATGGAGGATGAGAGAGAAGAGGGCTGCCATGTGGGTGGCAGGCTAAGCTCCTCCTAGCCTGTGTAACCCATCAAAATCACTTGCCATTGATGGGAGGTCTGAGCACACAGCTGGGGGGACCCTCATGGATGTTGTTTTCAAGGTATACACTCCATATATACAACATTATTCAGCATAAGAGAGGGTTGGCTACCTAAGCTTAGGAGTAGATATAGAGAGAGAGTTCCAAGGTTGAAGATGATGAATAGTAAATTTTGTTTTTGCATTTTTTTCTCCCATTTCACTTGCTATTGTTGTAGTAAGCTTTTATACTCTTGTAATCTTCATTGTATTACCTTAATGTCATTTACTTCAAGTCTATTTCAAGTTTAGTTGTGTAACTTAGATTTCACCATTTACACTTTCAAGTTCTTCATTTCTTAGTTTAAAATGGGTATTGTTGATTTCTCTTCTTAGTTTAAGATTTCTTGCATTTAGTTATGTTTTAATCTTCATTTCATCCTTATGTCCATTTATATTATGCTTTTCTTTCATTTTATCATGAGTAGTTAGGATTTAAGTTGGTTAATTCAAGGGAAGACCTCCTCTTGGGGATTTCATTTCAACTCTTCTTCATTCCTCCCTTTTGAGTCAAATGGTTCGGTTTCACGGGGTTGAGAGTGGAGAAGTTGGTGAGACTTTGATATCCCGTAGGCCTAGTCACGGGTTATGCTTAGATACTCACCAATCTCGTCCCTAGCTTCCCC
>CM042186.1:26051756-26065711 GCA_023539305.1 Ilex asprella | reverse complement strand
TCCATAGTGTGATTCCCTAGCTAGGTGATGTGATCTCCATCCATAGGGTTGCAAAAAAGTTGGTGATGAGCGCAAAATATTGCATATTTAACGGTCTCACTATATGCATTTTAACTTAACGTTTGCATATAAGTACTTAGAGTTAGCCGATATTATTAACAATGTTGAATTTTTGATATTGCAGTTAATTAAAGTGTAAATCACGCATTTTGGAACCTTTCAACTAGGTATGGATATGTGGTGAAGGCATGAACACATTATATAAGGATTTGGTGGCTTAAAAATGAAGAAATCAAGGATGTATTGGTGTTTGGGAACAAAGGCACCAGCACCCACACCATTTGGTTACAGTACCTCAGTTTTCCTCCATTTTTACCATGATCCACTTTAAATCAGAAAAAATGAAAAACATGACAGTTGTAGATCTTGATATCTTATGTATTGTGTCAAAATTTGAGCTCCATCAGATGGTTGGACCAAAAAGTAGTGACAATTATATGAAAACTGGTCCAGAGCAGACAAAGTGTACTGGTACGCCGAACTCTAGTAGGCTTAGAGTACTGGTACGCATACCAGTACGTCGTGCCTGAAGTGCATAGAACGACTGTTTACCATGCTCCACTTGCTTAGGGGTCTCACCTACACTTCTCCCATTTGCCTCCCAACAGTTTTTGCACATTTTCATGCCTCCTACACCCTTGATGAAGATTTTGGAGGCTTGGCATTCAATGTGGAGAGAGAGAAAGGGGTGAAGCCTGGGTGTGTAGGCTAAGCACGTGCTAGCCTGCCATACCCATCTCTTCAGCCCCTATTGATGGGAGGCCTTTCATACAGCTTGAGGGACCCCCATGCATGAGATTGAAGACTCTCACACTCCATATACTAAGCATTCTTCAGCATTGCAAAGTGTGGCTACCTAAGCTTAGAATATCCAAGGAAGAAAAAGATGAATACTGTAATAGAAATTTATGTTTTTGCATTTTCTTCTCCATTTCAGCTGTAGTTAGCTTTAACTAGCTTGTAATCTTTATTTCTAACACTTTAATCTTAGCTATTTCAACTTTATTGCAAGTTTGGTTGTGTAACTTAGAATCTACCATTGTTGTATGAATTTTTTCACTTGAAGCTTTTCATAAAATGGGTATTGAATATTTTTCTTCTTAGTTTAAGTTTCCTTGCTTTAAGTTAAGTTCCGTGTTTCATTGCTACATTATTCCTACTAGAGTTACTTTGATCATGAATAGCTAGAGTTTTATTTGGTCAATCCAATGGAGACCTTCACTTGGGTACACCATTCCAATTCTCTTTCTTTCCTCCTCTCGGAGCACAGTGGCTAGGTTTCACTGGGTTGGGGTGAGGACATGGTTGTGAGTACTTGATACATCATAGGCATTGTCATGGATTGTCACGACGTATGCTTGATCCTCACCTCCATTTAAGTCCTAAGCTTCCCACAAATCTATAGTACATTTAAGCACCATTGGAGGAAGGTTTTGAGATGATTTGGCATTCACATTGAAATGGCCTCTTCGGTTAGTCAACACTTGTTTTCTTACATTTTTATTCCCAACCTTCAAACACCAAAACACGAACTTCCAAGATTTTACACTTTTTTCTTTTGTTAACCAAAATCACCTTCATATAACTTGAACTTTCTTTCCATGAGGAGATGACCCTCGAATACTTTTCAAGTAAAATACGAAAATCAAAATACTCCTTGGGCTTGGGGAGCACTTTTGTTCATACATTCTCCATTTCATACATTATATTCTCACCATTTTGTTGCCCCATTTCCCGCATCATTATGAGGGAGACTGACACACCCTTCACACATAATCCATATGCACATATTTAAGAGTGACGTGCAGAGAATATAGAAAACATACAACGAATTTCATCAAGCACATCTAATACCCATTTAAAGCTAAAAATTTGAAGAACATAGAAGCATTAATGGTGAAACTATAATGGATAACTAAACTTGAAAACAAGTTGAAATAAATGGAATTCAAGGCATTAAAGGAAGCTTAGAAGATTCTTACATGAAATTAGAAGACAATGCATGGAAGAATACGTAAAAATCTCAACTTCTCACTCTAACACTATTTATCTTCTTCCTAGACTATCTCTATCTATATTACAATGTGTATCATAATGGTGTATCTTCTTTCCAAAAGCATCAATAGTGTCATGCCCTAGCTAGGTGATGTGATCTTCATTCATAGGGTCGCAAAAAAGCTGGCCAGAGAGGGAAGGTGCAAACCTTGTCTGCACACCCAACATCCTTCCTCTTCTTTCTCCTCATTGATCACCAAGGCTCCAAAAGTCCAATGAGAAGTGTGAAAACGTTGTTGATGGTGTTGGAAATGTCAGAGGTAGGTAGAAGAATGTCTGGTGGGACCCTCAAGGCAGCAGAGCAAGATATACAGAATCTGGGATGTATCAGTACAACCTACCAGTATGGCCTACTAGTAGGTCGAACTCTAGTAAGCTTAAAATAACGGTAGGTCTGGCAGTAGGTTGAGTTCCAGTTGCTGAAACCTAACGGTATGGCCTACTGGTAGGTTTTCCCCTATTTTTGTTGATTCTTTGGTTTCCTCACCTCCAATGTTATCTCAAGCCATCCTTTCATTATCATTCATCTTAACCCATATGGAAAGGCTTTAAGAAGCACCATTTATCACATTTTATCTACAAACACCACCAATCTTCGTTAATAGCGCAAGTAGCACAATTCCACTTATTTAATCCCCAAGCGCAAGTGAAAAAAGGAATGTATTGATGCTAAAATATGCAATGTTTTGTGCTAATCACATCCCCAACTTGAGGTTTGCTAGTCCCTAACAAAGTTTATTTTCAAAACAAGAGTCTAACACACAAAAATCTATTTAAATAAACAAGTTAACCAAACAATCAAAATACATAAATCATAATGCAATTGTAGAAATAAACTTGGACAGATATAAGCAAAAATTGTGGTATTCAATTCCTATTTTTCAAAGTTGGAGTATGTGGAGTCAGACATCAAAAAGAGACAAAATGGCCTAAGACCTAATAGTTCTTCTACTAGGCCCATAACTCCATCCTCGCTACTTACAATCCAACACAAAAATAAAAGGCAGACACCAAAAATCTTCTTTCTCCTCATCCCCATCAAAATCGCTCTCACCGTCTACATCCTCGTCTGTGTCATCATCATCATCATCATCTACCTTAACCACTGTGGAGGTGGAGGGGTAGATGCGGTGGGTCCTCATAGGATAGGCTTCCCTGGAAAATTATGCATGAACAACTCTTTCATTCTCACAGTTATTCCATGCATTGATGTCTCTATCCCATACACTATGGCCTCTAAGGCATCGAGGCGCTGGGGTATCGAGCGCTCTGATGTAGATGAGGATGGGGTAGCCACCGATGGCCCAGTAGAAAGGGGTGGACCAGCAGTATAAGTGTCTGACCCTGCAAGCCTAGCTTTATCCCCCCGACTCATTGCCTTTCTCTTCTTACTACTGGCTTTTCCAATTGCCCTAGCCTTAGGGGGTGAGCATGTTGCTTGGTGAATTTTGTTGTATGTATTCCCTATCTCTAACATCCCCCTCAAATGTGTATGGCTTATAGGACTAAGAGAGTGTCATTCTCTCTTGAAATGATGTGGGAAATAAGGCAACAAAATGGTAGAAATGAAATGTACAAAATGTATGAAATGAAATGCGAGTGGGAACAAAAGTTTTCCCTAAGCACAAGGAGCCCTTTGCTTGCCGTGTTTTTCTTGGAAAAGTATTCAAAGGTTGTCTCCTCATGGAAGGAAAGTTCAAGTATGTTAAGGTGATTTTGTAAAATTTTGTAAAAAAAAAGAGTGTAAAAATCTTTGAGGTTGAGTTTTTTGGTGTTTTGTGTTCTTAAGGAAAGTGCACGAAAACAAGTTTTGGTGAAATTAGTCTTGGGCTTCGAGGGTTTGAAGTTGAAAATCTTCAATCAACTCAAAACCTTCCTCCGAGGGTTTATAGATGAACAATTGATTTGTGGGAAGCTAGGGACGAGATTGTGAGGATTCGAGCATAAACTGTGACCAGGCCTACGAATATCAAAGACTTACAACCACATCCACTCTCAACCCAGTCAAACCAAACTATTGTACACCGAGAAAGGAGATAAAATGAGTTGAAATTAAAAACCCAGGAGGAGGTCTCCCTTGGATTGACCAACTCAAAATCTTGCTACTTATGTAAGCAATAAAGAAATGCATAATGTAAAGACATAATGAAGAAAGGAAGCTTGAAACTTAGACTAAAGCAAGAAATATTAAACTATGAATAAAAATATTCAATACCCATTTTAAAGTAGGAAATGAAGAAAACTTGAAAGCAACAATGGTGAAATCTAGAATACTCAACTAAACTTGCAAAACACTTGAAGTAAATGACATTAAAAGTAAATAATGAAGCTTACAAGAGTATTCAAGCAGATTACTAGTGAAAGTGGATAAATGAAATGCGAAAATCTATGTTTTCTATCTACTATTCATCATCTTCTTCCTCCTAAGCTTAGGTAGCCACCCTTTGAAAACTTGTGTAATGTTGAGTATATAGAGTATGGGAAACTTCAATTTTGTGCATGGGGGTTCCCTCTAGCTGAGTGAAGGCCTCCCATCAATGGGAGGCGAGTTAATGGCTTTGGACCGACTAGGACAAACCTAGCCTGCAACTCCCCTGGTAGCTCCCTTCTATCCCATTCTCATTAATATATTTATCTTCAAAATCTTCAAGAATGGTGTAGGAGGCATGTAGATGGGTAAGAAAAATCAGGGGACAAGTGGGAGAATCAATGATGGGACCCCCCAAGAAAGTGGAGCATGATTTGCAGGTGTTCTGGGCACTTCAGGCATGGCGTACCGGTAAGCTTACCGACACTGTAAGCATACTGGAGTTCGGCATACCAATACACGTACCGATACACATTGTCTACTTCAAACAAGTTTTTGTAGAATTTTCATAATTTTTTATCCAATCATCCAATTGAGCTAAAAGTTTGACACAATATCTAAAACTTTCATGCTTTATACTTTTTTAGATTTGAAGTGGATCATAGTCGAAATGGAGTAAGACCAAGGTACTATAACCAAATAATGTGGATGCTGGTGCCTTTGTTCCCAGCACCAATACCTCCTTGATTTCATCACTTTTAAGCCTCCAAATCCTAATGTAATGTGTCCATGCCTTCCCCACACATCAATACTTATTTGCAAGGTTCTAAAATACATGATTTATGCTATAACTACTTGCATCATAAAAAATTCAATATTTTCCTTAATTTCAACTAACTCCAAGTACTTATATGCAAAAATTGACTTAAATTTCTTGTGATGAGGCCATCAAATATGTAATATTTTGTGTTCATCACTTGTCAAAGGCTTAGTCCTTCACCTTGAAGTGTTGGCACATCCGGGTCACTAAATTCTCAAATGGAAAATTAGTCTTGGGCTTCTTTGTCTCAGAAAAGTCTTTCATCACTTCCCATATGAAAAGGGAAAAATAAACCATCTTCCCTGACATGACAGTGTCCAAAATATCCAACTTCTCCATATTTGGCATCTTTTCTACGCCCCTCAAGAGAAGATTGTAATGGAGAAGTTTGTTCAATAGTCCGTATGAATGCTTCAACCCCCTAACGTCGACTGTCCCCTTGAATTGACTAGGGTCTTCATACATCAACCCTACAAACTCTGAAACAGTCTTGGCTCAGGCAATGTTATGAGGATAAACTAGTGGAGAATCAAGTTGCCTCTCTTAATTACCCAGGAGAGTGGCAATGATAGTAGGGGCCACCTTGAACATATTTCCCCTAACATTCATCCTCAAAACCTCAACTCCATTTTCCTTAACCACTCTGAGAGTTTCGTAGAACTCTCGATACATCGATAAATTATAACCGTCCATGGACTTAAACTTGAATCTCATACCATGTGCCTTGATGAACCTTACAACTTTATTCCTCGGACCAACGGAAATGTGGTCGAGGTGCCACTCACTGGTTACATTCTTATCCCATTTCAATTGGATCCTTGCCTTATTCCTACCTTTTTTTCTTTGCTCATTACGGCCTCCGCTCGAACCTTCTCCATTCCTTTTGAGACTATTGGGCTCCTCGGGTTGAGAGAAGTGAATTCTAATTTTCTTGGACCGGGTCATCCAATGCAATGGTGCTCCAATAGACAAGAATACAAAACAGATCAAGAATGGACCCTCAATTGGGTCCATACTTTCATGAATGACCTCTAAGTGATGATTCATTGAGAGATTCTTGAATAGATTGGAGAAAGTAGAGAGAATTTGAGCTTGTAGGACTTTCAACAATTAGGGTTTCAAAGGGTTGGATTTAACTAAATCACTGCTCAAGGAATGGAGAATTGAAGGACTAAAGCAGAAAGAGGGTGATTTGGAAACCTTTGAGGGTTTTGAGTCAGAGAGAGAAGCTTTAGGGTCTGTAATTTAAGAGGTAAATGAAGGGTTCCCCAAAAATAAATCGATTAAAAGCCCTAATTTTTGGAATTCCAGGTGAAACCTAGTGGTACGCCCTACCGGTTGGTCGAACTTCAGTAGCCAAAACCTACAGGCATGGCATACAGATAAGTTTTGCTTTAGTTGTAAAACACTCATGTTAAGCAACCCACTACCTCTTTACTTCAATCTAGAGACCTACCCTATACATTCTAACACTCTCTTTATGACCGGAACTCTACCCTAAACATGTACTACACCTCTAAACCACAATTTGAACCATCATGCCCAATTCATTATTCAATTGCAATGTGATTTTTAAAAAAAATTACATTCAACATACAAGGCATGAATTTCTGACTTTAACTATCAAAATGAACTCCCAAATGCAAGTCACATAATTAATAACACGGGCCTTCCTAATTCATTTCAAACATAAAAAACTCGAGCAATATTCCCCTATTCTACAAGCATGGAGCTATTTATCACATTTTTTAGATGATCGAACTAAGCACACACGATTTACTTTACATTAAAATATGAGTTAATTGAGTTCCCAAGCATAAGTATATCAGCCAGATGATTGATTAAATGTCTAGATCCTCGAGATAAAGGGTGACTTTTACATTTGAAATTATATTATATTTTGTCTAGAAAATCCTCTTGGAAAGAATTTTATATTTTGTCCAAGAAAATCCATAAACAGCATAACTTTAAATCTTAAGGGTTCCAATCACTTTGGTCTTTGTAACTGCTTACATCGAAACACCTACATTAGTTCCCAGTGGATTCGACTCCAGACTTCACCGGATTATTACTACAATTTGATCGTCTGCACATGGGTGTACATATTTCGAATCAAGTCAAAAAACACCCCATTGCAAATCATGTCTATGAACTATCAATGACAGGTGTAATCCCTTCGTAGAAGAAACACACCAATTGCCATGGTTCAAATCCATGACGTGGAATGGATTGTAGCAATTCCATGTATCGATCCAAACATTGATAAAACTGCTCATTAGGTTTCTTGAGAGTAGTGGTCTTGGGTACCAAAAACAATTGTTGAAAAACTCAAAAAACATTTGTGTCCAAGAGCATATTGAACGAGGCTTCAAGGAATTCAACCCTAATCTTTTAGAGAGAAGGGGAACAATTTCATGCAAGATATGTCTTTGCTTGATTGTTTCCAGTGTATACTATAATCTCCGCACATCACCCTTAAAAGTGTTGTGTATGACTTATATGGATAGGGGAGTGTCACTCTCCCTCTGAATGATGTGAGAAATGGGGCAACAGGATAGTGGATCCATGAAATGTGTGTGTGTGCAAACAAAAGTGCTCCCCAAGCGCAGGGAGACTTTTGAGTGTCATATTTTACGTAGAAAAGTATTTCAAGGTCATCTCATCGGGGAATGAGGTCAAACTGTGTGAAGGTGATTTTGGTGAAATATGAATATTGTAAAATCTTTGAGTTTGGTGTTTTGGTGATTTCAGTTCGAGACCAAAATGAAATAAAAAACAAGTGTTAGCTAATCCGAAGAGGTCATTCCAATGGGAATGGCAAAACAAATTACATACCTTCCTCTAATGGTTCCTAGATGTTAGATTGATTCGTAGGAAGTGCGGCACCAAAATGGAGGTAAGGATTCAGGCATATCCCGTGACAATGCCTACAGTCTATCAAGAACTCACAACCATCTCCACACTCAAACTAGTCTAACCGAGTCATCGTAAACTACTAGAAGGAAAGAAAATTAGTTGTAGTAGCACACTCAAGTGGAATTCTCCTCTAGATTAGTGCTTCATAGAATCCGTTGTTGTTCCTAATCTCCTAACATTATCCCCCAATGTATGTATGGTGTATGTATGAAAGGGAATGTCACTCTCCTTTGGAATGTTGTTTGAAATGGGGCAATATAATGGTGGGAATGAAATGGAGAATGAAATAAAATGTGTGTGGTGAACAAAAGTGCTCCCCAAGCGCAGAGAGACTTTTGCAATGTTGTTGTTTTACTGGGAATTAAGTATTCCAATGTCGTCTCCCTGGGAAAGGAAAGGACTTATGTGAAGGTGATTTTGTGAAAAATGAAAAATGTAAAATCTTTTAGTTTGAGTATTGTGAGAGATGATTTGAGAAAAATGAAATAAAATAAGTGTTGGCTAATCTTAAAGGTTTATTCCAATGGAAATCCCAAATCAATTCGAATCATTCTTCGAATAGAGCTTAGATGAAAGATTGATTCGTGGGAAGCTAGGGATGAGACAGAGGTGAGGATCCAAGCATAACCCGTAACCAGAGCTACGGGATATCAAAGACTCATAACCGCATACATTTTCAACCTTGTCAAACCGAACCATCGTACTCTGAGAGGAGGAAAGAAAGTGAGTTAATTTTCCTTAACCAAAAGGAGTTCTCCCTTGGATTAGCCGACTTAAATATTGATTAGTACTAAAATGTAGGAGATTTGAGTACTACGTTCGAACGGTCCTTGACGTTTGAACATCCATTGGAGTAATGACAAGATCAGACTGACAAAAGACATGGCATGTTACAGACTTGCAGTCAAAAGGCTTAGGCACTTGAGTGCCACGTTCGAATGACCCTGGAATTATTGGAGAGACAACAGTCAGATTCTGCAAGGGCTTGGAAAGAGATTTGCACAGAGGACTTGGAGGGAGATTTCCATAGAGGACCACATGTCTCTGACTTGAATGATAGGCACTGAATCCATCTGACGTTGGAATAGTGTAGAGCAAAGACAGAGAAACCGTTCGAACGCCATTTACTGTTCGAACGGTATTGATAGACTACTTGCAGAGTGGTTGACTTTTTTACTTTGACTTTGGCACCTAGCTCTATTCTTTCACCCCTCTCTCTGCCTTCTCCTTGCCTATAAATACACTTGGTTTGTGGAGAGAAAAGGAGAGCACTTGGACTTAGACTTAGCACTTGTAGCTCTTGTAGCACTTCTAATTCCTTTTCTTTGTCTTAGTTTCATCTTGCTAGAGAATTAGGAAGTTTAGATTCCCATTCATTTCTTTACATTAATGTTTATATTCGCATTTGCTTAAGAGTTATAATCTCTTTTACTTTAAGTCTTTACATTTATGTTCTTGATTTACTTTAAGTCTTTACATTTATGATTTTACATACATGCTTTTATTTATGTCTTACACTTTCATTATTTGAGCTCTCTTCTTGCTTAGAGGAATGAAAGTCTTCCACCTTTCTAGAGTTCTACCAAAGTCATGAAGGGTGGAAAGTGATTCATTCATTCTTCATTGAAGATTAGCTCCTTTTTAATTGTACTTTTACTTTAAATTTGTCTAGACAATGGAGTGTGGGAGAGGTCAGAGATGGAGATACAGTTGCCAATGGGATAACTTAACAAGGGCTCGTTCAAGAGAAATCTGGGGCACAGTGATACCTCGGCAAGAAGGCAAGAAATGCCGCCAGCCCAAGGAGGGGATGAAGTACAAGAAGATCTTGATAGAGAGGAAGAGAGGGAGTTAAAGAGAGAGATGAAGGAGGAGAGAGCACAGCCTGATCAGGCAGGACCTAGCTCCAGTACTCGGAGGTCCCTTAGGGATGTCATGATTGGGTTTGAGATCAATCAATCTGAAATTCTCCAAGCTCTTCTTGCACTTCATCCCAAACTTAAAAATATCCCTCAACTCCCCTAGAACTTGTGTAATGCTGAATATAATGGAGTGTATGCCTTCAATTTTTGTGCATGGTGGTCCCCAAGGTGTAAGAGCAGGCCTTCCCAAGAGAGGGGCTGATTTGATTGAGTCTTGAATGCTAGGAAAAGCTTAGCCATCCTCCCCACTTGCCTTGCTCTTCTCTCCCATGCCTTATTAATGCCAAGCCTCCAAAGTCATCCAATAGGGTGTAGGAGGCATGTGGTTGTGTAAAAAAATGTTGAGGAGCAAGTGGGAGAAGAGTAGGTGGGACCCCCAAGCCGCAAAGTTGAGTTGCAGGCGATTCTGGGCTGTTTCGGGCATGTCTACCGATAGAGTGTAATGTCTACCGGTAGAGGGCACTCCAGTAGCTTTACCCTGCCGGTAGGGTCTACCGGTAGAGTACTCTACCGGTAGAGTTTCTGTTGTGGACCACCTTCGGTAGAAATGGCATAACTCTTGATCTAACGGTTGAATTGAGCTGAAATTTTGACACGATACAGAAGACATCCAGATCTACAACTTTCATGTTTTGAACTTTTCTAGATTCTGAGTATATCATGGTCAACATAGAGGAAAACCGAGGCTCTTCTACACAGTGGCGTGGCTGCTGGCGCCTTTGTTCCAAAACACCAATACCTCTTTGATTTCTTCACTTTTAAGCCTCCAATTCTTTATGTATTGTGTCCATGCCAATACCACAAATCCAACATAGTTTCAAGGTCCTAAAATCCAACATTTAAGCTATCAAAACATGCAACATCGAAAATTCAACATTATTCATAAAATGGGCTAACACTAAGTAATTAAATGCAAAAGTTGAGTTATAATGAATGTAATGAGGCCATGAAATGTGCAATATTATGTGCTCATCATAGGCTGAGTTAGGAATTCATCCCTTGCTTATTAAATGCATCAAAACTTTAAATCGCATTGCAATTCTGGTAATAAACTGGGCATGATGGTTCAAATTGGGGTTTAGTAGCGTGATGTTTGTTTAGAGTGTGGTTGTAGTCATGTAGAGGATGTTAGATTGTTTAGGGAGTTCCTACAGTGAAATGGAGTGGTGAAAGATTGCTCAGCAAGAGATTTCTGAAAACACAGCCAAACTGTACCAGTACGCGTACTGGTACGATGAGGCTACTGTAGTTCGCCGTACCGGTACGCATACCGATACTACTTGTCTGACACACTAATAGTTGGGGTTTTAATTTAAATCCTCAGATTAAACCCTTCATTTCCCACCATTATTTCAGCCCTAACTCTTCATCTCTCTCACCCGAAACCCTCTCAACCACCCAAATTTTCTCTTCTCCCCCTATAAATCTACAAGCATCTCCACCTTAATGCCCTAACCCTAGGTACCGATTTTTCCCAAATCTTCCAAAAACATCCTTTCCTCTCCATTTCTCTCCAAATAGCTTCAATTGTTCACCTACTTTTGGGTTCTTCACTTTAGAGGCACATTCATTATCCATGCCTCGGACCAAGACCGTAGGACCTAACCCATCTCCACCCAGAGGCGCCAGAGGTTGCAAAAGAACTGGTGAGGGGTCTAGCATTGATAGAACTGAGCAAAGGAAGAAGGCTAGAAATAAGGCTAGGGAAAGGCTGATTGGGGAAAAAGGAGTCACTTGTGAAAGGTATTTGGATTCTATCTCTCTTACCCCTAGGAATGAGGCTATTCGAATCATTGCTAATCACGGTATGAGCTTTTGGTTTGAACTTGTGGATGGCTATGATCTGTTGTTGTGTAGAGATTTTTACCAGACTTTGTGGGTGTCAGAAGTGAATGGGGAGGAGGTGTTTAGAGCCAATGTGCGGGGAAAAAATCTTATGGTGACCCCTGATGTCATCGCCGAGCTTTTGGGTGATTACCAAAGACAACCTGATACCACAACTGTCTACCCTGATTACAAAACCAAGAATCAGAAAATGCCTGACTTTGTGGAAATGATGTATGATGATCCTAGCACTTTCAAAGGAGTTGTCCAAAGTGGGAAGTTGAAGGTTACGTTTGAACTGTTGAACAAGCTTCTGCATTACAATCTTTTGCCTAAAGGTGCTGAGAAGAAACCAAACTTAGAAAAATTGAGTCTTTTAGAGGCAGTGGTGACTGGGAAGGCAATTGAATTTGCACTTCTAGTTTGGCAAGGGATGAAAATCTTTGCGGAGACTCAAAAACCTATGATCAAGCTACCATTTGGGAATTTGGTGACCTGGATTTACCTGAAATTCAAAGCCAAGCCTTCCGCCAGGATAACCCCTCTAGAGATTGGTGCCATTAGTATGGCCAGTGAGAAGAAGAGAAAAGGAAATGAGCAAAGGGAAGCAGGCTAAGACTATGGGTACTGGCACTAATACCTTGAGAGCATCGTCATCGGCTGGACCATCGACTATTGCACCAAAGCGTTCAATTCCCCAGCGCCTAGATACAATGGAGGAATTGATGAGAGAATTGTTCATGCACACCTTTCCAGGACGGCCTATACCAGGAGAGCCCTCGCCTATCATTGAACCTCCCGCCCTTCCCTCCTCCACAGCTGTTGGTGTGGAGGAGGAGGAGGATATTAATTCTAAAGAATCTGGGGAAGAGGGAGATTATGAAGAAGGTGAAGAGTCTAATGTGGATGATGACAGTGATGAAGGAGATGGGGAGGAGCAGTAGGATGTGTGGTTCTGTTCATTTTTCTTTTTTGAGTTGGAGTATAGGACACTAGGATGGAGTTGTTTTTGGCCTAGTATAAGAAGCTGTAGGAAATAGGCCAACTCTTGTTTCTTTTTGATAGTTGACTCTATGTACTCCAACTTGAACCACAGTAATGGAATACTATAGTTTGTTTCTATCTTGCCCATTTTTATTTTGAGAATTGCATTACGATTTTGTGTTCTGATTTGTAGATGAATGGCTATGGATTGTTATATGTTGGCCCCATTATTTTGTGTTGTGATTGATTTTTGCTAAGGGACTAGCAAAACATAAGTTGGGGTGTGATTAGCACAAAATATTACATGATTCAATGTGCTAATCATTGATTAATTCAGTAAATTTTTTGATTAAAGGATAAGAATTAGGCTAAATGTGTTTTTAACTATGGTAGTTGATGTTTGCAGGTAAAGGGTGTGCAAAATAGCCTTCTTAAGCCCCCCCAACTCAATTGAATGGAATAAGGATGAAAAAGCTAGCATGGAGATAGCTTAGGAGAGGAGAAGAACAGGAAATCAAAAAACCAATTAACCTGTACCGGTACGCATACCGGTATGCTAATGCTACTGGTGTTCTCTGCACCGGTACGCTTAGGTTACTGGTGTTCTCTGTACTGGTATACATACTGGTATGTTGAGGCTACTGGTGTTCTCTGTACCTGTATGCATACCAGTACGCTGATGCTACTAGTGTTCTATGTACTGGTACGTATACCGGTACGCTGATGCTACTGGTGTTTGTCGTACCGGTACGCATACCGCTACGATCCGCCTGAGACCAAAAATTTGCAGATCTTCTCCAGCTGCTTTGTGGACCCCACCATCAGCTCTCCCCTACCCCACTGACACGCCCACAACACTATTCACCTTGTTCGTACCATGGATTGGATGTTTAGAGTTTGGATCATCAACGAAGAGAGAGAGTGAGTAAGGAGCTGGGTGTGCAGACAAACTCTGCACACCCCTGTTCAGCACATGCACTAGGCTACTTGTGAGGCACGTTTTGTAGCTAAGTGCACTAGGAGTTCATTATGTATTAGATTGTATTGAATATAGAGAGAGAAGCTC
>CM042186.1:26038754-26051656 GCA_023539305.1 Ilex asprella | reverse complement strand
CCAACCATGACATTAATATTCCATTCTTTAAATGAAGCACAATAATGGAGACGATTGAAGGATAGTCATGAAGATCCAACTGGGGTACATGCCTTGAACAGATGATTCTTTCTGATAAGGAGGAGGATGATGAGGATGATGGTGATGAAGAATAGTATTGTGTTTGGTTCTTCTTTTTGTGTCTTGTTGGATTGGGATGGACGTTGTTAGAAAAGAGTTCTAGCCTATTTTGTTTTTTTTTTATGTCCTACTCGATGTACTCCAACTCAATGACATATTTATGGAAAACCATGGTTTGATAAATTGTGTTCATGTTTATGTTGTGAATTGCATTATGATTTTTACTTTTAAATCGTATGGATGAATGGATGTTTGAATGGATTGATTATTCATGATGATGTCTTGTTTCATGCTACAAATAACTTGTTTGCTAGGGACTAGCAAAACTTAAGTTGGGGCGGTGTGATTAGCACAAAATATTACATATTTATATGTGCTAACCATCTGTTAATTAACGGTTTTTATGATGCTAAAGATGGAAGTTACATATATTGAGTTATTCAGGATGACATTTTGTATTTGTAGTAAAAAGGTGTTAAATAAGACTCCCTTTAGCACTTCAACAAGGATGGAGACAAAAGGGGATGAAAGAATGAGAATTGGAAAGCTTAACAGTGGTTGATGCAGCAGAAACAGGAAAAATAGTAGACACCGTACCGGTATGCAGTACCGTTATGCAAATGCTACTGGAGTTCGAGGTACCGATACGCAGTATCGGTACTGTCTGTTGATTTCTTTCCCAAATCTCTACAGCAGGAGCTCTGTCACTTTGTGGATCCCACCATCAGCTCTCCCCTACTCCCCTGACACGCCCATAATACTATTCACCTTGTTCACACCATGGATTGGATTTTTGGAGCTTGAATCATCTATGAAGAGAGAAAGAGAGGAAGGAGCTGGGTGTGCAGACAAGTTCTACACACCCCTGTTCAACACAAGCCCTCTGTAACCTATGGATGGGATAGACAACCCAAGCTAACCCAAATCTCTAGAGGCACGTTTTAGAGGGAATATAGAGGGGGAGTTCAACATTAATGAGTGTGGAGAGATATAGAAAAATAGCTCCTAGGTAGAAGACGATGAACAGTGTTTTTAGAGACAAATTGATTTTTCTGCATTTTCTTCATTACATTGCCGTGTAATCTATTGTAAGGATCTTTAGAACTTCATTGAATGTCATTAATGTTAATTTCCTTCATGTTTCTTGTTGGTTTAATGCCTATTTAAAGATTTACCATTAATGCTCCTAGTCTTTCAGTTTTTTTTTAGTAGTAAAATGGGTTTGACATGCTTTCACCTTTAGCCTTCAATTTTTTGCATTTAGTTACTCTAAATCTTTATAGTTTCTCATGCACTCTCATTACATTGTTGGTTTCATTTCAAGCATGAATGGCTAAATCATCAAGTTGGTAAATCCAAGGGAAACCTCCACTTGGGTATACCATTCCAACTCATTCTCCTCCCTCCATTATGAGTTCCATGGTTCGGTTTGACCGGGTTGAGAGTGGATGAGTTGGTGAGGCTTTGGTATTCCGTAAACATAGTGACGGTTTATACTTAGATCCTCACCAATCTTTTCCCTAGCTTCCCGTGAATCAATCGTTCATTCATGATCTATCGGAGGAGGGTTTTGAGTTGGGATTGTATCTCCATTGGAGTGACCACTTGGGTTTGCCAACATTTGTTTTCTCATTAAATTCTCATTGGTACACACTTCACCAAACAACTTTCAACCATGAAGATTTTACACTTTTATTTTCACGAAATCACCTTTACATTGGTTTACTTCCTTCCCCGTGGAATTAACCTTGGAATACCACCAAGTAAAACACGACCCACGAATGTCTCCATATGATTGGGGAGCATTTTTGTGCATTTACATCTTATATTTACATCATCCCATTTTCCTTGCTCCTTGCCCTTTCTTTTGACACTATCCCAAGGGAGAGAAATTCTTCTCTTCGTTCATACATTTCATAGTCTAAGGGATAGTAATTAGGGGTTAAGAGAGGCAAGGTAAACAGACAATCATTTGGACACTCCAATGTGGAAGGATCTAGACTCTCACAAACTGAGAAAAGCTCCCCAGTCTTTGAAACATTTGACACCTCGTGTCTCCTATTGACTTCAAGACTCTCAACCTTTCAAGAGAACTTAAAAATTTTGGAAAGCAAGTCTTCCCTATCTCTCAAGTCATAAATCCCTCCCCTGTGAGTTTGATAACCCCTTGAAGAGAAGACCTTGGTACATCGGTGGGATCCATAATGTTCCATGATTGTACATTATGTGCCAATGTATCAAAGTAGTATAAGGCCTCATCAGGGTCTTTATTTAAAAACTCATCGTTGCACATCATCTCAATGAATTATCTATGGCTCAGTGTGATTCCTTCATAGAAAAAACTAATCAATTGTCATGATTGAAAGCCATGACCTAGAATGAATTATAATAACTTCTTGTACCGATCCCAACTTTGGTAGATTGCTCATTTGGCTTCTCAAAAAAGTTTTGAATTTCCTTTTTCAAAGTGGTGGTTCTATGAACCAGAAAAATTTGTTTAAAAACTCAGATAGAATTTGGTTCTAAGATGTTATGGTCTCAAGGAGTTAAGCCATGTTTTTGCCTTATATCTCTGGGAAAAGGGGAACAATTTCAGCCTCGGTATATCTTCCATACCATGATTGGTAAGTAAGGTCCCAACTATTTTCTTATGTGCAAATAGGGGTTCTCCTTTTCAATTTGATTGAACATAGAAAGTAGTTGCAACATCCCTGTCTTAACTAGGAAGAGATGAGTTTGAACCGAAAGGAGGATGCGTAAGGGTGTGGTGCTTCATGTGGATTAAAGGAAATCCCTCATTGACCTTGTCGGAGGCTCAATGGGGATGTTGTTCCCTTCATTAACGGGAGGGGGGAATTACATTCGTGGATTGGGCATTCTATGTTCTTGTCCTCCTCTACACCGTTGCATGTTTGGATTGGCACTTACATTCTCGAAATTATCACCCGCATCCAAGGGTGGGTCTTGGTCAACGTTCATATTGGGGCCCAAGGGTTATCTAACTAGTTGGTTTTGCTCGTCCCGTCCCCATATAAAAACAAACAATCTACAAATGAAAATATAAATAACAAAAGTATATACAAGGAACAACGTACCTTAGCCCATGATGAATATCACGGGACTTACCTCCATTTATTGAAAATGATGTTCTTAATTCAACGCTTGTCTTCCCCAACAAAGGTGCCAAAAATGCTTGATGGTTTTCGTTGTTGTTTCCTATCCTCTGGACATCACCATCAATATGTGTATGGCTTATATGAGAAGGGGAGTGTCACCCTTCCTCGAAATGATGTCAAAAGAAAGGACAACAGAATGGTGAAAATAAGATGGAATGAAAATGTCTGCGTGCACAAAAGTGCTCCCCAAGCTCAAAGAGACTTTTGCTTGTCGTGTTTTACTTGGAATCGTATTCCAAGGTTGTCTCCTCAGGGAAGGAGGTGAATCGTGTTGAAGGTGATTTTGGTAACAAGCAAAGTGTAAAATCTTTTGATGTTGAAGTTTGGTTTGTAATTTGTATGGTGATGAAAATGAAATGGGAAACAAGTGTTGGCTAAAACAAAAGGTTTACTCTAATGGGAATGCCAAGTCTACTCGAAACCTTCCTCCAATGGTGCATAGATGAACGATTGATTCGTGGAAAACTCGGGACTAAAATGGAGGTGAGGATTCGAGCATGCACCATGACAATGCCTATGGTGTATCAAGAACTCACAACCATGTCCTCACCCCAACCCAGTCAAACCAAACCAAAGTAAACCGAGAGGAGAATGGAAAATTAGTTGAAATGACATACACAAGAGGAGGTCTACCTTGGATTAGCCAACGTAAAATCTTAGCTACTCATTCTTAAAGGAAATACAATAATGTAATGGAAAGACATTCTAGAGCAATGAAGATTTTAGCTAAGTTATTGTAGGAATACATAAAATAAAAGCAAGTGCGTTGAATTCTCAATTTAAAGCTAAGAAATAAATAACTTGAATCCATTAACAATGAAAGCTTGTAAGTGTTGTCCCATAGCTTGTGTGATGTGATTCCAATCATAAGGGGGTTGAAAGGAAAGGGATGGGGTAGGTGATTGTTAGAAAACCGTTGTTGTTCTTAAGCTCCTAACATAAACCCTCAAATATGTACATGTCTTGTGTGTGTGGGTGAATGTCACTCTCACTCGGATTCATGCAAGAGATAGGGCAACGGAATGGTGGAAATGAAATGAACAAAATATATGAAATATGTAAGTGTGTGAACAAAAGTGCTCCCCAATCGCAAGGAGTATTTTGAATGTCAATGTTTTACTTGGAAAAGTATTCCAAGGTCGACTCCTCAGGGAAGGAAAGTTCAAGTGTGTGAAGGTAATTTTGTCAAAAAGAGAAAGTGTAAAATCTTTTGTTTGAAAGTTGTTTGGTGGAGTATGTTTTTGTTCAAATGCAATGATAAACAAATGTTGGCAAACCCAAGAAGTCACTCAAATAGGAATACTATTTCAACTCCAATCTCTCATCTGATAGAGCATGAATGAACGATTGATTCGGGGGAAACTAAGGACAAGATTGGTGAGTATCTAAGCATAAACCGTGGCTAGGCCTACGGGATATCAAAAGCTCACCAACTTATCCACTCTGAACCTTGTCAAACCGAACCATTGGACTCATAAGGGAAGGAAGATAATGAGTAGAAATGGAAAACCCAAGAGGAGGTCTCCCTTGATTTAGCCAACTAGAATTTAGCTAATCATGTTTGCCAGAAAGAAAGACATGATGAAGACATTAAACATAGATCATAACTTAAAACAAGAAATCTTAAGCTATGAAGAAAAATATACAATCCCATTTTAAAGCTAGGAAATGAAGAAAAACATAAACAACAATGGTGAAATGAAGAACATGCAATTAAACTTGGAATAAACTTGAAGTAAATGACATTAAGATGTAAGAGTTAAAGATTATAAGAGATTAAAAGCTTAGTACAACTGGAATGGAGAAGAAAATGCAAAAACATAAACTTTCTAATCATTATTCATCATCTTCTTCCTTGGATTTCTAAGCTTAGGTAGCCACGCCCTTCAATGGCTTGTAAATGCTTAATATAATGAAGTGTGTGCCCCTCATTTTCGTGCATAGTGGTCCCCCAAGCAAGTGTGCAAGCTTCCCATCAAGAGGAGGTTGAATGGATGGGTCTTGACAGGCTATGACGGCCTACCCAGCAACTCCCTGGTAGCCCACTTTCTCTCTCATCTTCATTAATGCAATGGCCTTCAAAGTCTTCAAAATGTGTAACATAGGCATGAAAATGTGTAAGGAAATGATGGGGAGCAAGTGGGAGAAGTGTAGGTGGGACCCCCAAGCAAGTAGAGCTGAGTTGAAGGAGGTTCGGGCATGGCTTCCGGAGCGTACCGGTACTGCATACCAGTACTTTGAAGCTGCTGGAGTCGGGCGTATCGGGACGCCGTACCGGTACGATGTACTGGTACTGTTTTTCTACTATGGACCACTTTTTGTAGAATCGTCATAACTTTTAATCTAACCGTTGGATTGAGTTCACATTTTGACACGATATAGAAGACATCCATATCTAAAACTTTCATGTTTTAAAATTTTTTCGATTCTAAGTGGATCATGGTCAAAATAGAGGAACACCGAGGCTCTACTTCCAAAAGATGTGGCAGCTGGTGCCTTTGTTCCCAAACACCAAAACCTCCTTGATTTCTTCACTTTTAAGCCTCCAAATCTTCATGTATTGTGTCCATGCCTTCACCACACATCCATCATATTTGCAAGGTCCTAAAATCAATGATTTAAGCTATAAATACATGTAACATCAAAGTATCAACATTATTCATAAAATCGGCTAACACTAAGTACTTAGATGCAAAATTTGAATTTAAATGCCTGTAATGAGGCCTTCAAATATGCAATATTATGCACTCATTAGTAGGCTAGGACAACACTAGGCTTCCTCTCTTCCCATGGGTCTTCTTTCTCCTCCTCATTAATGCAAAAGCCATCCAAGTCTAAGTAGAGGTGAGGGGAGACTCCTACACGTCCACGGGATGTTAAGGGATCTCTTATTAGGGAAATCTAGGTGATTAGTACTTAAAAGTATCATTTCATTATAACTTTTTTGGACTAATTTTACTTTGATGAAGTGCAAGTAATGACATTTTCGGTCTTAAAGTGAACAAGGGCTCAAAGTTAACAGATATTCAAACGTCAAACTAAACCAGGTGAAAACTAGAATGCTGAGATAGAGTATGATTACAGACAAGAACCAAGGCCTTAGAAACTGAAGAATAATGTTCAAACACCAACTAACGTTCAAATACCCACTAAAGCACTAAAAAGATCAGACTGCCTCTGAGTTGCAGAGACATGGTGTGTTGCAGTCAAGAAGACCCTGAAGAACTTAAGTACCATGTTCAAACACCACTCAACATTCAAATATCTCTTGGAAGCATTTGAAGACCAGCCTGCTCCATAGTGTGTGGAAGTGAACTTCACAGAAGACCACTTAAGTGAAAAAAAGATCAAACATAAGACCATTTAAGTGAAAAAGATCAGACCTCATATTGCGTTCGAAGTCCCATAAAGCAAAAACATAAAAAAATGTTCAAACGCAAGACAACATTTGAACGTTCATAAGGCAAAAACAACCACAACGTTTGAACGCCAACTAACGTTCGATCATTCTCCACAAACTGTCAGCAAAGTTGTTGGCCTTTACTATAACTTGGGCGGTAAACACTATTCATCCATCAGCTCTTATCCTCCCCCTCTCATTCCTTGCTAATAAATACCCCTATTTTTGGAGCTTCTAGCGTGCAATTTTTCTCTTAGAAATTGAGTTGTTTATGGGAGATAAGTTTGGCCTTAGACCAATATCTCTCCACTTTGTACTTTGTGTACCAACCAAGATGGGGGCTTGTCCTCCCCTTGTAGTAGGATCTTTAATCTTCTCTTGTTTTAGCTTTTACATTCATGTTGTAGCAACCATGGTGGAGACATAGACTCCCCTTGTAGTTCTATTTGATTTTGTTTACAAGTATTAAGAAAGATAGCTTATCTTTTGGTTGTGGTGGAAACCCTCTAAATGTAACTAGTTTTCTTTTGCTTCCATTTGTTAGTTTCTTTCAGTTCCATTGCTTCGGCATCCTTCTTTCTTAGAGGAGTGAAACTCTTCCACTTTAAGATAGCTTTGCCAAAGTCATAAACGGTGGAACGTAATTCACTCGTTCTTCATCGAAGATTGGCTCCTTGGTTGTAGTTCTTTTACTTTGCAAGTTCTCTACTTGGAGGGATGAGTATCACTCAGTTTTATAGCTTTACCATTGCAATGAAGAGTGAGTAGTTCCTCATTCATTATTTAGTAAGAGGTAAAGGGCATGTATAAATTATCTGGAAGTTATATTTATGCTTTGTTCTAATGCTTAATGTTTATATCCCTTTTCTTATTGGATGATTGATTGCATCTGGCAAAGCTAACGTACTTTGTATAATCATGGTTCTTTCTATGACATAGATGACTCTTGCATAGAAAGAATCGTTGTTTCAAGGCAAGTACCCTGGCTAGATCCGCATGACTACCCTTAAATTCTCCCCATTATCGTACTTCATTTAAAGAATGGAACATTAATGCCATTATTGGACGCCTTGTAGAAACACTTGCTTATTTGTAGACGGGTTAAGTCTCGGGACAGACAATTCTTGTGAACTTCTAGAAAGGCAACGAAATCAGGTGCTTAATTCTCATAGTCCATCTTTATCTTCTAATTAACTTGTTGTTGACACATGAGTTAATTGAGTTATCAAGCATAGATATAATAAACCGGATGATTAACTACATGTATAGATCCTTGAATTAAAGAGTGACTTTCTTTTTAAATTATTTTATATTTTATATTGAAAACTACCCTGCAAAGAATCTCGTATTCTGTTCAAGAAATCCCCATCCATCACACAAATCACAAATATCACAATCATTCAGTCTCTACTACTGTTTACTTTGAAATACCAACAACAGTTTCTTGTGCATTCGACTCCGGACTCAAATCAGATTATTACTATAACTTGACCACCTGCACTTGGGTGTACACACTTCGTATCGAGCATGAAGTTATTGGCGCCGTTGCCAGGGAACTATCAAAGGTTTCACAAGATGAACGGATCTCTCTCTTTCAAACCTCATCTCCAAAGATTCGTACACTTGTAAATTCATAACATTGGGGACAATGTTCAGTTTCGGATGGGGGTGAGAACTGTAGTTCATATTTTGTGTAATCTATTCTAATCTATGCCCATAATTTTTTTATATTTTTTTAGGTGGTTGTTGTTGTTGTTGTTTTTCTGATTATATTGTGTACCTTATCTTGTATTTTGTTTAAATTGATAATCATGTCTATGAGTCAGTTTACTTTGTTTTTGTAACTAGCAGACACTAAAGAACCAAATAGTGAGTCTTAAAAAAGGTAGGAAGCATGGATGTTAACCTTTTTTTGGTTTATTCTGGAAGTTCTGTGAACTTTTTCATCTGATGTGCTTAATGTGATCACGAGAAAAGCAAGATTGGTAAGGAAAGTCGAGATCTGACAACAACCAATTTTCGATTGGGCACTCGATCATGTTGACAAGATAGTGAATTGGCTGAGTAAGGAATACCGTGAGATGCCATTCTATTGTTGTACTATGCTTAACCAGTTTGTGAGAGAGGAAATTGGGAGTCACTGGTTGTCCGAGCTACACAGATACATAGGATGATGTGGATTAGTCTGCCAACAAACTGTGGAAAATTGTGTTTTGAGGATGAGAGCCAAGGGTCCGAATTTTTTTTAAAAGTGTAAAAATATTTTTTGTTTTTTACAAATCTTGTTCACTGAAATGAAAACGTATGCCAAGTAAGGAATGTCTCAAAAAACCAACCGACAGCGTGGGTAGGGATTTGTCCTGAGATGCTATAAAATTTGGTTCAAATTTTTTATTTTTGTTGTAAATAAACTTCTTTGATTATGGGTAGTATAGCATAAAAATTTTTTAGTTTTGGATCAACGTTTGAACAGGAACTTTTGTCTCTGATGAACTCTCTGATGTAACCAAAAAGTACTGAGACTTCAGGTCGTTTGAACGCCAATAGATTGTTCAAACGAGACCTAACATTCAAATGCCAATAGCTCGTTCGAACGAAGAAAACTTACAGTACTTTGTTCTTTGACATAACACAAAAATACTGGGAGCTCCTAACGTTCGAACGACACCCACGTTTGAACTATATTTTTAAATCCTTCAATACACGTTCAAACGTTGATAATGTTTGAATGCCCTTTCTCAGATTATAAAAGCTTGCATCATCTTTTTCAGTCAAAATTCCAAAATCTTTCTAAACCCTACAAATTCCTTCTCGCTCCAGAGACCTCAATCCACCCTCATTCCCCCAAATACCCAAATTCGATCCTCCCTAACTCAACTCCACCGCAAAAGCTTCAATCCCACGCAAAGAACTCCAAGTTTTCAGCAGTCTCTCAGGTCAACTCACATTTGAAGGCCATGCCAAGGGTGACACTTCTTGCTAGGTGTAGTCAACCAGTGAGTCAGGGGCCAGAATTTGTTGAGGAAGTGATATAGGAGAGAGAGGGGAGGCCAATGGAAAAGAGGTACGATTGAACCAAGTTTCCCAGTGCCTTAAAAGCAGCGACGTATGAAAAATTTTACCATAAGCATACTGCAATATGTGAAAGAGACATAGTAATCACTGATTTTGCTGAAATTGGACTGTTGGAGGAAATGGAGAGGACGAAATGGGTGTGGTCTTTTAAGAATGGTGGGGATGTTGCTGTTGACTTGGTGAGGGAGTTTACTCCAACGCCGAGATCATTAATGGTGTAATCCGGACATACGTGAGCGGAATCCACATTGATGTGGATAAAGCTTACATCGAGGAAGTGAGGCAAGAAATACTTCTGGTCCAAAACCCAGTATACCCGCAAAGAAAAATGTGGCGATGAATACTGCAGGGAAGGAGTTGACTGGGGTGAATGAATTTTCATGGTCGGGGTGAAATTTTTTGAAACAAGGGTAGTTGACAGACAAATATAAGATGTTGAATCTGATTGCAGTGTCCAATTTTGCCCCCTTAAGGCGAACAAATGAATTTTTACCTGACATGGTACTACTGCTCTATGTAATTGGGAAAGGCCAAAGTATTGATCTCCCCTCTCTCATTTTGAGTGAAATGAAAAAAAGGTGCGACATGAAGAGGAGTTCCCTCTCCTTTGGCACCCTAGTGACAGAAATGTGCATGGACAATGGGCTCAAGCTAAGGCCCGAGAATGGAAATACCAAAGTCAATGAGGCCAATAAACAAAGGTTGTTTCAAGAAAAGTAAAGGTCATAGTTGAACACCGGCTGCAAGACAAGAGCTGCCACTTGCCCGAGGTGGAGACAAAGTACAAGAATAGCTTGACCAAGAGGAGGAGATGGAGTTAGAGAGAGTATATGTAGACTGAGGAGCTAGCAGTCACCAGCACCCATAGATCACTATGAGATATCATGATTAGCATTGAGTCCAACCAAGCCAAGATTCTCCGACAACAGGAGGAGATTCTTGGCTATTTGAAGGGTGGATCAAGTGGTGCAAGTGGAGCTGTTGATGGTGGAGTGAGTGGAGAGGAAGGAGACTGATATCTGTTCTTATGGTGATTGTTTATTTCTTTTTTTATAAAACTTCTTCTTTGGTGGATGAATTGAAATCTTCATGGATGATTGTTCTTTAGGGGTGAAGTTGTTTCTTCTTTTGTGGATATTTGTAGTTTTTTCGTGTTTTCAGTCACTTTTTATGATGGATTGAATCTTGGATATTATTGTAAATGATCATATTTTGAGCAATGAAGGGTTCAATTTGTCACTTTTATTTGTTTTAAATGTATGTGTAGATTTAGCTTTATATTGTTATATGTTAATAACGAAAGATATGTGGATGTTAAGATTGTTTGTGGAAATTACTAAGCACCTAATCGGTTCAATACCTCAACTTAACAACCAAGAAAAAAAAGCCTCATTTTTTTGGAACCTTGATACTATATCTATGATTTAATTGTCAAATGTAGATCAATAATTTCTATTCTTGAGGTACACGGTTATCAAACTTGAAAATGGAATCACTATATAACAACCATTCCTTGAAACACCAGACATAACCAGTGGAGATGACAAAGAAAACTATGGTATGTCTTGAGCCTTAAGATGCCTGTTGAGAGAATTTTAACAATTACTCAAAGTAAGCTCATTCATTTCCGATCTCTTTCAATAATCTCATTAAATTTGCTTTGACTGATGCAAAAAGTGATCTATTTTCATAATCCACAAGGAACGTTTGCAAACGTGTACATAAGCACATTCTTGAGAAGGGATCTTATGCCATCTTTGGATCGACTTTGAGCCTTAGCTAATTCTTTTATTAAATTTTAACCCTAATGATCCATGCTTGAGCCTTCAATGAATAAAATTCTGTTTTTAAAAACCCATGTGATGACCAAGCCACAAAAGCATAATTTTACCACGCCCTGCTATCTAAATTATTGCACCCTCTTGCAGATGGATAATAGAAAGGCAAGAAAAATAGAAAAGACAATGGTGGATGCTGTTCAATAAAAGGAATAATCAGTGGAAATAGACTAAAGAAAAATAGGGTATTGCGAGACAGGATATTGCCAAGAAAATGAAAAAAGGGAAAAATGGAAGAGATAACCTTTGAACTCCATTGACGTCATTTTGTTAGCCACTAACCTCTGGCCCCATTACAACCTAAGAAAATCCCTAGGTGATCTCAAGTCTGATGCATATGTGTGTTGCATAATATAAATGGGGTATGTTAACTAGAATTTCTTTGTTTGTATCAATATTCTTCCATGAGATTATGCAAAGGTAAAGTATGTTTTCCTCAAAACTTCACTCTCGTACTAATTGAGCATTAGATTTTTCGATTGACCATCTTCTAGTCACATGACCTTTGAGAGATAAGTCACTATAATCAGTGCAATTTGTTTTGTTGAGAGCTTTCTCAGAAAGTTTTGTGAAATCAAAGCTATCCATGAAGGGTGGAAACAAGGAATGATTATTATATACCAATTCTTGTTTCTAGAATGATCATCCTACTACTTAGGGAATTCCTAATGCTAATGAGACAGATGCTAATTTTTGTATAGAGTGAGTACCAATGAAAAAGAAAGGTAGCGGATAAGTCACGATTGAGGGTTAAGTGTCCCAACAACTATGATGCTAATTCATTTTTTTCCAGCAATCTCACATGCACACTTGTTCAACTGAAGTTTTTCTGTAGCTTCACTGTAAACCCTCACAAGATAAAACTCGTCCACTAGGGAACCCTAGTGGTTTAACGACTTGTTGCATAAACTAAATCCAACCGAGTGACCTACGAAAAAGGCATTAGAAATAGATTTTCATTTATTGTTTTGCTAGGGACTAGCAATATTTAGGCTGGGAGTGTGATTACTACTTCAAAGTAGCAGTTCATTATCAATTTTTTGGACTAATTGCACTTTGATTGAGTGTAAATAATCTTAAAGTGAACATGGGCTCAAAATTAATAAATATCACACTATGATGCAACACCAGCAGAATAAGGGACAAATTGGAAATGCTTGGACCAGGACAAATACATTTGAAGCCAAATAACGTTCGAACGTCAAACTAAACCAGGTAAAAACGGGACAGCTGAGACAAAGTATGATTTCTGACAAGAACCAAGGCCCTAGAAACTGAACAACAGCGTGCGAA
>CM042186.1:26010718-26025589 GCA_023539305.1 Ilex asprella | reverse complement strand
ATTTTCTTAGATTTTCATTCTTTTTTCAATTCAACTCTTTGGATTCAACATCATTCATGTGACACCCCAAAAATCCGGGGGTCCCTTATCAACCGTTGACAACTCATCAACCCGCAAAAATACCTATCGATGGCGCTTAACCCGACACCACATCAATAACCTTCTCCATAGTAGAATTTATTACCATAATTGAAATTCGTAGTTCTATATTCATCGAATTTAACCGGGATCCAAGGTACCTCAATATATAACAAGTTAAGTCTATTTGTGTCTTTGGAACCCTAGAACTCAAAGTTCAAAATCATAGCAAGAAGACTTGAAGATTTCAAAAGCCTTGGAAACCATACCGGTATGGTGAACTCTTTGGAGTTTAGCGTACCGATACGTGTACCAGTACCACAAACTCTCTGGACAACAGTATACCGATACGCATACTGGTACGGCGAACTTTCTGGACAGTAGCGTACCGGTACGATGAACTTTTTGGACAGCAGCGTACCGGTATGCTCTGGCAAAAACTGTTTGTTTCACCTATTTTCCTTTTCCAAACTATTCAAAATTTTATCAATTTCATCCCGAACATGTAAAGTGATTGTTTAGTGCATTTAACAGAGTTTATAGAAGTCCGATTATGACATTCGCATGCGATTTCACTTAATTACAAGCTAAAATAAATATTCTTTATAAATTTTACAGTTTACTCAAAATAAGCCACATTCCGACTTCTTTATCCATGAGCCTCGACGTGAGAACCTTCCATCGGCGGAAATTCCGCACCTGAAATATTTTCCCATAAAGGGTGAGCCACGCTCAATAGAGTATTTCCTAAATAGGCTACTCCCCACCCAAATGCACATGGAATGCTCATATGCAACCAATTCACCATGCACACATTCCAAGCTTGAATAGGCTATCAATGTTAGAAATTTACAAAGCAATGCTATGGAATGAGATGAGACTCACTGTCATGATTCAACTCGAGCCTTTCCCGGCTCTTCGACACATGGAATTGCTAGTGTGCATTTGCTCGTCATCCCGACTCTCCAACACATGTAATTTCTCATGTGTATAATTGCGTCATTTATGTTATACATCAATTGAAATTATCAATCCGGGGTCTTGTATGGGGTGAGTAATTATAGACTCACACCATCGGCACCTGACCGACACGGGATCTATGGGCTTCCACCAACGGTTCCACGTACACCGACACCCTTTATGGACTAATACCAACGGAAGTGCGTATCCAAATCACCGGGACTTGCACCCAAGGGATTTTCTTGTCCTTTATGCTAACCCTAACACTTAATACCATGTAACCCTTGCGACTCGGCCAAGTCATCGACCTACCTTACTCGAGTCCACTTGTCATCCACCAAGTGTGGTGTTGACTACACCATGCACTCACACCCATCCAATCGCGATGTTTCCGTGCATATGCATTGCAATGTCTCAATGCAACTACAATATGATGTTCAATATGCTATGCATGCTGTATGAACTATTCCAAATCCAATTCATTTAATCCATGACAAATTACATCAAAAACTTATAATTCTCATGTCTCATAATGTCAATAAACCAATATGCATTTATCAATATTTTATCCAAAACTCAAGTCCAAGCATGTGATCTCATATTAAGCAATAACACACTTCCAAATCAAGACATTCTTTAAACACATAACATGCCCACAATTCACATAATTCAAAAAATTACATTAAGCAATTTCTACATACCCATTTCAAGATAGAATATATTCTACCTAATCACCCATTTCACCAAATCACTTATATATGTAAGTCATGTATATATATATATATCTATATTAACCTACCCATTTCATCATAACATTTAAAGTGGTGAATAAACCTAAGTAGGAGAATTTCCTACCTCTTGATGGGTGAAGATTGCCCTTGGGAAGCTCCAAGAATCAACCCAAGCTCAAATCCAATCTTTCCCAAATTTTCGGTCTTCCCCACCTTTGGTGAAATGTCTTATTTTTGGTAGCCCTTGATGAACAGAACGACTTTTCCTCTTGGCCCATAGATCGTAGAGAGGAGGTGAGATTTTCTCTCTTTTCCCTCTCTTCTCTCTCCCTCTTTCTATCGGCTGAGCAATGGCTGAACAATGGGGAAAAAATCTGATTTTTTCCTCTATTTATATTTTTTGAATACTTGGCCCACAATTGGCCACATGTCCTATTTAATTCCGGGTCCGTTTTCATCTTGAAAAGATTAAATTTCGCTCCAGTTCAAGTTCAAAATATTTTTAATTTGTCTTGACTTTATTTATTTTAAAAATCTCATAATTTTCTTAAAAATCTTGTATTTGGGTCTCCCGGGGTTTGACCGCCTCGTAAAACGTAAAAAACTCAACTATCTCAGAATTCGATGAAAATTGACATGGTCACTAGATTTTGCGAGAAGAATCCAATGGTGAGGTCCGTTTCATCATCCAAGCTCTAGAAAAACTCAAGATTGTAACCCGCATCGTATTGGTAAATTACCGTTTTCCCCTTTATTCATAAAAGTTCAATTTTACCCAAGTTTTACAATTCATCATTTTATTTGACATTCCACATCATACTTCCTTCTCATTTCATGTTTACTCATAATCAACTCCATCAACAACCTAGGTAAGGTAGATATTTATCATTTTTATTGGCTTGGCCAATTATATGGCATAGGAACGAGTTTCAATTAAGGCTCAATCATGGCACTAGGGATAAAAATTCGCAAGAGAAGGGCTTAGGATCAAAAAATTTCAAAGATGACCTAAGATAATTTCTAGATAAGCATGAGAAAGCATTGTATACATCAAAGACAAAGTTAGTTAACTACCCAAAAGAACCTAACCAAAACAAGCATAATAAGATTATTGAACAATTTTGAAATTTGAAAAATTGTTACTTAAGTAAATGTAAGTTCCCTCCAAACAAGGATTGACATTACAACTCACATGGGTTCTTACTTATCTCCACTATTCATGTCAAGCACTAAATTTGAACTTAATTCGTAAATTATAAAAATTACAAGTTCATGGTGCGCTTATGGTTGAGTTCAAAAGCAAACAAATATGTGATACTCTTAGCAATAGGATAAACTTCTATAATGTGCTCATGTAATCAAAGTTCATAATGAAGATCAGGCAATCACAACTCCCACAACAATTAGGATAGGGGAATATTGTTCAATATTGGAACCAAAATTTTCACATTTCCAACATATTCTATTCAAAATAGTGGTGGAAAATATAAATGGTGCACCTCATCCCCCAACTTGAACCATTCATTGTCTTCCATGCACAAGGAATTATGCAATGAGAAAAATGAAAGTAAAATGGGAAATGAGATACCCTTTTTTTTTTCTTTCTTTCTTCATTTTTGTTTTATATATACTTCAACAGAAAAAAATAAAACACAAAAACCTTGTTTACACCCCCAACTTAGACTAGAATTTGATACCCAATAAGATTTTCAACAATGATGCTCAAGTGAAATGAGTCCAAATTAGGAAGGGGTCAGCAACCTTCATGCTAAATCTACACTAAACAATTATGAAAATAAAAATATAATAATAAAAGAAATATAACTACTATATATATGGTAACAAAACAAAAAAGGCACATGTCAATCCGGCTTCAATTCGAATATGAGCTTGCACCCATTGATTTTTTGTATAAATGCCCTTCCTATCCCATCTATCCAACAATACAAAGGATAATGATTCAAAAATCTCAACCAAATACATGTGTAGGTAAGTTTATGCAATTCCAACAATGGAGTATACAATTGCTTTTTAAAAGTTTCTATACTCAACTCCATCGTAATGCCCCTCCCAAGTTGAGAAATTTGAATATCAACACCACTCTTAGATGGAAAAATGACCTTGGGCTCATTAGTCTCATGTAAGATAATAACTTTATCAAATTTTTCACAATCAAGTGTGGTGGGAGATTCAACCTCAATTTGTGCTCCATTGGGATGATCATCCTCGATACATTGACTATGTTCAAGATGTTGTTCTTCATGTATAGTAATTATAGCATTAGTCAATGTATTAAGTCCATCACTAATTTTAGAAAGTTGTTGGTCTACTTGGGTATTGAATTCCTTTTGGTATTGCAAATAATCGCACAAAATATTTTCCAATTTGTCTTTGGTTGAGTCCCCACATGTTGGATAGTAGCAAAACTTATTTGGTGGTGTGAAATCGGATGGAAAATTATAAGGTTTGTTCTTCCAACCACAACTAGGATAACTCGGTGTAACATAATGGTTAGGGATATGCCCATACTTATCACAAATCCCACACACATTTTCATAATAAGGGCCATTTTATACATTATCATAAAAATTATAAGACCTAACACAAAACACAAATAAATAAAAATATATACAAGGACCAACATACCTCAGCCCGTGATGAAAATTATGAGACTTACCTCCATCGTCCAAAAATCACCTTCAAAACTCGACGCTTAACCTTCCCGAAAATGGTGCCAAAAATACTTGGTGAAAATCTTGTTGATCCTAACCTCTAGACATCATCCCTCAAAATATATAATGTATGGATGAAGGTGAGTGTCACACTCTCTTGGAATGATATCAAAAGAAAGGGAAAGGAAATGGTGGAAAATTAAATGAACAAAATATATGTGAAATAAAAGGAGTTAGTAAAAGTACTCCCCAAGAGCAAGGAGTGTTTTGATTGTCGGGTTTTACTTGCAAAGTATTCCTAGGTCGTCTCCTTAGAGAAGGAAAGTTCAAGTTGTGCGAAAGTTATTTTGGTGAACGAAAAAGAAAAGTGTAAAATCTTTGAAGTCTGTGTTTTGGTGAGTGAAGTTTGTAAATGAAAATGCAAGAAAACATGTGTTGGCTAATCCAAAGAGGTCATTCCAATGGGAATGCCAAACCAACACAAACCTTTCCTCCAATGGTGCTTAAATGTGTGATTGAATCGTGGGAAGCTCGGGACTAAAATGGAGGTGAGGATCAAGCATACCCCGTGACAATGCCTAAGTGTATCAAGAACTCAAAACCATGTCCTCACCCCAAACAAGACAAACCAAGCCATTGTGCACCGAGAGGAGGAATGAACGAGAGTTGGAATGGCATACCCAAGTGAAGGTCTCCCTTGGATTGGCCAACTAAAACTCTAGCACTCTTAAATAAATGAAAAATTGCATAATGTAGAGAGATATAATTGAAATGGAGCATGAAACTTAACTTAAAGCAAGAAAACTTGAACTATAAAGAAAGAAATACAATACCCATTTTAATGCAATAGGCATCCGCATCATTTGGCAGAAGTACCTCGATTTTCTTTCTTGTTGACCCTGATCCACTTTGAATCAAAAAATGTGAAAAACATAAAAGTTGTAGATCTGAATGTTCTATGTATTGTGTCAACATTTCAGCTCAATCAAACAATTAAATCAAAATTTAAGAAAATTCTATGAAAACTGGTCTCGAACAAGCAACCTACCAGTAGAACGCAAGAAACCTACCGGCAGGTTTTACCTAGAATGCCCAGAACACTGGAAACTCATGATCCATTTGCTTGGGGTCCCACCTATGATTATCCCACTTGTACCTTGACACCCCTTACATATATACATGCCTCCTACACCCTAGTTGAAGACATTGGAGGCAATGACATTAATGAGGATAAAAGGAAAAGGGTAAGCCATGATAGGTGCAGGGTAGGCTTGTCCTAGCCTGTCCAAAGCCATTAACTCACCTCCCATTCATGGGAGGCTTGTACACACATGCCAGAGGACCCATATGGACGAAAATGCAGAGCTCTTTCACCATATATTCATCATTTCGCAAGATTTCGAAAGGGTGTCTACCTAGCTTAGAAATCTCCTAAGGAAGAAGATGAATAATAGATAGAGAAATCTATGTTTTTTCGTTTGCATACCTTCATTTAACTTGTATTTTATTGTAAGACTCTTGTAAGCTTCATTATTTACTTTTAATGTCATTTATTTCATGTGTTTTGCAAGTTTAGTTGAGTATCTTAACTTTTACCATTAATGTAATCAATCTTTCTTCATTTCAAGCTTTAAAATGGGTTTTCAATATTTTTCTTCTTAGTTTGAGATTTCTTGCTATAATTTAAGTTTCTTGTTTCATTCTTTATTATGTCTCTTTACATTATGCCTGTTTTTCTTGCTTTCATAAGTAGCTAGATTTTAAGTTGGCTGATCCAAGGGAGATTTCCTCTTGGGTTTGCTACTTCAACTCATTTTCTTTCTCCCTCTTGGTGTATGATGGTTTGGTTTGACTGGGTTGGGTGTGGACTTGATTATGAGTTTTTGATATCCTATAGACTTGTCACGGGTTATGCTTGGATCCTCCCTTTCATCTCGTCCCTAGCTTCCCATGAATCAACCGAGCATCCATGCACCATTGGGGGAAGATTTTGAGTTGAGTTGGCATTTCCATTGGAATGGCCCCTTCAAATTAGCCAACACTTGTTTTCATTTCTTTTTCACTAAGAAAAAAATCACAAAAACCCAAATTCAAATATTTTTACACTTTTCACTTTTCAATAAAATCACCTTCACACAATTCCCTTCCATCCCTGAAGAGATGACCTTGAAATATTCATTCCAAGTAAAACATGACACTCAAAAGTCTCTCTATGCTTGGGGAGCACTTTGGTTCACACAGACACATTTCATTTTATTCTCCATTTCATCCATCCACCATTTCGTTGCCCCCGTTTCTCACATCATTCCGAGGAAGAGTGACACTCCCTTGCACATAAGTCGTATACACATTTGAGGGTGGTGTGTGGACATTAGGCAGTACAACTAAAACAACCAAGTATTTTCAGAAGGAAGATGAGCTTAAATGGCATATCCAAGAGGAGGTCTCCCTTGGATTAGACAACACTTTTTCTATTTCATTTTCATCACAATCAACAAAAGATTTTACACTTTATCCCTTTTTACCAAAGATCACCTTCAACAAGATTCATCTCCTTACCTGAGAAGACGACCTTGGAATACTTTCAAGTAAAAAATTATACACAAAAGTCTTCTTGCGCTTGTGAAGCATTTTTGTATACACACGCATTCATTCTACAATTCATTCATCCACCATTCCATTGCCCATTCTTTTGACATCGTTCCAAGGGAGACTGACACTCCCCTTCAAGCATACACCGTCATACATACATTAAGGAATGATGTCAGGAGGTTAGGATATACTACAACGAATTTTGTCAAGCAGTGAGTGAAGATTTGTTTTAGATATGTAAGGAAAAGAAGGTTGGCTAATCCAGAAAGCTCATTCCAATGGGAATGCCAAATCTACTCAAGACATTCTTCCTTTGTGCAAAGGTGTTTGATTGATTCGTAAGAAGCGAGGGACTAAAATGGAGGTGAGGACTCAATCATACCATGTGACAAGTTTACTATATATCAAAAGCTCATAGCCATGCCCAGCCTTATCCTATTCAAACCAAACCACCTTAAACTACGAGGATGAATGAAAAAGAGTTGATTTGGCATACCCAAGAGGAATTCTCCCTTGAATTAGCTAACAAAAAGTTTAGCTACTCATGTTAAATGTAAAGTCATACATTGTGTAAGGAGACGTGGTATTGAAATGGAGATTAAAACCTATTTTAATTGAAAGCAAAGTGAAAACTTGAATATAACAATGGTAGATTCCAAGATAATTAACTACAATTTCAATAAAATTTAAATAAATGACATCAAGTGAAATAAACGAAGCTTACAAGAGTCTCAAAGCAGATTACAAGTGAAATGGGTAAAGAAAATGCAAAAATCTAACTTCTCACTCTGAAATTATGTTTTCCTCCCTTGAGCTTCTCTCTCTACAATGTTGTAAAATGTCAAGTGATTTCTTTATTTTTGTCCATGGAGGTCTTCTAGCATGTGTGTATGGCTTCCCATCAACGGGTGGGCTGAGTTGATGCATTGGACTGGCTATAACAAGCCTAGTCTACAACTTTCCAGGCTTACGCCTTCTCTCTCATCCTTATTAATGCATTGGCCTCTAAAGTCAAACATAAAGTGTAGGGAGGCATGTATGTGTGTAAGCGATGTCAAGGGATAAGTGAGAGAATCATAGGTGAGATCCCTAAGTGGTAGAGCTTGAGTTGTAGGTTGTTTGGCATTTCAAGGCAAAACATTCTGGAAGGTCGATGCAAACTTTTCGGAAGGTTTTGGCAGGGCAAGTGGAAAAATTTTTCCAATGAGCTTAACCTTTCAGAAGGTTGATGCAAACATTCTGAAAGGTTTATTCCAGTAGGCCAAACCTTCCGAAAGGTTTTGGCAAGGGCTAAAGCAGTTCAAAGTGCCAACCTTTTGGAAGGTTTATGACCAAATCTTCCAAAAGGTTTACACCGGAATTATCTTTTTCTTGGTTTCTTCACCTTCCAAGCCTCCCTTTAAGCCACACCCTCATCTCCATTGTCTTTAAGCACTACGACGGGGGCTTAAATCAAACCATTTACAACTCTTCACCTACATTCACACAAAACATCATTAAAAGGTAGATTAAATGCATTTCTCCCCAAATTCACAACAAAAACAAGTCTAAAAAGGTATAACAACAAACAATATATACAATGTTTTGTGCTAATCAGTAGGTGATAAGCGGTGGACACCTTGTGTGTAACACCATATTTATGCATTAAGAAAATAAATAGCTTATTACAAAAATGAGACCCATCGTCACTTATCATTGCAGGAGGTACCCCAAACCTTGAAAAAATATTTGTCTTAAAAAACTTGACCACAACTCGATGGTTATTGGTCTTGGTTGGGATGACCTCTACCTACTTGGGCACATAGTCCACTACTAGTAGGATATAGAGGTAGCCAAATGGCATAGGGATTGGACCTATGAAGTCGATGCCCCAACCCATGAATATTTCAATAACTAGAACGGGGAAAGAGGCATCATATTCCTACGGGTCACACTTCCCAACCTTTTGACACCTATCACTTTCTTTACAAAATGAAACACAATGTTTAATTAAAGAAGACCAGTAAAAACCAATTTGTAAAACCTTAGCCGAAGTTTTTTTTGAAGAGAAGTACCCACCGAATGCCTCATAATGGTAGAATGAAAGGACATACCGTTGTTCATTTTCAAGTATACATCTCCTCATCAGTTGATATGTATAATACTTTAACAAAAATGGGTTGTCAAAATAGAAGAACTTCACACCCACCATGAATCATCGTTTATCCTCCCAGCTCCAATGCGGTGGTGTTTGTCTTGTGGGAAGATAATTACAAATTTTAGTGTACCACAAACACACATAATGAATAGAAAATAAATTCTCATTGGGAAAAGAGTCAGGGATAGGGATGTGCACTTTGGCATCTTGGACTACAAGTCATGACAAATGGTTCGCCACCATATTCTCCATTCTTTTCTTGTCGTTAATGCTCAAGTAGAATTCCTGAAGGAGGATAATCCACCAAATGAGTCTCATTTTCTCATCTTGATTAGAAAACAAATACTTCAAATTAGAGTGATCAGTGTTGATTATAATAGGTGAACCAATGATGTAACATCTAAATTTGTCCAACGCAAAAACTTCAACTAGCAACTCTTTTTCAGTGGTAGTGTAATTCATTTGTGCTTCATTTAGAGTCCTGCTAGCATAGTATAATACATATGACCTTTTTTCTTCAATTTGACCAAACACTACGCCCACTACATAATCACCCGCGTTGCACACGAGCTCAAATGGTAGTTCCCATTTGGGTGGTCGCATGATTGGAGGTGAAGTGAGCATTCTTTTGAGTTTTTTTAAAGATGCCTCACAATCATCTGACCACACAAAGGGAACATCTTTTGCTAGCAAGTTAGTCAATGGTATTGCCAATGCACTAAATTTTTTTATGAATCTACGATAAACACTGGCATGGCCAAGAATGGGCCCAAGCACAATCCCTTGGGTCACCATAAAGTGTCACTTCTCCCAATTTAGCACCAAATTCTTTTCTTCACATCTTTCTAGCACACTCTCAAATATTTTCAAATAACCCTCGAATGAGTCCCCAAACACGAAAAAGTGATTCATGACCACTTCCATAATTTTATCCACTATATCACTAAAAATTCCCATCATGCATCTCTGAAAATTTAATAGGGCATTATATAACCTGAATGGCATTTGGTGTTAGACAAAGGTACCAAAAGAGCACGCGAATGTTGTCTACTCTTAGTCCTCCAAAGTAATTTTTATTTGGTAGTAGCCAGAGTAACCAACACTTGGTCAAGGAATGGCAAGGGGAAATGATATTTTCTTGTACATGAGTTAAGTTTTTGATAGTCGATACAAACTCTCCAACTGGTGACCACCCTTTTTGGAATCAACTCATTTTCCTCATTTGCCTCCACAGTGACCCTCAACTTCTTTGGCACTACTTGAGTGGGACTAACGTAATTATTGTCAAAAATTACAAATATAATGCCCACATCAAGTAGTTTGAGCAGTTCATCTCTCACCATGTCCTTCATAATAGGATTTAGCCTCCTTTGTGGTTGTCAGGACGGTTTGGAGTGTTCATCTAAATAGATTCGGTGAGTGAAAATGAGGGGCTAATCCCCTTGATATTGGTAGTTGTCCAACCGATTGCACCTTTATGGCTTCTCAACACTTGCAATAAATCCTCTTCGTGTCTCGGCTCCAAGGAAGAGCTTATCACCACCGATAATGTCTTGTGCTCCCCTAGAAATGCATAGTCTAGTGTAAATGGTAGTGGCTTCAACTCCAAGATTGGTGTCTATACGGTTGATGGAATAATTTTCTTTTCTTGTTGTGGATGTTTCTCAAATGTCGGGGCCCAATTTCCTACCCCTTGCACAGTTTCTTGCTCCTCATCATCAACAAACTCTTCCTCCACCAACTTTGAATTGAAATGTTGCTCCATATGGTCCTCCACCAAAGTGTCAATCCAATTGACCTCATGTATTTCCTCATCATCACCCAATTGTCTGCACAAGTTGAATACATTAAGATCTATCATCACGTTCCCAAAGGCAAGCTTCATTAGTATGTTACTGCAATTTATGACAACATTAGATGTAGCAAGGAAAGGCCTAACTAGTATGATAGGAATCTGTGAACTATGATTAGCAACTGGATGAGTATCAAGTACAATAAAATCAACGGGAAAGTAGAAGTTGTCTACTTGAACTAATACATCCTCAACTGCTCTTCTTGGTGTTCTAATACTTTAATCCACCAATTGAAGGGTGATTGGATTTGGCTTCAACTCTTCAAGTTGCAATTGTTGGTACACCTAAAAGGATAGGAGGTTGACACTTGCTCCCAAGTCTAGAAGTGCTTGCTCCACCGAACAATTCCTTATGGTTATAGCAATGGTAGGGTAGCTGGGATCATTGAACATGGGTGATCTATTGGTCTTCAAAAGGGAACTCACTTGCTTTATAAGAAATTCCTTTTTATGCACATTCATCTTCCTCTTCACGTTGCATAAGTCTTTCAAAATCTTTGCACACGAAGGTATTTGCTTGAACGCCTAAAATATTTGCTTCAAGGAGAAGAATGTTTATCTTCACCTGCTTAAACATTTTAATGATATCCAAATAGTTAGCAAGTTTAGTCGGTGGCTTCAAACATTGGGGAAAAGGGGTCAAAAGAGGACAATCATGCATATTAAAATCAACAATTTTTTTCTTTTCAAGTGTCTCATCCTCCTTAGAGTTGCCCTTAGTCTCTTTTTCATGTGCCAATGTGGCTTTGGGTGAGACTTTTGGCACAATAGTTTTTTCAATTTCTTTGTCACTCCTAAGGGTGGTGACTACATTGAGTTGCTCACAACTCTCTTGGGTTTGGTTGTAGAATGTTATGGCGGTTTGAGTCCAGATATCATTAAAAGTGGTGGCGGTTTGGTTGTAGATTGTTGTTTGTCTTTGAATGAATTGATGCACGACATCCTCCAAATTCCTTTTGTGAGGAGGTTGGTATATGGGTGGGTTGGATGTTCCTTATTAACCAAACCCTTGTTAAGGTGGCTTTAGAGAAAACCCTTGTTGATTGGACTATGGGAATTGAGAGCTAGACGAGGAAACATGAATATAGTAGGATTGGTTTTGCTTGGGTGCATTGGGTGGCGACAATGAGGTAGACCCATCATGAGTAGTGTTGTCATTCTTCCAACTAAATTTTTAGTGATAGCTTCAACCTATATTATATGTATTGAAATGAAAAGTGAATGATTGCCTACCTTGGTTGAAAGCATTCACCTGCTCATGATAAACCTCTTCGAGTGTTGGAATGTTTATGCACTCCAAGAGAGAATGCTCAACACTTTCACATATTGAGCAATACTCGGCAGCCTTGGTAATGTTAGTCACCGCATGCCTCCTATCACCTCCAGACTCTCCACCTTATGGGATAATTTTGTGATTTTGTGAAGTAGGTCTGCTTAGTTGACTCCCCGGAGAGGGCTTTAGCACATTGACGACAAATGTGATATTCCATAATTGAGCATTTTGTGCCAATTTATTAAAGTACTCAAGGACCTCATTTGGATCATTGTTTAAAAAACTCTCTGTTGCACATCATGTCTATGAATTGTCGATGGCCCAGTGTAATTCTTTCATAGAAGAAACTCATCAGTTGCCATGGTTTGAATCCATTATGTGGAATGGATTGTAGCAATTCCTTCTATCGATCCCAACACTGATAAATTTGTGGTCCAGAATTTTGATTTCAAAAAATTCTTAATTTGTTTCTTAAGTGCAGTGGTCTTAGGCACTAGATTTTTTTTTTTAATTTTGGAAAGCGTTTGTACCCAAGAACTTATCGATTGGGGGTTTAATGAGTTCAACCAAGTTTTGGCTTAGTCTTTGATGGATAAGGGAAATAATTTCATGTGTGCTATGTCTTTTAGGGCATGATTTGTGATGAATGTTGCAACAATTTCCTCAAATTCCTTAATGTGCAAATATGAATTGTCTCTTTCAATTCCATGGAATTGAGGAAGTAGTTGTAACATTTTCAGTTTAACAAGGAAGCAATGGGCCTGGATCGGTAGAAGTATGCACACGGGGGTGGTGCTTCAGGATGGTTGGAGATAATCCTTCATTGACCTTACTGAAAGATCAATTGGGATATTATTTCCCTTATATCTTGGAGGGGGAATTGCATTAAGGGGTTTGGCATTCTAGGGTTTTGTATTCCCCCGCCCCTTTGAATATTAGCACCATCATACCCAAAATTTTATCTAGCATCCTCGAGTGGGTCTTGGTCTAGATTTATGTTTGGTCCTATGACACGTCTCACTAATCTATTTTGATCATCCCGTCCTCACATACAGAAACACTATCTACAATTGAAAGGAAAAGTATACACAAATATATTCAAGGGAGCAATGTACCTTGGCCAATGATTAGAATCACAGGACTTACCTCCGTTGTCCGAAATCACCTTCTAATTCGATGCTTAGCCTACCCCGACAACGGCGTAAAAAATGGTTGATATCGGTTTTCTCAACCTCCAAACATTAACCCAGACTAAGTGGATATGGCTTATACAAGTAAGTGAGTGTCACCCTCTCTCGGGTTCGATACTAGAAATAGAAAAAATCATGTGTGTGAACAAAAGTGCTAGAAATGAATATTACAAGAAAGTTAAAGCTTACTACAACTGAAATGGAAATGAATATGCAAAAACATAAGCTTTCTATCTGCTATTCATCGTCTTCTTCTTTGGACTACACCTAAGCTTAAGTAGCCACTCCTTTCAAAGCTTGTGGAATGCTTAATATATGGAGTGTGACCCTTTCATTTACGTCCATAGGGTACTCTAGTATGTTTGTGCAGGACTCTTATCAATGAGAGGTGAGGTGATGGCATTGACAGGCTAGAAGTAGCCTACCAAACAACTCTCCTGGCAGCCCCCTTCTCTCCCATCCTAATTAATGTGATTGCCTCCAAAGTCTAAGCATGGGTGATAGGAGGCATGGAGATGTGCATAATATGTCAAGGGGTAAGTGGGAGAGTCATAGGTAGGACCCCTAAGCAAGACCAACATTAAATGCAGGCGTTCTAGGCAAACTGGACACAATCTACTAGTATGGCCTACCAGTAGGTCGAACTCTAGTAGCCAAAACCTACTCGTAGGTCATTTCGGAAGGTGCCAACTTTGGACTAGTTTTCGTAGAATTGTCAAAACTTTTGATCCAACCCTTAGATTGAGCTGAAATTTTAAAAAAATACAGAGGACATCCAGATCTACAACTTTCATGTTTCGTAAATTTTCAGATTCGAAGTGTATCATGGTGAAAAATGGGGAAAACAACGGTACTGTGTCAAAACCTTGGGAAACCAGTGGGCTAAACCTTCCAAATTGCATTTTTCGTAGTTTCTTCACCTTCCAAGCCTCCTAATCCTCATGCAATGAGTCCATGCCTTCACCACCCCTCCACACTTAGTTGCATGGTCACAAAATCCATGATTTACACTCTAATTACCTGGAACTACAAAAATTCAACATTATTCATAAATTTTACTAACTCTATGTACTTATATGCAAAGTTATGTAAAAATACAAATAATGAGGATGTTAAATGAGCAATAGTTTGCTCTCATTAGGTCTCCACAGGGAAGGAAGGTCAAATTGTTGCGAAGAGTGATTTCTAATGAAATGAAAAGTGTAAAATCTTGTGAATTTTGTATTTTGGTGAGTGGTGTTTTGATAAAAATGCAAGAAAGCAAGGTTGGCTAATCAAAAGAGATTATTCCAATGGTAATATTAAATCAACCCAATTCATTCAACCAATAGTGTCTTGTTGTTTGATTGATTCGTAGGAAGTGATCGACTAATATGGAGGTATAGG
>CM042186.1:25996250-26010618 GCA_023539305.1 Ilex asprella | reverse complement strand
TCAGCTGAAGTACAAGTCTTTACTTTTCAAACTCATTTCAAATATCTATATTGGTAAAATCAATACATTGGGGACAATGTTTAATTTAGTTTGGGGGGGTGTGAAAACCTGCAGTTCACAGTTGGTATTTTGTTTGTATTTTACATTTTGTTCATATTCTGTTTTTATAATCGTATCTGTACCGTAAATTTAATTTTTTTTTGATGTTCTATGTGCTGTTTTTGATGTTCTGATCATATAATGTACCTTGTATTATTATATGTCTGCGGGTCAGTTTAAATTGTCTTTGTGACTGGCAGACGCTAAAGAACCAGTAATGAGTCTTAAAGCTTAGGAACCATAGATGTTAAACTTTTTTGGTTTAGTCTAGGAGCTCTACGCACTTTTCCATCAGATGTGCATAATGTGATCATGAAAAAAGCAAGACTGGTAAGGAAAAATGAGATCCAAGAACCGCAAGCAAAACCTCTCTGTGGCAGAAGCACTTTTGTTAAACGCCGTCGTGCCAAGAGACTTGGTGCCTGTAAACAGTGTGACCGGGTATTTCACGATAAAAGATACAATCAGTGTTCTGAACCGATTTTTGGTCGCGCACTCTATCGATTATCCTGACACGCCATCCTATTCTGGTGCTTTGCTAAACCGGTTTGTGCGACAAGAGATTGGAAGAGTCACTGGTAGTTCAAGCTACACTGAAGATGACTCGGATTAAGATTGCATCCTAATAAGCTGCGAAAAAATTGTGTTTTGAGGAATGAAAGCCAATGGTCCGAATTTTGGTAAATAGTGTGCAATTCCTTTTTATTTTTGTACATATTTTTCTATTTTTTTACAATGAAAATATGGGCCGAGTAAGGAATGTCCCAAAATACCAACCTCAAGCGTGGGTGGGGATTTATCCTAAGACGCCATAAATTTTTGTTTTGAATTTGTGATGTTTAACCTTGTCTGAGCATATGTAGTGTAATTGAGGAACATTTGATTTTTGGTTTAACGTTCCAACGCCATTTACCGTTAGAACGCATAATGCTTGTAGTACTTTGTGATTGATGACCTCTCTGATGGAAACACTGTTGAAAACACAAAGAACTGCGAGCAACACATTTTATTTTTTGATTCACCATTCGAACGATAGTTCCATTCGAACGGTTGCTACTCACAGTACTTTGTGACTGATGACCTCTTTGATGGAAACATTGTTGAAAACACAAAGTACTGGGAGCTAGCACCGTTCGAATGCCCCTTAACCGTTCGAACGATAGTTTAAATTCTTCACCTCATGTTCTAACGTTTCCATCGTTCAAGCAATGCGACACGAACTATAAAAACCTTATCGTCTTTTTCATTTCAGAAAGTCCCAAATCTCACTGAAACTCTCAAAACCCTAGAGCCACCCTTCACCCCACAAACCTCAATCCAGCTTCAGACCCCAAGAAAACCTAAAATTGATCCTCCATAACACTTCCCCACACCAAAATCATAAATCTCACACAAAGGACCCTAAGTTTTAGAAACCTTTCATCCCTCCCTCAAGCTCCCCAACGTTCAAACGAAATGCCTTGGATGAAACTCCCTGCTAGGCAAGAGGTGCCACTAGCTAGAGGGGGAGACGATGTACAAGAGGAGCTTAACCAGGAGGAAGAGAGAAAGTTTATGCAGACTAAAGAAGAGGCAGACACCAGTACCCATAGATCACTACGAGATATCATGATTGGCATCGAGGCCAACCAAGCCTGACTTCTCCAACAACAGGAAGAGATTCTTGGCTACTTCAAGGGCAGAGCAGGTGATGCTAGTAGATTTGGTGGAGATAGAGGGGACTCAGAGGAGTTGATTGTTCTTTTTGTGTTTATGGATATTTGCTCTTTTACTGTTTAGTTTATGTATGCATTTTGATGAACAGTTTTAGTTTGCTACTGCTTTTTGTTGGATGAATTGGATCATTAATGGTTGATGTATCGAATGATCATATCTTGTGAATGGAATGATTTAGTTTATCTAGTTAAAAGCATTTGTAAAATTGGCATTTTAGCAATTCTTATGGATAAAAACACATGTGGATTTTGAGGTTGCTTGTTAAAGTAACTAATCACATGATCCGTTTGACACACATCTTGGCAATCTTGACCTCAGGTCACAACTCTGTTAACTGATATTATTTCTATGCTTACATTATGAAATGAAAAATGAGTATTTGTTGTTCTCAAACTCAAAAATGGAATCGGTATATAACAAACATTTCCTAAAAAAACCTCACATGATCAGTGGAGAGTACAAAGGATACCATGGTAAGTTTTGAACCTTGTGATGCTTCAGAGGGAACACCCATATTTACTTAAGAAAGGTCTTCTTTCATCGTCTATCTTTCAATAATCTCATTAATTTCGTTTTGATTGATACAACTAATGTGATCTATTGACATATCCTGCAATAAATACAGGCTAGACGACACATGCGTATGCACATACTTGAGAAAGGATCTTAGGCCATCTTTGGATCAATTTTGAGCCTCAACCAATCCTTTCACAAAAGTATGACCCTAGTCAGCCCTGATTGAGCCTTCAAAGAATAGATTCTTTTCCAAAAGGACCATATGATGACCAAACCACAAGGAAAAATACTTGACCTACCTTGTTATCTAATTTTCTTACACCCTCGTTTAATTCTGAATGATACAAGAAAAGCAAGGAAACTAGAAAAGATACTGGAGGCTACTGTTCCATAAAAGAAAAGAAAATCGATAAAAACAACCAAAAAAGGAAAAAGAGGTAGAGAGACAGGAAATTGCCAAGAAAGTGAAAAAATGGGGAATGTACAAGAAAGAAATCCCATTCCCAAAAAGAAATGTCGGAAAGCCAACTAGAGGTGTGCTAAAATGCATAAAAGAGATAGCAATTTTGAAACTCATTTGACGTCATTTTGTTAGCCACTGACATCTAGCCACATTACAACCTATGAAAAGCCCTAATTGATCTCAAGTCTGATGCATATGCACGTTGTTAATCACAAGTTGGGGTATGTTATATAGAATTTCGTTATTTCCATCAAAATTCTTCCATGAGGTTATGCCAAGAATATGATTAGTCTTTTTGCTAAAAAGTTTCACTCCTTTACTAAATTATGCATGCGATTTCTGATTGGCCATCTTCTACATGCTTAGTGAGAAACAGGTCACCATAGTCAGAGTGAATTTTTTTCTGAGAGCATCCCTATGAGAGATTTGGGAAGTCAAAACTATCCATGATGGGTAATTAAAGTGGAATGTTTGTTATACACTAATTCTTGTTTCAAGAATGATCATCCTACTATAATTGAAATATCAAATGCTAATGTGTCAAATGCTAATTTTTGTATAGGGATAGTACCAATGGTGAAGAGCGTGCGGACCTTAAAGTCAAAATTAAGGGATAGGTATCTCATTGACTATGATGATATTTTACTTTAATCAGCAATCTCACATTTACATTTGTTCGACCGAAGTTTGTGGGTAGCTTCACTGAAAACCCTCACAAGACAACACTCGTCCTCTAGGGTAAACCTAGAGGTTTAATAGCTTGTTGCATAAGCTAAATGCAACCGGATAACCTAAAAAAAAGGTGTTAGAAATAGATTTGCATTTAATTAATTATTGTATTACTAGGGACTAGCAATATCTAGGTTGGGGGTGCGATTAATACTCAAATAAAGCATATTCTTATGCTATGGTTTGGACTAATTGTGCTTTAATGGAGTTTAAGTGATATTGTTTCAGGTCTTAAAGTGAACAAGGGTTCAAAGGCACCAAAAAGAACCTTTGCAGGCAATCACAACATTTTAAGGAACAAATTATAGAAGCTTGGAATAAGGAAGCAACGTTCAAACGTTAAATACCATTAGAACGGTCATGATGAACTAGGCCAGATATTATAATATGTGTTGCAGGCAAGACCCAAGGCCCTGGAGATTCAAGTACTACATTCGAACGGTTATAAACGTTCGAACATCCACTGGAGCAAGGAAAAGATCAGACTGACTGGAGATATGGCGTGTTGGAGACTTGTAGTCAGAAGCCCAGGCATTTGAGTGCCACGTTCGACCGGCAACCACCGTTCGAACGCCCCTGAAATTATTGGAAAGTTCAGTCAAGATCCTACAAGGACCTGGAGAGAGATTTTGCACAAAGACTTGGAGGAAGATTTTTTCGGAGAACTACGTGTAGTCTGACATAACTGGCAGGCACTGATTCCATCTGACGCTTGAACGGTAGAGAGCAAAGACAGAGAAACCGTTCGAACGCTATTTACCGTTCGAACGGTATTGACAGACTGCCTGCTGAGTGGTTGGCTTTTCACTTTGACTTTGACTCCCTGCTCTATTCTTTTACCCCCACCCCTGCCTTCTCCTTGCCTATATATACCCTTAGTTTGTAGAGCAAAAGGGGAAAGGAGGACTTGGCATTCAACACTTAGTAGCCAACATTTCTCATTTGTAGTTCTTCTAATTGTCTTAGTATTATTTCTTTGTTAGACAGTGGGGAAGTTCAAGTTTCCATTCCTTTTCTTTTCGTTAATGCGTACATTTACATTTGCTTAAGAGTTGTAATTTCTTTATTTACATTTAGTCTTTACATTTATGTCTTTATTTACTTCTAGTCTGTACATTTATGCTTTTATATACATGCTTTTAATTATGTCTTGTACTTTCATTATTTGAGCTCCCTTCTTGCTTAGAGGAGTGAAACTCTTCCATTTTTCTAAAGCTTTACCAAAGCCGTGAAGGGTGAAACGCGATTCACTCATTCTTTGTTGAAGATTACCTCCTCGTTACCTGTACTTTTGCTTTGTGGAGTCCTCTACTTAGAGGGATGAGCATCACTCACTTTTCTAGCTTTACCAAAGCTATGAAGAGTGAGTAGTTTCTCATTCACTCTTTAGTAAGAGGTGAAGGGCATGTATTGATTATCCGGAGGTTATATTATGTATTTTTCTAATTCTTAATGTTCATATCCCCTTGTTTATTGGATGATTGATTGCATCTAGCAAAGCTAAGGTACTTTGTATAATCAATAGCCTTCCTATGACACGGATGACTCTTGCATGGAAAGACTCCTCGTTTCAAGGAAAATACCCCTACTAGATCTTCATGACTACCCTTGAATCATCCCCATTGTCAAGCTTCATTTAAAAGGATGAAATATTAAAGCCATGGTTGTATGTCATGAAGAAATACATGCTTATTTGTAGGAGCGATAACTCTCGGTACAAATAATTCTTGTAAACTTCTAGTAAGACATCAGAACCATGACCTTAATAGGCCATCTTTATCTTTCGACTAACTCGCCGTTGACACGAGAGTTAGTTGAGTTATCAAGCATAATTATAATGAACCGGATAATTAAATACATGTCCCAATCCTTGAGGTAAAGAGTGACTTTATTTTCATTTACCATGTAAACTTTCTGGAAGAGGATTCAATATTCTTTTTAGGAAATCACCCACTTCTCACCATTTTAAGAATCTCAAGGTTACAATCAATTGCTGTCCTTTACTGATTACTTTGAAACACCAACACAACAAATTTCCTGTGGATTCGACTCCGAACTCAAACCGGATTATTGTTACAACTTGACCGCTTGCACATAGGTGTACACATTTTGGATCATGTCAGGTAGTGGGTCCCATTTATCCTTTGTTTGGGAAGCATTTTTTCAGGCTGGATAACAACCCCGAGTCAAGCCTTTACCTGGTTGCTATAGTGGTCCATAACCCCCTACATCGGTTACAATTAACGCACCACCTCATGGGTTACAAATTCAATCAGAACGATAACCATCCATCTGCCCATTTTCCTCTCTCGTTTCCTATCACTCAACCTCTCATACATAACTACACACACTAGTTGAGCTCCTCTAGGGATTGGTAAACAAGGTGTTGCACAGAGGCGATGAAGAAGAAAAGGTTTGGAGGAACCGTAGTGGGTTTGATAGGTTAAGAACTGCGTTGAATGGCTTGGTTGTCACCGACAATGATGAGGAACTAGTCATTGGCTTGTGATCTTCTTCATTATCATAGAGTATCGCCATGGATACAGAGGTGGAAAGCGATTTCGACAGATGGTGGTGGTGGGTGTTTCTATTGTGGTGGTTGTGGTTGCATTTATGTTGCGTTAAAGGTTTATTGGGGAAGTATAGGGAGCTGGAAGGGGGAAAAAGAACTCGATGGGAGGTGGTAGGCAGGGGGAGAAAGATGGTAGTTTAGGTGGTGGTAATGGGAGAGATGGGGCGGTGAGTTCTGGTGGCGGTGGTGGTGAGTTCAGGGGTAGATGTTTGGTTTTGGATTTGATATATCTGATTAAAAAAAAGATATTTAACAAGGGAGAATTACACTCATACCCCTTGAAGTTTGTCACTTAATCACTTAGATCCCCTGACATTTGAAATATTAAACACAGATCTCTTCAAGTTTATACGCACGTAACATTCAAACTCTTGATGTAAATATATTCGTTAATAAATTATACTTAGACCCTTATAAAGTTTGAAATTATATAATACTTAGACCTCTTTGAAGTTTGTAGGAATATTATTTTATGTTTATATGTTTGTATGTATAAGTGAAACATGTATAATTTTATTAGGATATTTCACCAATCCAAACTTAGGATAGAATAGGTTTGGAGTAGATTGGATAGAGTCATGGGTAGAATGGTAAACTACTACAAAATTATTGGGCCCATTGTATTGCATATTTGTTTCCCAAAAAAGGTTAGGATTGGATATATTTCAAGGTTAGGGTTTTAAAGTGGATGAGTGGGGTTAGTTTGGATGGGTTAGAATATAAAAAAATAAATCCTACCATATCCAACTCATTACTCAAACACACCCTTTGGGAATGAACTAGGTGGGCTAGACTTGAAGCCTGTAGCATTGCCGTTCAAATTCAGAAAAAGTGAAGTTCAACCGATAGGTTGTTTACTGATTTATTAGGTGTCAGACAACATACCTACTGGTAGTTTTGAAGTTCTACCAATTCATTCAAACTAAAAGCTTTGCTACTAGTGCATGCATGTTTAACTTGTCAGTTAATCTCAAACGAAGATCATTTCTACCAGTTCATTGATGCCGAGCTACTAGTAGATCAAAGCAAAAACTTTCTTACCAACAGGTCAGAGTTGGTTCCTATTGGTTTACCAGAGTTTAATTTAGTCAAGGACTCCTTTGGAAAGTCTATCTGCTGGAGATTTTTTCAAATATTTTCAGAGGCACGGATGGGTAGAAAAAGAAGAGCAAAATCAGGGCCAATATACATATTTAAAAGGGAACTAAATATTGGAGAAGGGAATCGGTTTTTTTTAGCATTAGACGTTAACATCTCTATCCTCTCTATCAGTTTTCTCCTAGTTTTCTTAGTCCTTCATAGTTTTTCTTTCTAGGTTATTTCAAAGCATTCTTTTTACTTAGTATTTTATTTACTGTAAGCCAAGTACATTGATTCCTATTTCTTGTAATCGTTATGGTTTTCATCTTCAATACATGATTGGTTTAATTTATAAATTAAATTCAAGTTTTCAGGAATGATCGGATGAGGGATTCTCATCCGTGAATAGGTGGTTATGACCTAACTAGGGTTTTCGATGTTTAAAGTTATTTTTGTTGAATGAAGAAATTGTTTTCAAAACCATAGTTGATACGTATATTTCTTTGCTTAGCCGTAGACAAATTTAGTTTGGTATAGGTAATTCTTGGAATCACTACAATCAACATGGTTGTAATTCTTTCATGAATTAATTCAATTAATTAAAATATATATTTTCCACACTTTGGTTTTTAGTTGAATAATTTTCATCCAAATGTGTTTGATTACAATATTGGATGAGTCATAGAATTAGGTCAAAATTTCTATTTACAATAAGATGAACTTTGATGATTAATCGGTTCTTTTAAATATTGTTTCTTAGTTTATTCATTCATAACAACACTTATCCAAAATGAAAGGATTCTTAGTTTTTCTTTCAATCTATTACCAATTTGATTTTTCTTCGTTTTTCTTGAGGAGACGACATCGGTAATTGACGGAGTTACTACTGATACATTCCTTGGCTTGGGAAACTATTTTATACTAAGCCACTTTTGAGGTCAAGTGATTAGTAATTAAAAGTAGGATTTTACTATGCCTTTTTGAGACTAATTGTGCTTTGATGGTGTTTAAGTGATGTCATTTCAGGTCCTAAAGTGAACATTAGTTCAAGAACAACAAATATCACATTTCAGTGTAACACTAGTACATTCTGGAACAAAATTGGAAAAGTTGGAACCAAGGCAAGAACTTTTGAATGCTGACCAATGTTCGAACGTTACTTTACATCATGTGAAGATCAAACTGCTGAGACATGGTGTGTTGCAGCCAAGAAAGAAGACCCTGAGCCATGAAGGAAGAGCCTGAGGTACTTGAGTACCACGTTCGAACACCAATCAACATTCCAACGTCCCCTGGAATCATTTGAAGATTAGACTGATGCATGGAATATGATAATGAGTTTCCACTGAAGATCACAGGGGACTTGAGTGAAAAGGTCAGAACACCAATCAACGTTCGAATGCACTTAAGGCAAAGACAAAAGAAACATTCAAAAGCTATACAATGTTCAAACGCCCCTAATGCAAAAATAGAAAAAATGTTCAAACGCCATATCATGTTCGAAAGTCCTCTACAGACTGACTGTAGAGTGATTGGCTTTTCACTTTGACTAGGGCAGCATACACTATTCATTCAGCCCCCCTTCTTGCTCCTATGCCTTGTCTATAAATACTCCTAATTTGGGAGCCTTCAAGGGAGCTTGGGAGGAGACTTGATAGAGAGTTTGATGGAGGCTTAGACTCTCACTCATAAGAGACTTGAAGGGCTATAATGAGGTCTTAGGGTGATATTAAGACAACATAAACAAAGGATATATGATAACAAAGAGGGTTGTTCCGAGTGAAAGACTTTTATTTCCAAAACATCTCCCTTTTCATGGGATTTTCAGTCCAAACCCATCACCACACTCTTTATTTCTTTTTTTTCTTTTCCATAACATTTTCTTTTTCTTTTGATCGTTCTTTCTTCTTCTCACCCCATTTTCTCCTTTTCTTGGATTTTCAATCTTTTCCCATTTAACTTTTTGGAGTTTCAACATCATTCATCCCTTTTATTTTAGTGTCCACACCATAATTCCTTTTCTTTTATGATCACTCATATTCAACTCTATGAACAGCCAAGGAGAGGTAGATTTTTATCAATTTGTACTAGCTTGGTCAAATGTGTGGCATAGAAACAAATTTACAATTAAAGCTCAATCATGGCAATAGGGATACTATTTTCACAAGAAAATGGCTAAGGCTCAAAATATTCAAAAATGGCCTAAGATCACCTGTAGATAAGCATGCGGGGGCATTATACATTTCAAGACAAGTTAACCAACTACACAAATGCACCAAACCGGAAAAAGCATAATGAGATTATTGAACAAATTTAAAATTTGAAGAATTGTTCCTTGAGTAAATGTAAGTCCCCTCCAACAAGGATTAGCAGTAAAGCTCTCATGCTTTCTTACTCATCTCCATTATTCACGTCGAGCTCTAAAATGTGAATTCAATCAGTAAATTAACGCAATTACACATTCAAGGTGCAATTAAGGTTGCGTTTAAAGCAATCACATATATGATACTCAAGCACAAGATGAACCTTTGTAATGTGCTAATGTATTCAAAATTCAAAACAAAGATCAACGTATCAATAGCCCATAGCACTCTTCATAAAGGAATTCAAGTCAACAATACGATATTTTCACAATTTTTTTTACATAATTTGTGACTATTCTGAACAAAAATCTGTATGTTATGTGGAAGCTGAATTTTTACCAAAAAAATTGGTATTATTCACAAAAATTTTAACAAATATTTATGTATCGTACAAATGGTGCACCTCACCCCAACTTGATTCATGCATTGGCTTCAATGCAACAAAAAAGATAAGATATGCAATGGCGGACTGTAAAAAGATGAGTAGTGATTAGCACAAAAAGATTACATATATTGTATGCTAATATGCCCATTTATACTTGCTTTTGTTGTGAAATTTGGAAGAAATGTGTTTAATCCGCTCTTTAATGGAGTTTTGTTTAAATGCAGGTAAAAAGATGTAAATGGTCTAAGTTAGGCCTCTATTGAAGTGTTTGAAGTCAATGACAATGAGGGTATGGTATAAAGGAATGTTTGGAGGGTGAAGAAACCGAGAAAAATGCAGTTTAGTGAAACCTTCCGGAAGGTTTTGCCTTGGTCTGCCTATTCATTGAAAAAACCTTACGAAAATTTTTTTCTACTAGAATGAACCTTCTGTAAGGTTTGAAAAACCTTCCACAAGATTTTTCCAACTATTTTTCCATTTTAACTGTTCTTGTACAAACTTTCGGGAGGATTTGTATCGACCTTATGGAAGGTTGTGCCCAGATTGCCCAGACAACCAGTAACTCAAACTCTGCCATTTGAGGGTTTCACTTTCACTTCTTCCACTTGTCCCCTAACATCTCTTACACATCTACAAGCCTCCCCATCACCCATTCTTGGACTTTGAAGGCTTCGACATTTACGAGGAGGAGAGAGAAGAAGAGAAGCTTGGAGATGAAGGCTAGGCTTGGCCTAGCCTGCCCAATGCCAACCCCTTTTGATTGGAATCCTGTCACACACATATGGAGCTCTCTATGGATGAAAATGTATCATTCATTATGTATTGTTCTATTTGTATTTCAATGTAGAAAGAGGAGCTCTAGGTAAAAGACATAGTTAGAGAGAGACAGCTTAGATTTTTACATTTCTTCCATCCATTTCACTTATAATGTTTCTCAAGACTCTTGTAAGCTTCATTTAATGTCTTTAATGTCATTTATTAAAAGTATTTTGCAAGCTTAGTTCTACATTTTGGATTTCACCATTGTTATAGGAAGTTTTCTTCATTTCAAGATTTAAAATGGGTATTGAATATTTTTATTCCCAGTTTAAGTTTCTTTGCATTAAACTAAGTTCCAATCTTCATTTCTTTACAATGTCTCTTCATTTCATTTATTTTCTTGCATTAAATATAAGTAGCTAAGTTTTAAGTTGGCTAATCCATGGAAGAACTCCTCTTGGGTATTCTATTTCAATTCATTTTCATTCCTCATTGTAGTCTACATTGATTCCATTTGAATGGGTTAAGTGTGGAAGTGCTTGTGAGTTTTTGATATCCCGTAGACTTGTCACTGGGTATGCTTGGATCCTCACCTCCATCCTAGTCTCTCACTTCCCATGAATCAATCGAACATCTAGACACCACTGAAGGAAGGTCTCAAGTTGAATTGGCATTCCCATTGGAGTGACCCCTTCTGATTAGCCAACACATAATACATTTCAATTTCGTCAAGATACAATCAAAATCCAAACTTGAACAACAAAAACCTTTTACACTTTTCTCTTTTTTAATAAAATTAACTTTAACAAGATTCACCTCATTCCCTTAGGAGATGACCTTAGATTACGATTTCCAAGTAAAATACGGCACTCGAAAGTCTCCTTGCGCTTGGGGAGCACTTTCGTTCAACCACACACATTTCATTCCACATATCCGTTTTTCCATTTCTTGCATTGAACCTGAGTGAGGGTGACACTCACCCACACACATAAGGTATACATACATTAAGGGTTCATGTTCAGAAATTAGGAGCACTCGACAAAATAATTCAAGCATTTTTTCTGCCATTGTCGGGGAAGGCAAAGCTTTGAATCAAGTAGGTGATTTTTGGATGACGGAGGTAAGTCTAGTGAATTCTCATCAGGGGTTGAGGTACATCGCTCCTTGTATATACTTTTGTGTATGGTTATTTCAGTTATAGATAATTGGTTGGTTTGTGGGAACGGGATGACCAAAATTAATTTGTTAGACAACCCTTAGGCCCCAACTGGAATATTGACCAAGAACCACCTGAGGATGCCGGTGACAACTTTGAGGAGTTGGGTGCCAATGTAAATGTTTCAAGGGGAAGAGGAGTGTAAGAACTGAGAATTCCAAACCCTAGAATGCATTTCTTTCCTAGGAATGTAGGGAACAATATCCCCATTAATCCTCTGACGAGGTCAATGCGGGATTTTCTCCAACCCACATGTATCACCACTTCCTCATGCATGCTCTTACTAGTCCAAGTTCATGTCTTCCTAGTTAAGCTAGGAATGTTGCTACTACTTCCTACATTCCAGAAAATTGAAAAGGAAAATCCTTATTTACACGTTAAGGAATTTGAAGATATAGTTGCAACTTTCGTCACTAACTATGCTATGGAAGACATAGCTCATTTGAAATTGTTCCCCTTTCCCCTCAATGACAAAGCCAAAACATGGTTGAATTCCTTGCGGCCTAGATCCACCACCTCTTGGGTTCAAATGCTTTTTGATTTTTTGAATAATTTTTTTCGGTGTATAAAACCACCACTTTAAAAAAGCAAATTCAAAACTTTTTGGAAAAGCCCAATGAACAATTTTATAACTATTGGAACCGCTACAAAGAATTGCTCCAATCCATACCACATCATAGCTTTGAATCGTGACAATTGGTAAGTTTCTTTTATGAGGGAATTACGCCAAGTCATAGGCAATTCATTGACATGATGTGCAATGACGAGTTTTTGAATAAGGACCCTGATGAGGTGCTAGACTACTTTAGTACATTGGGCAAAAATGCCCAATAATGGGATATCACGGATCCCACCGATGTACCTAGGTTGTTTTCATGCAGTAGTCAATCACGAGGGGGAGGGATGTATGATTTGTGAGATCGGAAAGACTTGTTTTCCAAAATTGCCAAGTTGTCTAAGAAAGTTGTGAGTCTTGAGGTTAATAAGAGACATAAAGTGTCTAATATTTCAAAGATTTAGGAGGGCTGCTCAATTTGTGAGAGTGTAGAGCATTCCATATCAGAGTTCCCTAACATTTTGGCACTTAAGGAAGTGTACTACGAGCAAGTCGATGCTTTTAACGGAACAAGGCAATCATCCTCGCTGTACTCAAACACTTACAATTCGGGTTGGAGCAATCACCCAAAGTTTAGTTAGAGAAATGAGAATCCCACTCCTCATGGTTCTAATGCATATTCACCTCCCGTGCCTTCTAAGCAAGGTCATTATAAAGGTCAAGGGCAAACGTCTAGCCCTCAGTACTCCTGGTCTAATTTGCAAGGGTATTCACAAAACCCACCTCCATAGAATTTCTCACAAGGTCCAACTCCAAAAAAAAATTTGATCAACAAGGAGTATTCAACCCATCCACTTACCAACCTCCTCATAAACAAGTTTGGAGGATATGGTTCATTCATTCATTCAAAGCCAGACTACCTTCATTCAAAGATAGACTACCATCAACAATCAAAATGCTGCAACTTTTAATGACCTTTGGGCCCAAATCACAAAGTTGATAAATTCAATATGGACATTACAACAAGAAAAGGGGAAATTCCCTACTCAACTCCAAGAAAACCCCAGAGCCAAACATGTCATTGAGTCCTCTCAACTAGCTAATGAGAGTTGTGAGCAACACAAAATAGTCACCACCCTTCAAAATGGAAAACAAATTGATAAGACCCTTGTGCAAAAAGTTTCATCTAAGGACACATTGCCAATAGAGAGAGAAACTAAGGATGATTCCAAGGGGGTGAGATGGCTGTGAAAGAAAAGAATGTTGATAAAAGTGTGCATACATCCCCCATTCCTGCCCCTTTTCCTAATCGTTTAAGTCACCCGTCAATGAACACAAAATATTGCATATTTAACGGCCACATTACATGCATTTTAACTCAACTATTGTATATAAGTACATAGAGTAAGCCAAAATTATGAATAATGTTAAATTTTTTATGTTGCAAGTAATTATAGCATAAATGATGGATTTTAGAACCTTGCAACTAGGTATGGATGTGCAATGATGACATGAACACATTACATGAGAATTTTGAGGCTTAAAAGTGAAGAAATCAATAAGGTATTGGTGCTTGAGAACAAAGGCACCAACACCCACACCATTTGGTTGCAATACCTCCGGTTTTCTCCACTTTGACCATGATCCGCTTCAAATCTGAAAAAGTTCAAAATATGAAAGTTGTAGATTTGGATGTCTTATTTATTGTGTCAATATTTTAGCTCAATCAGACAGTTGAAGCAAAAGTTATAATAATTCTACGAAAATTGGTTCGAAGTAGACGAAGTACTGGTACGCAATACCGGTACTGCAAACTCCAGTAGCCAAAGAGTGCCAGTACTGTAACACCTGATACCAACTCTGTAACACCCCAAAATACACCCTGGACGGCATTACATTCAATAACCATTCATA
>CM042186.1:25980921-25996150 GCA_023539305.1 Ilex asprella | reverse complement strand
GATTCAGTAATCCCCCTTGAGGATAACCGGGCTTGGGCCGTCCAATCCGAGTCATCATCAGATTATATCTGGTGTTTCAAGGAATGTTGGCTATATAACGATTCCATTTTCGAGTCTGATCACTATGTACCTCAAGAATAGCAATTACTAATGTACATTTAACAATTAAATCATTGAGATAGAATCTAGGTTCCAAAAAAAATGAGGTTTCACGTATTTGCTGTTATGCTGAGGTGTGAAACCGATTATGTGCTTAGTCATTTTCATAGGCAAGCTTAACATCCACATCTGTTTCGTTATTTATTAACAAAAATTAAAGTGCTAATCCTATACATGCATTTTAAAGAAATAAGAGAGATAAAGTGAATCATTCATTCGTAATGATCACAATGATTTCATTCACCAAAATAGAAATCCACCATTATCTATACAATATCCCCAAAATGACAAAGAAGAATCATACAAAAAACCAAACATCTAGCAAAACAAGAACAGAAATCAGTCTCCTCCGCCTCCACTGGCACCACCGACTCCACCCTTCAAATAGCCAAGAATCCCCTCCTATTGTCAGAGAATCTTGGCTTGGTTGGCCTCGATGCCAATCATGATATCTTATAGTGATCTGTGCCAATCATGATATCTCATAGGGTTCTGCTGCTTGCCTCCTCCTCAGTCTCCATCTACTCTCTTTAACTCCCTCTCTTCCTCTACATCAAGCTCATCTTGTATCTCATCACCTCCTTGGGGAGGGGGTACATCTTGCCTAGCAGTCGGGGTACCACTATGACCTTTGCTTCTCTTGAAAGAGCTCTTGTTTAGTGGCCCCATCGGATTTTGGATTTCCATTTTGGGCTTCACCCAATTGTCTATGCACGTCTCAGTCACTAGGGTGCCAAAAGGGAGTGCACTCCTCTTCACATCACACTCCTTTTTCATTTCACTCAAAATGAGGGAGGGGAGATCAATGGTTTGGCCTTTCCCAATTGAATAGAGCAAGCGTGCAATGTCAGGTAAAATTTTATTTATTCGTCTTAAGGGGGCAAAGTTGAAGTCTGTCAACTCCCTTTGTTTCAAAAAATTTTGCCTCGACCATGAAAAGTTATTCACCCCAGTCAATTTTTTTTGACAACATTCATTGCCACATTCTTCTTTGGAGGGTACGTTGGGTTTTGTATGTGAGGCAATTCTTGTCTTATTTCTTTTATGCATGCCGCATCCACATCAATGTGGATCCCCCTCACGTACGTTCGGATCGTGCCGTTGATGATAACGGCATTGGAGTAAAACTCCTGCACCAAGTCAATAACAGCTTCCCCTCCATTCCTCAAATACCAAACCTAGTTCCTCCTCTCCATCTCCTCCAATATTCCAAGCTCAGCAAAATCAAATATTACAATGTCTCCCTCATAGACAATTTCATGCTTGGGGTAGAAATTTTCATACCTCACTGCCTTAAGTGCACTGGGAAACCGAGTTCGATCGTATCTCTTTGTTACTTGCCTTACTTCTCTTTCTTCTATCACATCCTCTACAAAATTTGGCTCTTGCCTCATTGGTTGAGTGCTCTTGGTAGGTAGCTTCATCCTTGGCATGGCGTTCGAACGTTTGGTTGGCTTGAGGGGGTGCTGAAAAGATGTTGAAAACTTGGGGTTCTTGGCATGGGATTAACGATTTAGATGTGGAAAGGAGTTAGTGATGGTCGAGTTTGGGTGTTTTTGGGGAATGAGGGTGAATTGAGGTCTGCGTAATGAAAATGGGTTCTAGTGTTTTGGAGATTTGAGAGGGATTAGGGGATTTTGAACTGAAAAAGACGATCCAAGCTTTTATAGTCTGAGACGCAGCGTTCGAACGTGTATTGAAGGATTTTAAAATATCATTTGAATGTGGGTGTCATTCGAACGTTAGAAGCTCCCAGTACGTTTTGTTTCATCAGAAAGTTCATCAGAGGTAGGGTACTACAAGCATTAAACGCTCGAACGTTAGTTGACGTTCGAACGTTGATCCAAAATAAAAAAAAATTACACTCTACTACCCATAATCAAAGAAGTTTATTTACAAGAAAAACAAAGATTTTAAACCAAATTTCATAGCCTCTTAGGACAAATCCCTACCCACTTTGTTGGTTGCTATTTTAGGGACGTTCCTTACTCGGCCTATGTTTTCATTTTAGTCAATATGATTTGTACAAAATAAAAAAGATTTTTACACTTTTTACAAAAATTCGGACCCTGGCTTTCATCCCAAAAACAAAATTTTCCAAAGTTTGTAGGCAGGGTAATCCAAATCATCCTTTGTATCTATGTAACTCGGACAACCAGTGACTCTCCTAATTTCCTCTCTCACAAACGGGTTATGCATAGTACCAGAATAGGATGGCGTCTTTGGGTAATCCTTGTTCATCCCATTCACTATCTAGTCTAAACGATTGAGTTCACGACCATAAAAAGGTTTAGAACACTGATTATACATTTTCTCATGAAAGACTCTACCACACAGTTTACAAGCACCAAGTCTTTTGGCACGACGACATTAAGCAAAAGTGCTTCTGCCACAGAGGGGTTACGCTTGTTCTTGTCAGATCTCATATTTCCTTACCAGTCTTATTTTTCTCATGATCACATTATGCACATTGGATGGAAAAGTTCGTAGAACTGCCAGACTAAACCAAAAAAAAGGTTGACATCTATGCTTCCTATACTTTTTAAGACTCACTATCTGGTTCTTTAACGTCTGTCAGTCACAAAAACAATGTAAACTGACTCACACACATGATTATCAATTTATACAAAATACAATATGATCAAAACAACAACAAAAAAATAAAAATAGCAAAAAAATTTATTTAAAAATTTACTGGCACAGATTATCATAGATTACATAGAATATAAAATATAGTTCTCACTCTAACCTAAATTGAACATTGCCCCCAATGTTTTGAATTTATCAATCTACGAATATTTGGAGACGAGGTTTGAAAGGGAGAGATACATTCATCTTCTAAAACCTACAAACAAAACACATAGATTAATCATCTCTTCGCAAATCGGGGTTTCGGGTAAGCTGGTAAGCTTTGTGTGTTAATGCGAAGAGTTGTATAATACCCACAATCAAATATAAAATCAAAATACAAAGTAGTAAACATAGGATTGTGTTTGTGGAGTGTGTGGTGATGGAGCTTTTAGGGTGTTGGGTCTTGGTACATAAAACAGAAAAGGAAGACGAAGAAGAAGAAGAACATAAAGAGGAGAAGAAGCAGAAAAAGAACAAGAGAGGTGGGGCCAGAAAGTTGTGAGTGTGGAAAAAGAGAAAAAAAAAGGTGGGGGTTTAAAAAGACGTTTGTTTGGGTCGCGTGGGCTCAGATATTTTTTGGCTCAATCCATTCAAGTGTCGACACACATGAATCTCGGTGGAGAATTTTGGTTCCATTAAAAGAATGGTCTCCACATTTTTTAAAAAATCCTCCAAAAATGGATTCAACCTCTAACCATTAGCAACAAAGATATTACCGTTTGATGAATTTTCCACTTGTACCGCTCCATGTTCAAACACCCTTTTGACAACGTAAGACCTATTCCATCTTCACTTCAACTTACCAGGGAAGAGGCAGAGTCTTGAATTAAACAATAGGACTTTTTGAGAAGGTTCAAAGGACTTCCGCACAATGTTCTTGTCATGAAAAATTTTCATCCTAGTTTTAACAATCTTAGCATTCTCATATGCTTCATTTCTCAATACCTCCAATTCGTTAATATGATGTTTTCTTGAGAGTCCAACTTTGTCCAGGTCAAAATTCATTGCTTTAATGGCCGAGTATGCTCTATATTCCAATTTTACAGGTAGGTGGCATGACTTTCTATAGACTAATCGGTATATGTCCATAGTGCATCAGTTAGTCTTAACGACCAATCTTTGCGGTCTGGATTTACCATTTTTTTCTAAAATTAATTTGATCTCCTGATTAGCAAATTCAGTCTGTCCACTAGTCTGGGGGTGAAATGGGGTTACAACTTTGTGAAAAATCAGCTATTTTTTTTATCAAATTTCAGAAAGAACGGTTGCAAAAATGAGCACCCCCATCACTTATGATTGATTTTGGAGTTCCAAATTGGGTTAAAATATTTTCGTTTAAAAACTTGATTGCTATTTGGTGATCATTATTCCGATATGGAATTGCTTCAACCCATTTGGATACTTAGTCTACGACCACAAAAATATATAGATAGCCTAAGGAAGGGGGAATGGTCCCATAAAATCGACGCCCAATAGTCAAAAATTTCAATCAAAAGAATGGGATTTAAGGGCATCATGTTTCTTTTTGAAATGTTTCCCAACCTTTTGCGTCTATCACATGTTAAACAAAAGGCATGGACGTCTTTGAAAAGTGTGGGCTAGTAAAATCCACACTCTAAGATCTTTGTAGCGGTTTCCCTTGATAAAAAATGGCCACCACATGCTTCAGAATGACAAAATTTTATTACCTGTCCACTTTCATAAGCGCGGATGCAACGTCTTATGATTTGATCCTTACAGTACTTAAATATGTAGGGATCCTCCCAAAAGAAGTTAAAAACCTCCCTCAAAATATCTTTTTGTCCATGGGAGTGAATGACGGAGGGAGAGTTCTAGTAGCTAGGAAATTAGCAACATCTGCATACTATGGGGTCTCATCAGTTATGAACAATTGTTCATCAGGGAATCTCTCATTGATTGCCAGTCCATCCTCGTGAAATTCTTCAGTTAATCTGGACAGATGGTCTGCCACCACATTTTCAGCACCCTTCTTGTCTTTAATGATAAGATAAAACTCTTGAAGCAAGAGTATCCATCTTAAGAGTCTAGTCTTGTCATCTTTCTTTGTGAGCAAGTATTTTAGGGCTGGATGGTCAGTGAATACATTAACAGAAGAACGAACAAGATAGGAACAAAATTTTTCCAACGCAAAAACTACAGCAAGCATTTCTTTTTTAGTTGTTGAATAATTCATATGAGCATCATCAAAGTCTTACTTACATAGTAAATGACATGTGGTTTCTTATCCTTTCTTTCTCCTAACATAGAACCTATAGCATAGTCACTTGCATCACACATTAGTTCAAAGGGAAGAGTCCAGTCGGGGGGGTTGCATAATAGGAGCATAAATTAACATGCTTTTATGTCTATCAAAAGACTTTTGACATGCTTCACTCCACACAAAAATTACGTCTTGACTAAGGAGATGACACATGGGTTTGGCTATAGTACTGAAATCTTTTACGAATCTCCTGTAAAACCTGCATGTCCCATAAATGATCCGACATCCTTTACAGTCTTGGGGGCAGGCAGACTTCCAATCAGATCTATTTTTGTCTTGTCAACTTTCATGCCCTGTGACGACAAAATGTGACCTAAGACAATGCCATGTATTATCTTAAAGTGGCATTCTCCCAATTGAGCACCAGATTGGCCTCTTTACACCTTATCAACACCTTTTCTAAGTTAGCCAGACACAAATTCAATGAGTCACCATAAATAGAGAAATCAACCACGAATTATTCCAAAAAAAATTCAACCATACCGCTGAACAAACTTAGCATGCTTCTTTGGAATATTGCAGGAGCGTTACAAAGTCCAAATGACATCCGTTTAAACGTAAAATGGCCAAACGGGCATGTGAATGTGATTTTCTTCTAGTCATTGAGTGCTATCTCAATTTGATTGTTCCCCGAATATGCATCCAGAAAATAGTAGAAGTCATGGCCAATAATTCTTTCTAGAACCTGATCAAAAAAAGGGAAGGGGAAAATGGTATTTTCTATAATTAATATACATTCGTCATCTAGTGACGACTCGATTAGGCACTAGTTCATTGACATTATTTTTTACCATTGTGACCCCAAACTTCTTGGGCACAACTTGGGTGGGACTCACCCATTTGCTATCAGAGATAATAAAGATTATGCTTGCATCAAAAAGTTTGTGCACCTCAGCTCTCACGACTTATTTTATATGAGGGTTCAATCGTCGCTGCATTTGACGAGAGGGTTTTGGATCCTCTTTAAGGTATATTGCATGATTGCAGATTAACAAGCTTATACCTTACAAATCAGCGATGGTCCACCCAGTGGTACTTTTGTGAATTTTAAGAACTTTAATCAGTTTAGACTCTTGTAAGTCATTAAGCTTGGATGAGATTACCACAAGGTATGAATTTTTCTCTCATAAGAAAGCATATTTTAGGTCAAATGGGAGATGTTTCAATTCTGGGTTTGGTGGCTATTCACTTAAGGAGAGTGGCTTTGTACCATTTGGTGAAAGTTCCTCGAATTTTTATGCCCATGCCACAATAGTGTGAGTCAGGAAACTTTGTGATTTTGGATCATCATTTGTTGACTCAGATGAGATTGATTCTAATAGAGATAATTCAGTAGGGTTCTCATAAAATGTGTCATTCAGATGTTCCTAAGCCAATGACTCAATGGAATTTATTTCTCTTATTTCTTTGTCCTCTCCGGGATGTTTGGCAATATTAAAAATATTTAGCTCAAGTCTCATGTTCCCAAAAGTTAATTTCATGACTCCATTCTTGCAATTGATCACTGCATTAAAAGTTACTAGTCAGTGTCGACCAAGAATAATGAGAATTTGATTCTATGAATGCATTGTTGGTTGAGTATCTAGAACAATGAAGTCAATAGGAAAGACATAATTGTCCACTCGGACAAGTACATCTTCAACAATGCCCCTTGGAATCTTTATAGATTTGTCTACCAATTGGAGTGTGACACAAATAGGTTTGAGTTCACCCAGACCCAACTGTTGGTAGATAGAGAAAAGAAGCAAATTAACACTAGCTCCAAGATCTAACAGTGCTTGTTCTATTTTAAAATTTCCAATGACACGTGACATTGTTGGACATCTAGGGTCCTTGAATGTTGGAGGGGTGTTGTGTTGAAGTAAGGCACTAGCTTGTTCTTTTAGGAAGGCTCTCTTTTGGATATTTTGGTTTCTCTTGACTTTGTACAAGTCTTTCAGAAACTTGGCATAGGACGGAATTTGTTTGATTGCATCCCAAAGTGGGATGTTGATCTTTACTTGCATGAAAAGCTCATAAATTTCAGGCTAATTGCTCATTTTTTAGACTATTTTCAGTCTATGAGGAAAAGGAGCTAGAATAGGGCATGAAGGGTCTTCTTTTGATGGTTTCAGCTATTTTTCAATCTCCGGCTCAGGTTCTTTTTTAATTGAAGGTTTTGGCTCAACTGGTTTAGGGTTAGATGGTGAAGTGACTGGGATTGACTTTGGCTTTGGCCTTGGAATCAACATGTTTCTAATGGTTTTGTCAATTCTTTTGCCACTACTTAGTGTAGTACCAGCTTGAGCTTGGTAGAAAACTTGCCCTTTTCATGTGTGATCATGGATTGGGTCAATTTTTGAATATGGCTTTTGATGTCTTCAAAAGACTGGGTGGAATGGGCATTAAAGATCATTTGGGTTTGCATGAACTGGTCCAATGTATCCTTAAGGCTCCTCTTGTGTGGTGGTTGGTATGGTTGATATGCGGCAGGTCCTTGAGGTGGTGGATGTGAACCTTGTGGTTGGTTCATAGGTGTTGGTTGTGTGTTCCTCCAACTGAAGTTCGGGTGGTTCCGCTACCCTGGATTATATGTTTCAGAGTATGGGTTAGCGTAAGACTTGTTAAAGTTGGAGATTGCATTTGTTTGTTCCAACATAACCTCTTTCAATGCTGGAATGGTAGGACACTCCCCGGTAGGATTTCCTATCATTGCACATATCCTACATACTGGTTCAGTGGAAGGGCCAGCATTAACTTGATGAATTTTTTTCATCTCTAAAATTCAAGCTTTCGAGATAAAGTGGACATTTTTGCTCTTAGATCATCATCATCTCTCAAGACATAGTTTCTCCCTTGGGAAGTATATGGTCTGGCTTCAACAGTGGTAGGATAGGTTGAATCCGACATCTGAGAACTATCAAATATGGTGTCAAATAAATTGAATGCCTTCTCAGGACTTTTACCCATAAATTCTCCTTGGGCCATCATTTCGATAAACTGACGCAATCCAGCGGGCAAGGAGTCATAGAAAAATCCTACAAGAGTCTAATTCTCAAAACCATGGTGTGGACAGGCTTGGAGCAGATCTTTGAATCTCTTCCTATTATGGTAAAATATTTTCCCTTTTTTTACCGAAAAATTCATGATTTGCCTTTTGAGTGTGTTGGTTTGATGTAAGAAATTTTTTTTTCTAAAAAAAATCATTTTGGAAGATCTGCCAGGTAGGCACGGAAAGAGCTTTTAAAGAATTTAATTATTATTTAGCTTTATCCATTACAGAGAAAGGAAAAAGTTTTATCTTGGCTAGTTTCGAATTGTCTTGAAATGTTCCACACACTTCCTCGAAATCTTTCATATGCAGGTAAGGATTTTCTGTATCCTATCCACAGAAAACAGGTAACAATTGTGCAGTCCCCTGCTTTACCGTAAAAGAAGGAACATTTACAAGAAGTATAAAATAAGAGGGGACACTATTTTTGTGGGATTTATGTAATCCCTCAAGGTTCAAATTTTAGGTATTTCCTCTTCCCTTATGGGAACTTCTCCGTTTCTTTCATTATTTGCCATGATACTCTCACAGGAGTCCACTACTGATCTAGGTGACTTTCGTTCAAACTGATTTACAGTCCCATAAGATTTTGCTGCAAAATTTTGATAGTGAGAAGCGTTCTCAAACATAAAACAAAACAAAACTATTCACAGTAAATTAACAACTATACACAAAAAGGTTTTCTTACCTTTTACCTTAAAATACCTTTGATAGTTCCCTGACAATGGCGTCAAAAACATGATGCTCAATCCGAAATATATACACCCAAGTGCAGAGAGTCAAGATGTGGTAATAATCCGATTTGAGTCCGAAGTCAAATCCACAGGGAACTATATTCAAAGTAAACAGTAGCAAAGACTGAATGACTGTGATCTTTGTGGTTTGTGTGATGGATGGAGATTTCTTGAACAGAATATAAGATTCTTTCCAGGGTAGTTTTCTAGACAAAATATAATATAAGTTCAAACAAAAATAAAGTCACTCTTTAGCTCGTGGATCTAGACATGTAGGTAATCATCTAATTTATTATATTTAAGCTTGTAACTCAATTAACTCCCATATCAACGAAAAGTTAATCGAAAGATAAAGATGGACTGTAAGAATTAAGCACCTGATTCTAATGTCTTTCTAGAAGTTTACAAGAATTACCTATGCCTAGACTTAACATGTCTACAAACAAGCAAGTGTTTCTACAAGGCATTCAACCATGGTATTACTATTCTATTTTTTAATTGAAGCACAGTAATGGGGAGGATTGAAGGGTAGTCCTGAAAATCTAGCCACGGTACTTGCCTTCAAATAACGATTCTTTCTATGCTAGAGTCATCCATGTCATAGAAAGAACCACGATTAGACAAAGTACCTTAGCTTTGCTAGATGCTATCTATCATCCAATAAGCAAGGGGATATAAACATTAAGCATTAGAACAAAGCATAAATATAACTTTCGGATAATTTATACATGCCCTTCACCTCTTATCAAAGTGTGAATGAGGAACTACTCACTCTTCATGGCTTTTGTAAAGCTAGAAAAGTGAGTGATACTGATCCCTCCAAGTAGAGAACTTGCAAAGTAAAAGAACAACAACTAAGGAGTCAATCTTCATCAAAGAAGTAGTGAATCACATTCCACCCTTCACGGCTTTGGCAAAGCTTTTGAAAAGTGAAAGAATTTCACTCCTCTAAGAAAAAAGAATGCTCAAGCAATGGAAGTGAAAGTAGAAGAAAGCTAGTTATTTTTGGAGGGTTTCCACCACAACCAAAAGATAAGCTATCTTTCTTGATACTTGCAAACAAAAACTAATACAACTACTAGGTGAGTCTAAGCCTCCATCATGGTTGCAACAACATGAATGTGATAGCTAAATAAGAGAAGATTAAAGATCCAACTACAAGGGAAGTACAAGCCTCCATCATGGTCGGGATTCAAAGTGCAAATGTAAATCCAAGTAAAGAAAGCTTCATATAAACATAAAACAAGTATAAAGATGAATAGATGTTGGTCTAAGGCCAAACTAATCTCCCAAGAATTGCTCAATTTTCAAGGAAACAATTGCACACTAGAAGCTCCCTAAAGAGGGGTATTTATAGGAAAGGAAGGAAGGGGGGAGGAAATATAAGAGCTGATGGGTGAATAGTATTTACCGCCCAAGTCATAGTGAAGGCCAACAACTCTACAGAAAATCAATGGGTGACGTTCGAACGTTAGTTGGTGTTTAAACGTTTTTTCTATTTCTTGCTTATGAATGTTTGAATGTTGTCTTGCATTCGAACACTTTCTCCTATCTTTGACTTATGGGCATTTGAATGCAAGATGACGTCTGATCTTTTTCACTCAAGTAGTCTTCTATCTGATCTTTTTTTTTTTGGTCACTCAAGTGGTCTTCTATGAAGTTCACTTCCACACTCAATGTAGCAGGCTGGTCTTCCAATGCTTCCAAGGAATGTTCGAATGTTGAATGGCTTTCGAACATGGTTGATGAGCGCATAATATTGCATATGTAAACGCCTCATTACATGCGTTTTAACTCAACTTTGGCATCTAAGTACTTAGAGTTAGCAGGTTTTATGAATAATGTTGATATTTCGATGTTGCATGTTAGTATAGCTTAAATCATTGATTTTAGGACCTTGCAACTATGATGGATGTGTGGTGAAGGCATGGACACAATACATGAAGATTTGGAGGCTTTAAAGTGAAGAAATCAAGGAAGTATTGGTGTTTGGGAACAAAGGCACCAGCTGCCACATCATTTGGAAGCAAAGCCTCGGTTTTCCTCTATTTTTACCATGATCCCCTTTGAATCTGAAAATTTTCAAAACATGAAAGTTGTAGATCTGGATGATTTCTGTATCATGTCAAAATTTCAGCTCAATCCAACAGTTGGATAAAAAGTTATACCAATTCTACAAAAAGTGGTCCAGAGTAGAAAAACGGTACCGGTACGCCCGACTCCAGTAACTTCAAAGTACTGGTATGTAGTACCGGTACGCTCCCTGAAGCACCCCCGAACCTCCTGCAACCCATCTCCACTTGCTTGAGGGCCCACCTACACTTCTCCCACTTGCCTCCTCCCCCACATTTCCTTACACGCCTATATGCCTTCCTTACACACTTTGAAGACTTATGAGGCTTGACATTTATAGAGGGTGGGAGATAAGTGTGCTTGCCAGGGAGTTGCTGGGTAGGCTTTCCTAGCATGTCAAAGTCCATCCATTCAACCCCATCTTGACGGGAAGCCTGCACACACCTTAGGGGGACCACAATGCACGAAAATTGAAGGCTCACACTCAATTATATTCAGCATTACACAACCATTTGAGAGCTACCTAAGCTTAGAAATCCAGGAAGAAGATGATGAATAGTGATTAGAAAATTTATGTTTTTGCATTTTCCTCTCCATTCAAGTTGTGCTAAGCTTTTAATCTCTTGTAATCTTTAACTCTTACACCTTAATGTCATTTACTTTAAGTTCTTTTCAAGTTTAATTGCATCTTCTTCATTTCACCATTATTGTTCATGTTATTCTTCATCTCCTAGCTTTAAAATGGATTTTGCATATTTTTCTTCATAGCATAAGATTTCTTGCTTTAAGTTAAGTCCCATGCTTCCTTTATTCATTATGTCCATTTACATTATGCTTGTCTTTCCTTTTAAACATGAATAGCTAGATTTATAGTTGGCTAATTCAAGGGAGACCTCCTCTGGGGGTTTTCATTTCAACTCATTTTCTTCCTTCCCTTATGAGTCCAATGGTTCGGTTTGAGCGGGTTGAGAGTGGATAAGTTGGTGAGCCTTTGATATTCCGTAGGCCTAGCCACGGTTTATGCTTAGATACTCACCAATCTTGTCCCTGGCTTCCCCCGAATCAATCGTTCATTCATGCTCTATCGGAGGAGGGATTGGAGTTGAAATTTTATTCCTATTAGAGTAAATTCTTGGGTTTGCCAACATTTGTTTCTCATTGCATTTGCATTAAGAACAAAACTCATTAAAACTAACTACAAGATTTTACATTTTTTCCTTTTGCAACAAAATCACCTTCACACACTTGAACTTTCCTTCCCTGAGGAGACAACCTTGAAATACTCTTCCAAGTAAAACACCGACATACAAGAGACTCCTTGCGATTGGGGAGCACTTTTGTTAACACACTTACATATTTCGTAAATTTTGTTCATTTTATTTCCACCATTCCATTGGCCTATCTCTTGCATGAATCCAAGTGAGAGTGACACTCACCCACACACATAAGCCATATACATATTTGAGGGTTCTTGTTTGAAGCTTAGGAAAAACAACATTTTTCATCTATCATTTTTGGGGCCGTTGCGGGAGAAGGTTAAGCGTCGAGTTCAAAGGTGATTTTGGGCGGCATAAGTAAGTCTCGTGATTTTCATCATGGGCCAAGGTATGTCGTGTCTTTTGAAAATAGGTTGTAAATAGTTTGTGTTTTATTTAATGTCTTATAATTTTTATGATAATGTATTAAATGCCCCATATTATGAAAATGATTGCGAAATTTGTGGTGAATATGGACACATCACTAGTGAGTGCCCAATAAATGCCCCTTGTTTTGAAAATGTTTGCGAGATTTGTGGTGAATATGGACACATCACTAGTGAGTGCCCAATAAATGCCCCTTATTTTGGAAACGTTTGCGAAATTTGTGGTGAATATGGACACTTCACTAGTGGGTGTCCAATAAATTATTCGGTTTAAGAGTTTACATTCGAAGGTTCTAATTCATTTTTGGCCTCCGAATATTTTTACCCCAACCATTATGTTACACCAAATTATCCGAGTTATGGTTGGGAGAATGAACCATATAATATTTCATCTAATCTCACACCACCAAATGAATTTTGCAACTATCCAACATACGGGAACTCAACCGAAGAAGAATTAAAAAATATTTTGTGCGATTTTATGCAATACCAAATGGAATTCAATGCTCAAATAACCCAACAACTTGATACATTGACTAATGCTATAATTGCTATGCATGAAGAACAACATCTTGAGTATAGTCAATGTATTGAGGATGATCATCCCATAGGAATCCACATTGATGTTCAATCTCCCACCACTCTAGATTGTGAAAATTTAAATGAAGTTATTATCTCACTTGAGGTTAATGAGCCTAAGGTCATTTTTTCATCAATGAGTGATGTTGAAATTCACAATTTTCAACTTGGGAAAGGCATTTAAATGGAGTTAAGTGTGGAAATTTTGAAAGAAAAATTGTATGCTCCATTGTTTGAATTGCATAAACTTGTCTACACATCTATTTGGTTGAGAATTTTGAGTCAACATCCTTTCTATGTTTGGATAGATGGATTAAGAAGGGCATTTATACAACAAAAAAATTTAAAAATGAAAAAAATCAATAGGCGCAAGCTCATATCCGAATTGAAGCCGGATTGACATGGCCCCCCCTTTTTTTTTCCATGTACATAGTAGTTACATTTCTTTTATTGTTATATTTTCATTTTCAATGTTGTAGCGTAGATTTTAGCATGAAGGTTGTTTACCTCTTTGTAATTTGGACTCATTTCACTTGAGCATCATTATAGAAAATCTTATTGAGTATCATGTTCAAGTCTAAGTTAGGGGGTGTAAACAAGTTTTTTGTGATGTATACATATTAAAAAAAAATCTCATTTCCCATGTTACTTTCATTTTTCTCATTGAATGATTCCTTGTGCATTGAGGACAATGCATAGTTTAAGTTGGGGGGTAAGGTGCACCATTCACATGTTCCACCACTTTTTGTATAGAATAATGTAAAATGTGAAAATTTTGAAAATTTGGGTTCCAATATTGAACTATATTCCCTTATCCTAATGGTCATGAGAGTTGTGATTACTTGATCTTCATTTCGAACTTTGAATACATGAGCACATTATAGAAGTTTATTCTATTGCTAAGAGTATCACATACTTGTTTGTTTTTGAACTCAACTATAAGTGCACCATGAACTTGTAATTTTGACAATTTACGGATTTAGTTCACATTTGAGTGCTTGACATGAATAGTGGAGATGAGTAAGAACCCATGTGAGCTTTAATGCCAATCCTTATTTAGAGGGAACTTACGTTTACTCGAGGAACAATTCTTCAAATGTCAAATTTGTTCAATAATCTCATTATGCTTGTTTTGGTTGGGTGCATTTGGGTAGTTAATTGACTTTGTCTTGATATGTACAATGCTCCCCCATGGTTATCTAGAAATGATCTTAGGCCGTCTTTGAAATACTTTGAGCCTAAGTGATAGGAATCGGATTATATTTCGTTATAATAGGCGTAGACGTAGGGATTAGGAGTTATTTGTCATTTTGTGCTTAACTTCTTGAAAGGCTTTGGTTGCACCAAAAGTCCAGTGAAACTCCCCTTTTTTCATGCACTCTGTGATGGGAGCCATAATGGAACTAAACCCCTTAATAAATCATCTATAGAAGGTGACCAAACCATGAAAACTTCGAACCTCAGAAATTGTTCTTGGCACTGGCCAATCCTTAATAGCACGAATTTTCTCTGGGTCAGCTGCAATGCCATGCGCAGAAATAACAAATCCAAGAAAAAGCACTTGAGATTGCATAAATGAGCACTTCTTAAGGTTTGCATAGAATTTTTCCACACGTAATGTATGAAAAACCTGTCGAAGATGATCCAAGTGTTCTTCTTTAGACCGACTGTAGATCAAGATGTCATCAAAATAGACCACCACAAATTTCCCTAGGAAAGGACGCAATAGTTAAGTCATAACTCTCATAAATGTGCTAGGTGCATTAGACAATCCAAAAGGCATGACCAACCACTCATAATGTCCATCTTGGGTTTTAAAGGCAGTTTTCCATTCATCTCCTGGTCTAATTCGGATTTGATGATAACCACTACGCAAGTCTATTTTGGAGAACCAAAGTGCACCGGTCAAAAGGTCAAGCATATCTTCAAGTCTCGGTATCGAAAATCGATACTTGACTGTAATTTTGTTAATGGCACGGCTATCAACACACATTCTCTAAGAGCCATCTTTCTTAGGGGTCAACAAAGCAGGGACAACACATGGACTAAGACTATGACGAACTGACCCCTTTTGTAAAAGTCCATCTACTTGCTTTTGG
>CM042186.1:25955937-25970921 GCA_023539305.1 Ilex asprella | reverse complement strand
ATTCGAGTGAGAGTGACACTCACCCACACACATAAGCCATATACATATTTGAGGGTTCATGTTAGAAGCTTAGGAACAACAATGTCACCAATCAATCAGTGGTACTTAAGTACTTCAGGGTTTTCTTGACTGCAACATGCCATGTCTCAGTCACTCAGAGGCAGTCTAGTCTTATCAGTGTTCTAGTGGACGTTCGAACGTTAGTTGACATTCCAACGTGATACTTAAGTACCTTCGGTTCTTGTACAGAATCCTGTGCTTGGCTGCAACACACTGTGTCTTAGCTATATTGTTTTGGCCTAGTTCATTTTGACGTTCGAACGTGAGTTGGCTTTTGAACTTTATTGCCTTGGTCCTAGCATTTCCAAATGTGTCCTTTATTCTACTAGTGTTGTATCTTGGTGTGATATTTGTTGACTTTGAGCCCTTGTTCACCTTAAGACCTGAAATATCATCACTTGAACTCCATCAAAGTACAATTAGTCTTAAAAATACATTATAAGATGCTACTTTTAAGTACTAATCAATCAATCCTTCCTATTAGCGTTCATCGTTTTCTCTCGGATGTTCTTAATCTCCCTATTGGCCAACTCGGCATGGCTATTAGTTTGTGGGCGATAAGCGGTGGATACCTTTTGTGTGACACCATACTTATGCATTAAAGATGCAAATGGCCTATTATAGAAATGAGAACCGCCGTTGCTTATAATTGTACGATGGTATTACACAAGGTATCCACCGACGATGGATACCTTGTGTGTGATGCCATACTTATGCATTAAAGATGCAAATGACCTATTTCAGAAATGAGAACCACCATCGCTTATAATTGTACGAGGCATCCAAAACTTCGAAAAGATATTATCTTTTAAGAACTTGACAACAAACCGTTGGTCTTTGGTCTTGGTTGGGTTAAACTCCACTCACTTGGACACGTAGCCCACTTCCAGTAATATATTGAGGTAGCCAAAAGACATGGAGAAGGAACCCATAAAGTCGATGCCCCAACAATTAAATATATTGATTACAAGTACAGAGGAAAGGGCCATCATGTTCCTCTGGGTCACCACACTACCAAAACATTGGCACGTATCACATTCTTTACAAAAAAAACACAATTTTTGATTAATGAAGGGCAATAAAAAATTGATTGTATGACCTTAGCCGAAGTCTTTTTACAACAGAAGTGTCCATCACACACTTTGGAATGACAGAATTCAAGGATTTTCCATTGCTCATTCTCAGGTACATATCTCCTCATGAGTTAGTCAAGGCAATACTTGAACGAGTACAGGTTGTCAAAGTAAAAGTACTTCAAATATGCCATAAATATCCATCTATCCTCCAGGTTCCAGTTCGGTGGAATTTTTCCTATGGAAAGGTAATTGCAAATGTCAGCATACTAAGGACAAACGGATTGAACAGAAAATAAATGCTTGTTAGCAAAAGAGCCTGGGATAGGAATATGCTTATCAACATCTTGAACCACAAGTCGGGATGAATGGTCTACCACCACATTCTTAACTCCCTTTTGAAGGAGGAACCACCTGATGAGTCTTGATTTTGTATCCTTCATAGACAAAAGATACTTCAAAGCAAACTGATCGGTATAGGCTATAATGGGTGAACCAATGATGTAAGACTGAAATTTATCCAATGCAAATACTACAACTAGCAAATTTTTTTTTCCAGTGGTAGTGTAATTCATTTGTGCCTTATTTAGAGTCTTACTAGTGTGGTATATTATATATGGTCTCTTGTCTTCCTATTGACCAAGCACAACGCCAACCGCATAATGACTCGCGTCCTACATGAGCTCAAATGGTAAATTCTATTTGGGTGTTCGCATAATTAGAGGTGGAGTAAGCATGCTTTAGATCTTTTTAAACGATGACTCACAATTATCGGACCACACAAATGGGACATCTTTGGAAAGCAATTTGGTCAAGGGTCATGCCAATGCACTAAAATATTTTATGAAATGACGGTAAAAACTAGCATGGCAAAGAAACAATCTGATGTGGGGAGGTTGGAAATTGCATCAAACTTAGATTTGTCGACTTCGATCCCTTTTGCCGAAACGATATACCTGAGCAGTATCCCTTGTGTCACTATGAAGTGGCACTTCTCCCAATTGAGGACCAAGTTCTTCTCATCAAATCTCTTAAGTACTGTCTTTAAGTTCTCCAAGTAGCCCTCAAATGAATCCTCAAATATGAAAAAGTCATCCATGAAGACTTGCACAATCTTTTCCACCATATCACTGAAAATTCTCATCACACATCTTTGAAAAGTCCGTGGGGCAATACATAACCCAAATGGCATGTGTTGGTAGGCAAACGCACCAAAGGGGCAAGTGAAGGTGGTCTTTTGTTGATCCTCAAATGCGATCTCAATTTGATTGTACTAGTAGTATCCATCCAAGAAACAATAAAACATGTGTTCGCCTACTCTCTCCAATGCTTGGTCGAGTAATGGAAAAAGGAAATGGTCCTTTCTTATGTAAAAGTTGAGCATTCGATAGTCGATACAAACTCTCTATTAGGTGACTACTTTTGTTGGAATCAAATCATTCTCCTCATTTGCAACCATACCCTTGGTTTTTTAGGCACCACTTGAGTGCGACTAACCCATTTACTATCGACAATTGGAAAGATGATGCCCACATCAAGTAGTTTGAGTACATCATCCCTCACCATGTCCTTCATGATAGGGTTCATCCTTCTCTATGATTGTTGGGATGGCTTGGAGTCTTCTTCAAGGTAAATGTAGTGTGTGGAAATAAGGGGGCTTATCCCCTTGATATCGGCAATTGTCTAACCAATTGCTCCCTTGTACCTCTTCAACTCTTTCAATTGATCATCTTCTTGCTTTGGCTCTGATGAAGAACTTTTTACCATAAAAAAGGTACTATGCTCCCCCAAGAATGAATATTTAAGGTTTGATGGCAAAGGCTTCAAATCCAAGTTCGGAGTTTGTAAAGTGGATGAAAAAATTCTCTTCTCTTGATGTGGAAGCTTGTCAAATGTGGGGGCCCATTGTTCGACCCCTTGTAAACTTTTTTGGCTCCTCTTGAACAACCATCTCCTCCTCCCCCAACTTCAAACTGCTCAATAGCTCAAAGTGTCAATCCTATTGACTTCATGCACTTCCTCGACATCTCCCGATTGGTTGCACAAGTTGAACACGTTGAGGTCCATTGTCATATTCCGAAAAGCAAGCTACATTAGACCATTCCTGCAATTAATCACAACATTCGATGTAGTAAGAAAATGTCTACCTGGTATGATGGGAATTTGTGAACTAGGATTAACAAACGGATGAGTATCAAGTACAATAAAATCAATAGGGAAATAAAATTTATCAACTCCTTCCAAGACATCCTCAACTACTCCACTTGGTGTTCTAAAGCTACAATCTGTCAATTGAAGAGTAATTGGAGTTGGCTTTAACTCTTCAAGTTGGAGTTATTGGTATACCGAATAGGGTAGGAGATTGACACTTTCCCCCAAGTTAAGAAGTGCTTGGTCCATCCGGTAGTGTTGGTCCTAGCTCACTTGCTCGATGATAAATGTCTTCTTGTGAACATTCAACTTCCTCTTCACACTACACAAATCTTTCAAGATCTTGGCACATGAAGGGATTTTTTTGATAGCATCAAGGAGCGAGATGTTGATCTTAACCTGCTTGACCATTTCAATAATGTCAAAATAGTTAGTCACCTTCATGGGTGGCTTCAAACGATTTGGAAATGCATGTACATTAACATCAATATTTTTTCTTTCTCACTCACCTCACCCCCTCGAAGTCATCCTTAGTCTTTTTCTTTTTTCCAAACTGACATTAGGTGAGACTTTGGGTGAAATAGTTTTCTCCATTTGTTTGGCACTCCGAAGGGTGGTGATTGCCTTCAGTTGCTCACAACTATCTTTAGTGGGTGATAAGAGCATAATATTTCATATTTGTAATTCCTTTATATTTAGTCTTATGACATATTTTATGTTTAAGTGAGTTGATTAATTTATTTATTGAATTATTGAAGCATTGATGGTAAAAGAATAGATAGGGAATATATTGTGCAATTTCCAGCTTTTAGGCCGTTTCGATCTATGGAGCTTCAATTGAGGTTTGGATGGCGTAAGAGTTTCATAATGAGAAAGTGGTATTCATGATATTTTTAGAGGATGTCTTAAGATTTTCTGAAAGGTATAGTTTGCAAAAAACCGAGATCATTTGGGCCTCCAAAAATTGTTTCAAAGTCAAGCCTGGAAAGCTGATATGAATCCTGATTGGAGTTGGATTCCTGTCTGACCCAATAAACTTGAGTGGGTCATAGCTTGAGTTTTTGAAGTCTAAATCAGGTGATTTGAAATCCAAAATTTATCTACACATCCAGGGCTACAAATGTCCTCAAGAGCCCAAATTAAGATTCAGTCTTTAATTGATTGGAAAACAACTCCCAAGTTCCATCACAATTTTTGTGATTTCTGTCCATCTGTTTTGATAAGGAATACCTATACTATAGGGATTTGAGTTGTACACATTTTGGGAAGAGTCATATGTTTTCTATATTCATTTAAGGTTTGCTGGGGAAAATAAAAAAGGTAGAAGACAACAGAATAAGGAAGGGACACACAACAAATTTTATATTACAGACTTGGGTTTACCTAAGCGATGAATAACTAATTTTTTTTGTTTGGTTTAAGGTATTCTACGTTGGTATATGGTTTTGTGAGAGTTGGTTTAATTCTTTAATATCAAGTTCAATTCGAATAATATGATTCTCTGATTGAATTTATCTACACATCTAGGACTACAACTGTTATCAAGAGTCCAAATCAAGATTTAGTCATTATCTGATAGGAAAACAACTCACAAGTTCCAACACGATTTCTGTGATTTTCTGTCAATTTATTTTAATAGGGAATACGTATAATATAGGGATTTGAGTTGTACATGTTTTGGGAAGTGTCAAAAGTTTTCTATATGCATTTAAGGTTTCCCGAGGAAAAGAAAAAGGGCATAAGGAGGCGGAACATGGAAGGGAAACACAACAAATTTTATATTATAGACTTGGGTTTACCTAAGTGATGAGCAACTAATTTCTTTTGTTCAGTTCAAGGTATTCTAAGTTGGTATATGGTTTTGTTAGAGTTGGTTTAATTCTTTAATATCAATTTCTGTTCAAATAATATGGTTCTTTGATTTATTGATGAGATTACATAGTTCTTTTGATTCAGGTGCACACTAATTGATGTTCTATGTGACAAATGCTAGATTAAATTCTTGAAACTTGATTGTAGTAGCAATCAGATTATGCAGTTGTCTTCCAAACTTTGGTTATTAATCTGAGGGAATTATAAATTGGATTAATAGTTCTTCACTAGTGGAGATGTGTTATTCAATCTTAGTTGTTCTTAATGCTATTATTAACAGAAGGAGGATTCTTAATACCAAATTGATTAATAGCAAGATTTAATATGAGTACTAGGCTTGTATTAATGTCTATAGAGATGAAGAAGGACATTTAGCAACTGAATGATCTTTGAACTAAGCTTTTAAAAGGAGTTGATTGTTTGTGTGTATATGATCAAATTCATAACCAACTGTTGAATTGCCTTAGAACCGACGTTTCATTAATTGATTCATCTTAATGATTTGATAATATACTTTTGTGACAAACAAACCCCCCTTTTATTTACATATTTTTGCACTTATAAAACTAGAGTAAATTTAAATTTTTTTTATAAAAAAGGGTATAATGATAAATTACCACTTTTGTACTGGTTGATAACCTAAATTTTTCTAGAACTCGAATGACGAAATGGACCTCACCGTTGGATTCTTTTTGCGAAATCTAGTTATCATATCAAATTTTGTCGAATTCTAAGATAGTCGCATTTTTTGTTATAAGGCGGTAGGGTCTCGAGTGACCAAAAAACGAAATTTTTAATAAAATTTCGTAAGTTGGAAACTAATTTAAAAAAAGTTGAAATAAAAATGTTTTGAACTTGTACTGGGGCGAAATTTAATGGTTTCAAGGTGAAAATGGACCCGGGGAAATGGGGAACATGTGGCACATTGCGGACGAAGCAATTAAAAAGTATAAATAGGGGGAGAAAATCTGATTTCTCCCCATTGTTCAGCCGATTCACGTTGGAGAAAAGAAGAGAGTGAAAACCTAAGTTCTCTCTACCTTCTCTCTATGATCTACGTAGATTCGTCGCTTGAATCGTCATGAGTCAAGACCAAAAGTTGTTCTCCTCGACAAGGGCTACAAAACCATACCAAGGAAGTCGAGCTTGGGCGAGATTTGAAGGATGAGATTTGGACAAGCTAGGATTTGGGCTTACTCAATATTCATGGAGCTTTTTGCGAAAAATTTACGCTTCAAGAGGTAGGGTTCCCTCATACTTAGGTTTATTTCCCACCTATGGTGTTCATGTGGGATGGGTAGGTGCTTCTAGAATTAGACACTTGCCTATTGTTATAAAAATGAGTAAATGGGTATAGAAATGGTTTAAAACCAATTTTTATCTTCAGATTGATTTGTGAAAGTTACTTGTGTAATTCCTTAAAATTTGGTATTATGTGGGCATTCTATATGTTTATATTGTGCCTTTGTGAATGAAATGTGTTATTGGCATAGATTAGGTAATAACATGCTTGTGGTTTGTTGTTGGGTATTGAATGTTGATTTATGTTTATTGATAAATTGACATTGTGATGAAATATGGAGATTATATACTAAGGATGTAATTATCCATGGTTTGTGTTGAAATGTGGTAAAAATAATCCATATGACATTCATTACATATGAATATGATATTGATGTTGCAATTGTTCATTACATTGCATATGCATGGAGGCATCACATTTATGGGCATGAGGCATGGGTGTTGGTGTGTGTGCATAGTTGATCAGACACCATTCTTAGTGGTTGATAAGTGGACTCAAGAAGGCTGGATCAAAGATCCACCAGTGTTGCATGGTTGCATAAATAACTTGTATTGGATATAGCAAGAAGGAGTAGATTATCCCTTGGGTGCAAGACCCATCTACTTGGTTCATACACTTCCCTATGGTTCAATTCTGAAAAGTGTATTGGTGTGCGGAACCAACGGTGGGACACCAAAACTCCGCTACCCAACAAAGACACGTGATTTTGTTCTATAAAATAGTCATTCGATGTGTAACATCCAAAATAATTTGGTTTTTTAAACACATGAATTTTATTTCACAATGATCGTTGGATGTATTTCATTAATGATGGACTTATCACACATGGGCATTGCATTGTATTGTGGGAGTCGGTGAGGGGTCGGGTTAAAAATGCATGAGTGAGTCTCTTCTCATTTCATGGCATGACATAGGATTCTTATAATTGAATTGCATATTTTTTATTCGAATGATTGTTGCTTGTTAAATGTTGCATGTGAACATTTCATAGGCATCTAAGTTGGGGAGTAGCATTTTATAAAGATACCCTATTGAGCGTGGCTCACCCTTTGTGGGAAAATATTTTAGGTGCAAGCTATTGATTCGCACTTTTTTGTGAGTCTGAATTATATTATAATATTACACCGAAGTATAGGTGGTCGAATTATAGTTTTCTCGGTTTTTAAGTCCAAGTATCGATCCCACGAAGAGTTAAGTAATTCTTACAAAAAATTTAAAAAATATATATAAATAAAAACCAAAAACAGTAAAGTGGTTTGTTTGGAGTAGTTTGATGTTTGACTGCTTGTGGTGTGAGCTTAGTCTAATTAACTGGTTTTAATTTATTCAACATACAGAATTAAAGTGCAATTACAATAAAGTGCGTAAAATAAAGCAGATTAATTGACAGAAATATAAAATATATCCTTCAGTTGAAGGATCTCATATGCTTTATATTGGTCTTGTTACAGAATTGTCACCGCACATCAATTAACTTCCATTTTACTAGAAAGTCAATCGGTAGGTCTGATGTACATAATTCAGCATACAGTAGCTTATTAGGCTATTGTGAAGGTAATATATTATAACACAACTGCTCATTAGGCTACGCTGGATTACAGATGTTCCAATTGACTAATTCGAGTAAAACCCGCTGGTGGTATAGACGATCCTCCAGCAACTTGTTAGGTTAGCCGGTGGTAGTTAATAATAATACAGCAACTTGTCAGGTTAGCTGTATTTAGATACATCACCCAGAAAGTCAAGCCACTCAAACGGAATACTTGAATTATTCAATATATCATCTTGAAATATATATATATTGATAGTAGAACTTCCTCAGCGTTCCAGTGGAGGACTAGCCATACCGATAGGATCACCGGGGTTATTCTAGCAGGCAATATTATTATATATAGTAATACCATGCGTCAGTGAAACTTCCTCAGCGTTCCAGTGGAAGCAACGTCATACCGAAAGGATCACACGGGTTATTCCAGCTGGCATATCTTATATATATAATAAACGTATAGAAAAAACATCAACTATTCCATAAACACACCAATATTATACATATGTTCCCCTCGCACTGGAGGATATATGGAACTACTCACGCTCCATTGCTATAGATGAGCAAGGAGTGTTAGCAGTTATCATTACAATAAAATAAAAGTACAGGATTTGGACTAAACACGGACAGGAACGTGTTCTCACTTTGTATCTATTTTCCCTCTTTGGATTGTGTCTTGGGAGCTCTCAATATTGTGTTTCTGGAGGGTATTCCGCAGCTGGTCCGGCCTGCATGCAGAGGAGGAGAAGGCCCCTATTTATAGGCAGAGATGGAAGCAGAAGGAAGAATATTTGCATGGGCAGTTTGTGGAGGGCCGTCCAGACGGTGGTGTAAGTGGTTTGGCAAGTTGCAAGGCTTCTGATTCTTTTATTACACTTTAACCTTCTAGATTTTCCATCTTCTTGACATTGCTCCCTTCCTCTTTGGTTATTTCTGCATTTATCATGCAACTTTTACATAAAAACTATTAAAACGAATAATTCCCGCACTAACCCTAATTCACTTTAATTACAACTTTTTAGTACGGTTATTCTACTAATTTGACTTTATTTATAGTTCTAATTTACAACTAATGGATGTCAATCAACTATACACAAAGGTAGAAGACCCTCATATAGGACCTCAAGGATTAAGAGAACCAAAATGTGGTTTGATTTTGTGTTTTTGTAAAACCTTGGTTAAATCTTAATCATGGCCTGTAATCATATGGAATTTCTTGTAAGAGAACTTGTTTAACCATGTTTTATATGAAAAACTTCATTATACATGTGTTGGGATGGTTTAGAATGAGTTTGGAATGGATTGAAATTCAAAGATGAATGAATCATAGGAAAATAGGTCAAACCTTCCAGAAGGTCGATGAAGACCTTCTGGAAGAACTTTTCCTACAGGTAAAATCTTCCAGAACGTTGATGAAAACTTTGCAGAAGAACTTTTCCAGTTAGCAAAACCTTCCGGAAGAGTTTTTTTAGTAGGAAAAATCTTTCGGAAGGTCGATGAAAACCTTCTTGAAGAAAATTTCTAGTGGGCAAAACCTTCTGGAAGGTTTTCCAAAAATTTGAAATTTCAAGAATGTTTTTCTATGCTTCTACGCTTGAGGTCCTTTTATACAAATGATGTAAATGGACAATACTTGAGTATAAATTGATGTATGTTGGACCTCGGATGGGTCATGTGGTTTAAATGTACACATGTTCAGTGTTTGGGAGTTCCTGGTACAAGGGAGACCCTATCCAAACCATTTATTTTGTGCAGTGGTGTCAGGTTATGTGGCAATCACTGGTATTTCCGCAGGTTAATGGATGATCAATGGGCTGATAGAGGACCACCGATTTTTAGGGCATCACAACACTTGTTACTAGTCTAGTTAATTAATTTCTTTTGTGGTATTGACCCTTTCTTGCCACTGCTATATTTGTAGTATAGAGGTAAGGAATTCATTTTGGCTGTAAACAATGCACACCAAATTTTGGTGTCGTTGTCGGGGAAGTGATTTTTTTTTACTAGTTCTAGTATTTTGATCTTATTATCTTTGTTTATTCAGTCTATGAATCAATCTTAGAACCAAACTAAAATGAGTTTTGATCCTGAGATTGGAAATACATTCCACATAATAAGAAGAGAAGCAAGACCAGCTCAGTCATCATCCTAGTTATGTACAACCACAGTTCAAAACCAAAACAACAAAAATCTATTCAAAACAAGAATTCCATGTCCTCCTCAGTCATCATCCACATCAAATGCATCCTCGTCCTTAGTTTCGATCTCGGACTTGGACTCTGACTCTAACTCCTCATCATCTCCCACCTCTACAGTCGGAGCAAGCACAAGAACAGAGGCGGAGGGTTCAACTGAAGGTTGTGGTGGTAGTCCTCCATGAAAAGGCCTCCCTAGGAATATATGCTGAATAGCTGCATCAACATCTCAAACATATCCTGTGCATCGTTGACTCTATAACCATCTATGCACTGCGACATGGTGCGAGCTGGGGCAGCTGTAGGTGGTGGAGGTGCTAAGGAAGATGCCCCAGCATCTGGCGGTTGTTGGCTCGGGGCCCAACCCCTCTCTCCCCTAGTCCTAGCAGCTCTTTTACTAACGCTGGACTTCTCAATTGCTCCAATCTTAGGGGGTAGAAGAACATCTTGGGCATAGTGTTTTACCTTAGCCTGGCTACAGAGATAGGTGACTAAGCTGCCAAAAGGAATATTTGCCTTTTGGCTTTGTAACCTGGGTAAACTCCCTTATCTCCAACCAAATGTAATATATCATGTCAATGGCAACTCCCTTCATAAAGGCATGCAGTAATGATAATTCGGGTTCTTCTTCGAACCCTGGGGTATTATGTTATAGTGGAGGACCTTATTCATAACCTGGTACGAATGCTTGAGGCCCCCAAACAATTTCGTTTTCGTGAACGTGGTCGTATCCTCATATATAAGGGCCATGTATTCTTTGAGAGTCCTACCCCTTTCCACCTTATGTGGGTAGACCTCGGTGGTCGGGGAAGGTCCCACGTAGCTTGTCTTCCTGGTTATTGATTCCAGGATCACTTCAAATGCTTTGCCCCTCACATTCATCTTTAGTTCACATTGTCACCAAAAACAACCAACTTCTAGTAAAAATCACGACACATCCCCAAATTGTACCCCTTGACCTACTCAAACCACAACTTCTACCCCCGTTGTTCAATAATTTTCACCACATCATTTTTAGGCCCCAACAAAGCTCTATCCACATAGCATTCACACTTCATGCCATCAACTATACCTCTATAGACATCAGTTTTGTACAAGCCATCACCAAGGAGTAGAGGAAATTGGAGAAGATTTAAGAGGATTTTAGAATTTTAGGGGAAATGGAATTCTAGGGTTTGCTTGAAGAACACTTGGTATTTTTGGATAAAACACCCTAAAAAATTAACCTAAATCAAGAGATAGTAAAAAAATTGAGATTGGAGGGAAGCAATTTGAAGTTTAGAAGAGAGTAGAAGGAGAGGAGAGGCTTTGAGAGCAACAGATGGATTGGAAATGTGAAGGGGTTTTCAAACTTTTCTACTTTAAAACCCTCATTTTTAATTTTATGGGTCAAACCTTCTGGAAGATCAACAAAAACATTTTGGAAGTTTTTGTTTACTGCTTAGGTTAAAAAGAATCCAGTAGGCAAAACTTTTCGAAAGGTTTTTTCTTTGCAGCAAAACCATTCCTTTGTTCAAAAATTCTCATCCAATCCAAATCTCCTCAACTCCAAGGCATTTCAACACTCTTCCTAAGATATCTAACCTACCAAAAACTTGTACCACACTTATAAACCACCATCGAATGATCATGCTTAAAGTCATTTTCGAAATTGCAACATGATTTAAGATTTTGATCATTTCAATCTATAAAACATGGATTTCTAATTTAAACCACAAAAATGAATATCCAAAATGTAAAAGATGCATTCAAATAACAAGGGCATTCCTAAATTTAATCAAACATTGAAAGTTGAGAAATGTTTCCTTATTCTTCAAGAATGGAGCTATTTAAAAATCTTATCACCGTTTGGTGATCATTATTTCGGCATGGAATTGCCTCAATCCATTTGGATACGTAGTCTACTGCCACAAAATGTATAGATAGCCAAAGGAAGGTGGGAATTGTCCCATAAAATAGATGCTCCAGCAGTCAAAAATTTCAATCACCAGAATTGGGTTTAAGGGCATAATGTTTTTTTTTTGAAATATTTCCTAATCTTTGACATCTATCACATGTTAAACAAAAGGCATGGACGTTTTTAAAAAGTGTGGGCCAATAAAAACCACACTGTAGGATTTTTGCAGTGGTTTTACTTAATGAAAAGTGGCCACCACATGCTTCAGAATGGCAAAATGATATTACCTATTTGCTTTCCTAAGCTGGGATGCAACGTCTTATGATCTGATCCTTACAATATTTGAATACATAGGGATCTTCCCAAAAGAAGTTATGAACCTCCCTAAAAAATTTCTTATTGTCCATGGGAGTGAATGACGGAGGGAGTGTTCCAGTAGCTAGGAAATTAGCAATGTTTGCATACCATGGGGTTTCATCAATTATGAACAGTTGTTCATCAGGTAATTTCTCATTGATTGGCAGTCCATCCTCATGGAATTCATAAGTTGATCTGGACAGATGGTCTGCCACAACATTTTTTACCCCTTTCTTATCTTTAATGACAAGATTAAACTCTTGAAGAAAGAGTATCCATCTTAAGAGCCTTGGTTTGACATCTTTCTTTGTGAGCAAGAATTTTAGGGCTACATGGTTAGTGAAGACAGTAACAAAAGACCCAACAAGATAAGAATGAAATTTTTTCAAAGCAAAAACTACAGCAAGCAATTCTTTTTCAGTTGTTAAATAATTCATTTGAGCATCATTCATAGTTTTACTTGCATAGTAAATTACATGGGGTTTCTTATCTTTTCTTTACCCTAATACAACACCTACAACATAATCACTTGCATCACACATTAGTTCAAAGGGTAGAGTCCAGTCAGGGGGGTGTATTATTGGGGCAGAAATTAACATGCCCTTTAGCTTCTCGAAAGCTTTCTGGCAAGCTTCATTCCAGTCAAAAGTTACATCCTGACTTAGTAGATGACACATGGGTTTGGCTATAGTATTGAAGTCTTTTATGAATCTCCTGCAAAAATCTGCATGTCCCAGAAATGATCGGACATCCTTTACAGTCTTGGGTGCTAGTAGATTTTAAATTAGATCTATTTTGGCCTTGTCAACTTCATGCCCTCAGATGACACAATGTGACCTAAGACAATGCCTTGTGTTACCATGAAATGACATTTTTTCCAATTAAGCACCAAATTAGCTTCTTTACACCTTATTAAAACTTTGTCTAAGTTTGCCAGACATAGATCAAATGAGTCACCATAGACAGAAAAATCGTCCATAAATATTTCCAAAAATTTTTCAACTATGTCACTAAATAAACTTAGCATGCACCTTTGAAATGTTGCAGGAGCGTTACAAAGTCCAAAATGCATTCTTTTAAATGCAAAGGTGCCAAAGGGGCATGTGAATGTGGTTTTCTCCTTATCATCTAAGGCAATCTCAATTTGATTATACCCGAAATATCCATCTAAGAAACAGTAAAATTCATGGCCTGCAATTCTTTCTAGAACTTGGTCAAGGAATGGTAGAGGAAAATGTTCTTTCCTAGTTACCAAATTCAATTTTCGGTAATCAATGCACATTCGCCATCCTGTGACGACTCGAGTTGGCACTAGTTCATTGGTATCATTTTTTACCACTATGACCCCAGACTTTTTGGGTACAACTTGGGTTGGACTTACCCACTTGCTATCGGAGATGGGAAAGATTATTCCTGCATCTAAGAGTTTAAGTACCTCCGTTCTCACGACTTCCTTCATGCGAGGGTTAAGTCATCTCTGCATTTGACGGGAGGGTTTTGAGTCCTCTTCAAGATATATTGCATGATTGTAGATTAATGGACTTGTCCCTTTCAAGTCAGAAATGGTCCACCCAATGGCGCTTTCATAAATTTTAAGAACTTCAATTATTTTAGACTTTTACAAGTCTGTGAGCTTAGATGAGATTACCACTGGGTATGACTTATTTTCTCCCAAATATGCATACTTGAGGCCAGATGAGAGAGGTATTAATTCAGGCTTTGGTGGTCGGTCACTCGATGAGATTAGCTTTATGCCTTTTGATGAAAGTTCCACGAATTTGGGTGTCCATGTCTCAACAGCATGAGTAGGGCAACTTTGTGGATTTGACTCAGATGAGTTAGACTCAATTAGTGGTGAGTCAGTCAGAGCTTCACAGAACGTGTCACTCAGATATTCTTGTATCAAAGATTCGATGAAGTTTACTTCCCCTTCGTCCTCATCCTCTCCTGGGTGTTTAGCAATATTAAAAATATTCAGTTCAAGAGTCAGATCCCCAAATATTAATTTCATGACTCCATTTCTGCAATTAATTAGTGCATTAGAAGTTGCTAGGAAAGGTTGACCAAGGATGACATAAATTTGATTGTCTGAATGCAATGATGGTTGAGTATCTAGAACGATGAAGTCAACAGGAAAGATAAAATTATCAAAGTGGACAAGCACATCTTCAACAATGTCCTTAGGCATTTTGACAGATCTGTCCACCAACTAGAGTGTGACACTAGTGGGTTTTAGCTCACCCAGACTCAACTGTTGGTAGACAGAATAAGGTAGCAGACTCACACTAGCTCCAAGGTCTAACAATGCTTGCTCTATCTTGAAATTTCCAATGAAACATGAGACAGTTGGACATCTAGGGTCCTTGTATTTTGGAGGGGTTTTACATTGTAGCAAGGCACTGGCTTGTTCTGTTAGAAAGGCTCTTTTTTGAACATTCTGATTTTTCTTGACTGTGCACAAGTCTTCTCTAAACTTGGCATAAGATGGTACTTGTTGGATTGCATCCAGAAGTGGGATGTTGATTTTTAC
>CM042186.1:25900708-25939761 GCA_023539305.1 Ilex asprella | reverse complement strand
AGGGATTTTGACTGATCTTTCTGCTAACGGGAGTGTGAAACAAGTGGGTTTGAGTTCACCCAAACCCAACTATTGGTAGAAGGAGTAAGGTAGCAGATTAACACTAGCTCTAAGGTCTAACAGTGCTTATTTTATCTTGAAATATCCAATGACACATGAGACAGTTGGACATCTAGGGTCCTTGTATTTTGGAGGGGTTTTGAATTGTAGCAAGACACTAGCTTGTTCTCTTAGAAAGGCTTTTTTTTAGCATTTTGGCTTCTCTTGACCGTGCACAAGTCTTTTAGAAACTTGGCATAGGATGTTACTTGTTGGATTGCATCCAGAAGTGGGATGTTGATCTTCACTTGCTTGAAAAGCTCGTAAATTTTAGGCTGATGATTCATCTTTTGGGTAGCCTTGGGCCTATGCGAAAAAGGAGCGGGATTTGAACATAAAGGTCCTTCTTCTTTAGAAGGTTCTGGTTCTTGATGTATTATATGCTCAGGCTCTTTTTCAATTACAAGTTCAGGCTCAACTAGGCAGTTGATTGGGATTGACTCAGATTTTGACTTTGAAAATAGCATGTCTATGACAGATTTGTCAATCACATTGCCGCTTCTTAGTGTAGTGAGAACTTGAGCTTGATCTTGTGGAGGTTTTGGTTGGGCTAAAAACTTGCCCTTTTCTTGTGTGCTCATGGATTGGGTCAACCTTTGAATGTGGCTTTTAAGATCTTCAAAGGAGTGGGTGGTCTGTGCTTTGAACTTAGTGAAAGATTGGGTGGAATGTGCATTGAAGTTCATCTGAGTTTCCATGAATTGGTTCAGTGTATCATCAAGGTTCCTTTTGTGTGGTGGTTGATATGGTTGATATGCAGGAGGTCCTTGAGATGGTGGTTATGAGTTTTGTGGTTGGTTCATGGGAGTCGATTGTGTGTTCCTACAACTGAAGTTCGGATGGTTTCGTCACCCTGGATTGTATGTTTCAGTGTATGGGTTGGAGTAAGGCTTGTTGAAATTGGAGATTTCATTTTTTTGTTCTAACAAGACTTCTTTGAATGTAGGGATGGTAGAACATTCCTCAGTAGGGTGTTCGGTCAATGCACAGATTCCACACACTTGTTCTGTGGAAGGGCCCAATTCGACTTGATGAATTTTTTTTATCTCTAAAGCTTCAAGCTTTCGAGATAAAGTGGACATTTTTGCTCTCAGGTTATCATCTTCTCTCAACACATACTTTTCCCCTTGCTAAGTGGATGGTCGGGCTTCATTAGTGGTAGGGGAGGCTGAGTCCCACATCTGAGAACTATCAGATATAGTGTCAAAGAAATAGAATGCATCCTCGGGACTTTTACCCATAAACTCTGCTTGGGCCATCATTTCGACAAACTGACGCAGTCTAGTGGGTAAGGAGTCATAGAAGAATTCTACTAGAATCCAATTTTCAAAAGCACGGTGTGGGTAGGATTGGAGTAGTTCTTTAAATCTTTCCCAAATTTGGTAACATGTTTTCCCTTCTTTCACCGAAAAATTCATGATTTGCCTTTTTAGTGTGTTGGTCAGATGTAAGGGAAAAAAAATTCTGAAAAATTCATTTTGAAAGATCTGCTGATTGGCATTCAATTATAACATTTTATTGTGCTTTGTTTGGACTAATTATACTTTGATGGAGTTCAAATGATGATGTTTCAGGTGCTAAAGTGAGGAAAAGGGTCAAGGACAATAAATACAACATTTAAGTGTAATCGCAGCATTTGATCAAGAAAGGAAAAATTCGAGGACAACAAGAACGTTCGAACGCTCCCTCTGAACCAGGAATATGAGGCAAAGAAGTGTTGCAAATCTTGGAGATTAAAGCCTAACGTTCGAACACCAAGCCTTGTTCAAACACATCACCCCGTTCGAACGCATCATCACGTTCGAACGACACTGAAAATGCTAACACGATCAGGCTGACTAGAAGACTTCGCGTGTGCAGACTCCCAAGCTTGTGGGCAGGATTGGAGTAGTTCTTTAAATCTTTCCCAAATTTGGTAAAATGTTTCACCTTATTTCACCGAAAAATTCATGATTTGCCTTTTTAGTGTGTTGGTCCGATGTAAGGGAAAAATTTTTCTGAAAAATTCATTTTGAAAGATCTGCCAGGTTAACATAGAAAGAGATTTTACAGAATTTAGCCATTGTTTAGCTTGATCTTTTAGAGAGAAAGGAAAAAGTTTCATCTTCGCAAGTTCTGAATTGTCTTGAAATGTTCCATACACTTCTTCAAAATCTTTCATATGCAGATATGGATTTTCGGTATCCAATCTATAGAAAATAGGTAATAACTGTGCAGTCCCCAGCTTTAAAGTAAAAGGGGGTGCATCTGGAGGAAACACAAAACATGAGGGGACATTATTTCTTGTGGGATTTAAATAATCCCTCAAAGTTTGAATGTTAGGCACCTTATCTTCCCTCATAAAAACTTTTCCATTTCTATCAATATTTGCCATAATACTCTCACAAGAGTCTACTATTGATCTTAGTGAATTTGGTTCAGATTGGTTCACAGATCCAGAAGATTCTACCGGCCAATTTTTATAGTGAGGAGCGTTCTCCAACATAAAATAAATGGAAAAAAATAAATTTGTTACAATAAACGGAAGAATATATACACAAAAGAAAGGTCTTTTTACCTTTTACTTTAAAACACTGTTACTAAAGCTCCCCGGCAACGGCGCCAAAAACTTGACTTGATCGAAAATGTGTACACTCAAGTGCAGACGGTCAAGTTGTAGTAATAATACGGTTTGAGTCCGGAGTCAAATCCACAGGGAACTAGCAGTTTGGGTGTTTCAAAGTAAGTAGTAACAGAGACCGACTGATTGCAACTTTTTGAGATTTTAAAGTTGTGGGTAGTGGGTAACTTCTAGAACAAAATTTTGAATTCTTTCCAAGAGGTTATCTAGACAAAATATAAGATTAATTCAATCAGCAGGAAAGTCACTCTTTAGTTCGAGGATTGGGACATGTGGTCAATTATCCAGTTTATTATATTTATTCTTGATAACCCAATTCACTCTCATGTCAATGTCAAGTCAATCAAAAGATAAAGATGTACTGTGAGAATTAAAATCATGGATCCGATGTCTTTATTTGAAATTTACGAGAATTGTTTGCACCAAGAGTTATCGCATCCACAAACAAGCAAGTGTTTCTTCATAACATCCAACCATGGCATTAATATTCCATTATTTTAAATAAAGCAAAATAAAGGGGATGAATAAAGGGTAGTCATGAAGATCTAGTCGAGGTACTTGCCTTGAAACGAGGAGTTTTTCTATACAAGAGTCATCCGTGTCATAGAAAGACTTTTGATTATACAAAGTACCTTAACTTTGCTAGATGCAATCAATCATCCAATAAGCAAGGGGCTATAAACATTAAACATGAAAACAAAGCATCATATAACTTCCGGATAATCAATACATGCCCTTCACCTCTTACTAAAGAGCGAATAAGAAACTACTCACTCTTCATACCTTTGGTAAAGCTAGAAAAGTGAGTGATGCTCAGCCCTCTAAGTATAGGACTATGCAAAGTAAAAGTACAACTAACAAGGAGATAATCTTCAACGAAGAATGAGTGAATCACGTTCCACCCTTCACGGCTTTGGTAAAGCTCTAGCAAAATGGAAGAGTTTCACTCCTCTAAGCAATAAGGGAGCTCAAATAATGAAAGTGCAAGACATAAATAAAAGCATGTATGTAAAAGTATAAATGTAAAGACTTAAGTTAAATCAAGAACGTAAATGTAAAGACTTAAAGTAAATAAAGAACATAATTGTACAGACTTAAAGTAAATAAAGAGATTATAACTCTTAAGCAAATGCGAATGTAAACAGTAATGTAAAGAAATGAGTGGGAACCTAAAATTCGCAATTTTCTAGCAAGATAAAACTAAGACATAGAAGAGGAATTAGAAGAGCCACATGAGCTAGAAGTGTTGCTCAAGTGCTAAGTCTAAGTCCAAGTGCAAGTTGTTTTCTCTCCACAAACCAAGTGTATTTATAGGCAAGGAGAATGGTGGGAGAGGGGTAAAAGAATAGAGCTGGGCACCAAAGTCAAAGTGAATAGCCAACCACTCTGCAGGCCGTCTGTCAAGACGGTTCGAACGGTCAAAGGCTTTCGAACAGTTTTTCTGTCTTTGCTCTCCGTCGTTCAAACGTCAAATGGATTTAGTGTCTGCCATTTGGGTCAAAAGACACGTGGTTCTCTATGGAAATCCCCCTCCAAGTCCTCTGTGCAAAACTCCCTCCAGGTCCTTGTAGAATCTGACTGTTGTTTCCCCAATAATTCCAGGGAAGTTAGAATGTAAATTGTCGTTTGAACGTGGCACTCAAGTGCCTGAGCCTTCTGACTGTAAGTTTGCGATATGCCATGTCTTCAGTCAGTCTGATCATGTCATTGCTCTAGTGGACGTTCAAATGTGTAGGACCATTCGAACGTAGTACTCAAGTCTATAGAGCCTTGGGTCTTGCCTGCAACACAGTCTATGATAGTTGGCCTACTTTCTCATGACCATTCGAACTGTCTGTTGCGTTCGAACGTTGCTTCCTTGTTCCAAGCTTTTACAATTTGTTCCCTAATATACTGTTGTAGCCTTCAAAGGTACTTTTTGTTGCCCTAGAACCCTTGTTCACTTTAAGACCTGAAACATCATCACTTACACTCCATCAAAACACAATTAGTCCCAAAAAAAGGGCATAAGAACATGCTACATTTGAGTACTATTCAGCAAGCAATAGCATGCCCTTGCTTGTGCAAGTGTCAAATCACTTCCCATTGATTGGAAGTCTGCTCTCACAGGTCATAGGTGGCCTGCTGGATGAAAATGGAGGGTCCTTACACCATTTTTCAGCTAGAGAAGCTTTTACAGAGAGAAGGTCCCAAGGAAGAAGGCCTAGTTTTATAAAGAGAAAGTTATATTTTTGCATTTTCTCACCGATTTCAGTTATAGTAACTTGTAATACTCTTCTAATATTTATTTCTTGCACTTTAATCTTATTTATTTCAAGTGTACTTCAAGTTTAGTTACATATTCTTGTACTACCTTGTTTACCTTTGGGTTTCTTCTTCAAAGCTTTACATTTGGGTATGAAATGAGCTTATCTTCGTAGTTTATCTTCTCTTTGCATTAATACAAGTTTTAATATTTATTTCTTCACCATGTCTTCTTACATTGTGTATGTCTTTGCATCCATTATGAGTACCTAAGTTTTTGGTTGGCTAATTAAAGGGAGATTTTCTCTTGGGTATGCTAAATTAACTCTCATTCATTCTTCCTCATAGTGTAAGGTGTTTGGTTTTACTAGGTTGAGTTCGGCCATGGTTGTGAGCTCTTGATATACCATAGACTTATCACAGAGTAAGCTTGAGCCTACACCTCCACATTAGTCCCTCACTTCCTATGAATCAATCAAGCATCAAGACACATTTGGAAGAATGTTTTGAGTTAATTTGGCATTCCCATTGGAATAACCCTTTCAGATTAGCCAACCTTTTTTTCTTATATTTTATTAAAAAATCTCCACACATTAAAACAAAAACTCACAAGATTTACACTTTTTCTTTTCATTGCAAAATCACCTTCACCCAAATTCAGCCTTCCTTCCCTAAGGAGGCGACGTTGGAATATAGATTCCAAGTAAAACACCACACTTACAAGTCTCTCTTAGCTAGGGGTGCACTTTTGCACACAGACGCACATTTTCATTCACACACACGTTTTCCCCATTTCTAGCATCGAACCCAAGGGAGAGTGATACTCACCTACACACATAAGCCATATACACACATTCGAGGGTTGGTGTTTGGAGATTATGGTGAACGCGATCAAGCAACCAAGAAATAGGCAAAGCCTTGAATTGAATAGGTGAACTTCTTGGGAAGGATCAAAATATTTTCTTACTATGTTTTTTTCATGAAAAAATTTCATCCTTTCTTTTACAATTTTAGCATTGCCATAAGTCTCATTTCTCAATTCTTTCAACTCATTGATTTGAAGTTTCCTTCATATTCCTACCTTGTCTAAGTCAAAGTTCATGGTTTTAATAGTTCAGTATGCTCTGTGTTCCAATTCAACAGGTACGTGACAAGACTTTTCATAAACTAATCGATAAGGAGACATACCCAAAATTGTTTTAAAGGCAGTGCGATATGCCCAAAGTGCGTCAGTTAGTCGTAATGGCCAATCTTTGCGGTTCAAGTTTACCATTTTTTATAAAATCATTTTAATCTCTTGATTAGCTAATTAGCATGTCCACTAGTCTGTGGATGGTAAGGGGTTGCAACTTTATGAGAAATCAAATATTTTTTTATCGAGCTTTCAAAAAGACGATTGCAAAAATGAACACTGCCATCCCTTATAATGGATTTAGGAATTCCAAACCAAAACAAGATATTTTCTAATAAAAATATAATCATTGTTCTGTGATCGTTATTTTGGCATGAAATTGTTTCAACCCATTTTGACACATAATCGACTACCACCAAGATATATAGATAGCCAAAGGAAGGGAGAAATGGTCTCATGAAATCGATGTCCCAACAATAAAAATTTTTAATTACCAGTATGGAGTTCAAGGGCATCATGTTTCTTTTAGAAACACTCCCCAGCCTTTGGCATCTGTCATGTGTTAGAAAAAAGGCATGAACATCCTTAAAAAATGTGGGCCAATAAAATCCACACTGAAATACTTTTGCTTTGATTTTTTTTTTTACGAAAAATGGCCACCACGTGCTTTACAATGATAAAAAGAAATTACTTGTTTGATCTCTTGATTGGGTACACAACGTCTTATGATTTGATCCTTACAGTATTTAAACATGTATGGATCCTCCAAAAAGAAATTACGAACTTCTCTTAAAAATTTCTTTTTATCCATCATGGTAAAGGAAGGGGGAACATATCAGTGGCTAGGAAGTTAGCAATATCAGTATACCATGGTGATTCTAAGAATTATGAACAGTTGCTCATTAGGAAATTTTTATTAATGGGTAACTTGTCCTCATGGAATTTATATGTCAACCTTGATAGATGATCTGGCACTACATTTTCGATCCCTTTTTTGTCATTGATGATTAGGTCAAATTCTTCCAATAAGAGTATCCATCTCAACAATCGTGGGTTGACATACTTTTTTGTGAGGAAATATTTCAACGCTGCATTATCAATAAACACAATGAAAAATGAACCAACTAGATAAGAACGAAATTTTTCTTGAGCAAAAACCACAACAAGAAATTCTTTTTGAGTTGTGGAATAATTCATTTGATCCTCATTTAGAGTCTTGCTTGCATAATAGGTCACATAAGTTTTTTAATCCATCCTTTGACCCAAAACTGCTCTCACACTATAGTCACTTGTATCACACATCAATTCAAAGGGTAGCACCCAGTCAGGAGCTTTCATTATAGGAGTAGAGATTAAGATAACTTTAAGCTTATCATAAGCTTGTTGACATGTCTCATTGCATACGAAAGTAATATAGTGACTTAGGAGATGACACATGGGTTTTGATATGGTACTGAAATCATTTATGAATCTCCTATTGAACCATGCATGACCTTGAAAGGATCGGACATCTTAAATAGTTTTAGGAGTAGGAAAATTGCCTATCAGGTTTATTTTTGCTCTCTCAATTTTTATGCCTTTTGATGACACAATATGACCCAAAACAATGTCTCGTGTTACCATAAAATGAGATTTCTCTCAATTAAGCACTAGATTGTGCTTGTTCATTTCTATTGTAGTATATTCCTATGCTCTGGACATCATCCCTCAATGTATGTATGATATATGTGTGAAAGGGAATATCTCTCTCCTTTAGAAAGATGTCAAAAGAAAGGGCAATGGAATGGTGGTGGAATGAAATGGAATGTGCATGTGAACAAAGTGCTTCCCAAGCACAAGAAGACTTTTTTGTATCTTGTTATACATGGAGGTATTCCAAGGTCATCTCCTCGGGGAAGGATGTGAATCGTGTTGAAGGTGATTTTGGTAAAAACAAAGTGTAAAATCTTTTGTTCTTGAAGTTTGGTTTGTGAATTGTATTGTGATGAAAATGAAATGGAAAGCAAGTGTTGGCTAATCCAAAAGGTTCACTCCACTGGGAATGCCAAGTCAACTCAAAACCTTCCTCCAATAGTGCATAGATGAACAACTGATTTATGAGAAGCGATGGACAAGATGGAAGTAAGGATCCAAGCATAAACCATGACAAGTCTGCGGAAAATCAAAGACTCACAACCATGTCCACACTCGACCCAGCAGAGGAAAGAAAATGAGTTGAAATAGCATACCCAAGTGGAGGTCTCCCTTATATTAGCCAACTAAAAAGCTTAGCTACTCATGCTTAAAGTAAAGACAACAATGTAATGAGAAGACATTATAAAGAAATGAAGGTTGGAATTAAGTTAATGCAAGAAAACATAAACTAAAAGAGAGTCCATTGAATACCCATTTTAAAACTAAGAAATGAAGAAAGCTTGAATAGCATTAATGCTAAAAGCTATAATGAAAGACTAAACTTGAAAACAAATTGCAATAAATGACATTAAAGACTTTAAACAAAGCTTAGAAAGGTCTTACAATAGATTACAAAGCAATGTCTAGAAAGAAAATGGAAAAACATTAACTTCTCTCTAGCACTATTCATCTTCTTCATTGTTACTGTCTATCTATATTACAATCTATATCCCATAATCATGAATAACGATGTAAGAGCTTCCCAAAAATGTCCATGGAGTGTCCCCAAGCATGAGTGATGTGATTCCAATAATAGGAGCTACAAAGGATGGAATGGTGCAGGCTAGGACAAGCTTAGCCTTTCTCTCTTGCGATGCCTCTTCTTTTTCTTCCTTATAACTGCAAAAGTCATCCAAGTCCAAGTAGAGGTGAGGGGAGACTCTTAGATGTGTAGGAGATGTCAGGGGATGTGTTGGAGAGGTGTAAGTGGGACCCCCAAATGGCAGAGCTTGAGTAGCAGGCTGTCTGGGAAAATTGAGCAAAACCTTGTAGAAGGTCGACAGAAACCTTCTGAAAGGTTTGTGCAAGAATAGTTAAATGAAGAAGTCAATAGGAAAAATCTTTCGGAAGGTTCATTCCAGTAGACAAAACCTTCCGGAAGGTATCACTCCAGTAAGCAAAACCTTTCAGAAGGTTTTAGTAGTGAAAAGGAAATCCAAGGCAAAACCTTCTGGAAGGTTTTCAATCAATTTGAATTTTCTTAGTTTCTTCCCCTTCCAAAACTTTCTCTAAGCTACCCCTTGCTCTTCGTTGACCTCAAACATTTCAATGGGGGTTTAACTCATCGCATTTGCATCATTTTTCCAGCATTCACACAAAACTCCATCAAAACAAAAGTTAAGAACATTTCTCCCCAATTTCATGACAAAAACAAGTACAAAAGGCATATTAGCCCACAAAATATGTCACGATTTTTTGTTAATCAAATTGGTCTCCTTATAGCTTATCAAAGCTTTTTCCAGGTTAGTTAAACATAATTCAAATGAATCTCTATACAGAGAAAAATCATCCATGAATACTTCCAAAATCTCTCAACCCTGTCACTAATCAAACTCAACATGTATCTTTGAAATGTTGTAGGAGCCTTAAATGCAAAAGTATCAAATGAGCATGTGGATGTTGTTTTCTCTAGGTCATCAACTGCTGTCTCGATTTGATTGTACCTAGAATACCCATCTAGGAAACAATAAAATGCATGACCTACAATTCTTCTTGAGACTTGATCGAGAAAGGGAAGAGGAAAGTGGTCCTTCTTAGTCACCGAATTGAGTTTTCGATAATTGTAACGTCCCAAAATCCACCTTGGACGGGAATACTATATAAAACCATTCACATCATAAGAGAAACTAATATAATCCATAAATACATAAAGTTTCCTTCATCATATATTATATCTACAACATCCCCCAAAAGAATATGCCAAATCATGGCCATTACATGTCAACAATCAAGTATTCTCTTGCAGCGGAATAAACAAAATATCATTTATACATTGTTTCAAAATGCACCCCTAGTCTAGGACATAAAGAGAGCAAATCTAAACATCCACCTCAGGATCCACGCTTCCATCCCATTGAGCTTCCCAAGCTACCTACTCATTGAATCCTAGCTCATCCTCTAAACCGAAATCTGAGAATAGATATTGTTTGTAGGGGGTGAGCACTAAGCTCTGTAGAAAAATCCTCCTAAACTCGAATAGGTTTTGAAAACATATAAAATAATTCAGTCTCATTTCACAAATACCATATATAAGTTTTGAAAGAAAATAACGACAGTTAAACAAAGCACTAGAGTTTCGAAATTTAGAACAAATGGACATCAAGATAAAAAATCCATCTTTCTTGAAAAACTAGGTTTTGAATTAAGAACAAACGAATATCAAGTTTTGATATCAAGAATAAATGAATATCAAGTTTTGATACCAAGAACAATTGAATTTCAAATTTTGAAATCAAGAACACATGAATATCAAGTTTTGAAATCAAAAACAAATAAATAACAAGTTTTGAAATCAAGAACAAATGAATATCAAGAATAGAACTCAAGAACAAATGAATATGAAGTTTTGAAATCAAGAAAAAATGGCTATCAAGTTTTGAAATCAAGATTAAATGAAGATCAAGAAGAGAAATCCATACTTCTTGAAAAAACTAAAGTTTGGATGTTAAGAACAAATGTTTTGTTGCTATCAAGCTATAATTTTCATCAAAACATGGTAAGATTTGCAAGAACAATCAAGATACAAGGATTCCAATACATATATATAAGATTTAGAGTCAAAACATGTATATATATATAAGCCCTAGCATCAACGAACATGAGTGGAAGAAAACCACTACCTTCTTCATCCTTAGTGTTCTTGAGAAACTTAAAGTTTTGATCTGCTTCAAGCTGCAAATCCTCTTTCATCTTGTGTCATTCTGTCCAAGACTTTCTAGGGTTAGAAATGGTGTATGGAGGCTAATGGAGGCAACCATAAGTATTTATAAGGGAAGAAAAGAGTTCTACAGACGTAAATTTGATGTTCTAATTCGTTGCTCACGTTCGAACGTTATTTGGTGTTCGAACGTCACAAGTGCAAATTGTTGCTGCATGTTCGAACGTCACTTGCTCCCAATACTTTTATTTTTCCATTTGACAAGAGTACTGGAACAAACAGTCATTCTAACATCATCTCAGTTTCTACTGTAACTTCCTGTGAAGTTTTAGCCTATTTAGAGGTAGATTTGGAAACTTATCGTGAAATAAACTTCTGTAGCTCTTGAAGTCTACTATCTACTATAACAATTTCAGATCAAAAGGACATCTTATAAAAAATTTATGATTATGTTACTAAGACAATGTCAAAATTCCATCTTACTCAAATTCTCTCAAAAATAGGCTTTCACTCCGGAATACTTCCAAATTTAAACAACATACCCAATTACCTCAACTAATATTTTTTTTCTACTCTTATGTTCTAAATAGTTCGTGCATACCTCATTATATATTAGCATTTCGAAAACATAATTAAGTTACCATATAACAATAACAACGTGGGGGTTTACAATAATCTATGCACATTCGTCATCCTATGACAACTTGGGTTGGTACCAACTCATAAACATCATTTTTAACTGCTATGACCCCAAACTTCTCGGACATGTCTAGGGTTGTGCTGACCCATTAACTATCATAGATGGAGTAAATGATTCTTGCATCTAATTGTTTGATCACCTTAGTCCGCACAACCTCCTTCTAGTGAGGGTTTAACTATAGCTGCATTTGACGAGAGGTTTTTGCATCCTCCTCGAGGTATACAACATGATTGCAAATTAATGGGCTTATACCTTTTAACTTAGCAATGGTCCACCAAATGGTGCTCTTATGACATTTAAGGACTTCTATTAACTTAGACTCTTGTAAATTTGTAAGCTTGGATGAAATGATGACTGGATTAGACTCGTCATCCCCTAAAAATGCATATTTTAAGTTATATGGAAGGGGTTTTAATTCAAATTTTTGTGGCTTGACACTGGATGAGAGTAGCTTTGTGACACTTGAGGTCAATTCTTCAAATTTTGGTACCCATGTCCTGACAGCATGAGTTGGGGAACTCTTTAAACTTTGACAACCATCTTCAAACTCAGATGTGATAGACTCTAGTAAACAAAATTCTAAGGGGTTTTCACAAAATGCTCTATTCAAATGTTCATGTGCTAAAGACTCAATAAAATTCAATTCTCTCAATTCTTTTTCCTCTCGTAGGTGCTTGGTAATGTTGAAAATGTTAAGTTTACGAGTCATATTCCCGAAAGTCAATTTCAGGAGTTCCTGCAATTGGTTAATGCATTTGAAGTTCCTATGAAAGGTTGACCAAGAATGACAGAAATTTGATTCGATGAATGTATTGTTGGATGAGTATCCAAGACAATAAAGTCGATGGGAAAAAAGAAGTTGTCCACTTGAACAAGGACATCTCGACAATACCCCTCAGTACTATGATAGACCTATCTGCCAACTGTAATGTGATACATTTGGGTTTGAGTTCATCCAAACCTAATTGTTGGTAACTAGGGAAGGAAAAAGTTGACACTAGCTCTAAGATCTAGCAATGCTTGATCTATCCTAAAATTCTCGATGACTAATGACAATGTGGGACACTCCAGATCCTTGTATTTTGGAAGGGTTTTGTATTAGAGTATTGACACTGGCTTGTTCTATTAAGAAATCCCTTTTTTGAACATTTTACTTCTTTTGATTGTGCACAGGTCTTTTAGAAACTTGGCATAAGAAGGAACTTGCTTGATGGCATCCAAAAGTGGCATATGGACTTTTACTTGCTTAAAATGCTTGTAAATTTCTACATGTTTGTTCAACTTTTGTGTTTTCTTGAGTCTTTAAGGAAAAGGAGCAAGAATGGGACAAAGTGGTTGTGACTCTTTATCTTCTCTAGACTTAGTACAGGTGTTGTCTCATTGAGTGGGGATGGTTTTATCAATGACTTTACCACTTCTTAGGGTGGTGATGACTTGAACTTTCTCTTGTGGAGATTAAATGTTTGAAGTATTACTCACATGATATTGACCTTGTGGTTGTTTAGGTTGGGTAGTAAACTTGCCCTTCTCATGTGTGGTCATTGACTGGGTCAACTTTTGGATATGACTTTTAAGATCCTTAAACAACTGAGTGGTCTAGGTTTTGAAGTCATTGAAAGCATGAATGGAATAATTGTTATAGTTCATTTTTTTTTGCATGAATTCATTTAATGTATCCTCAAGACTTCTCTTGTGTGGTGGTTGGTACGGTTGATATACAAGAGACCCATAAGGTGGTGGTTATGGGAGTGATGAATGCGTAATATTACATATTTGACAGCCTCATTACTTGCATTTTAACTCAACTTTGCATTTAACTACTTTGAGTTAGTCGAATTTGTGACTAATGTGCAAATTTTGATGTTGGAAGTAATCATAGAGTAATTGATGGATTTTGGAACCTACAACTAAGTGTGGATGAATGGTGAAGAGACGGACACATTACATGAGGATTTGGAGGCTTAAAAATGAAAGAAATTAAGGAGGTATTGGTACATGGTATCATAGGTACTAGTATTCACACCATTTGATATTGGTACCTTGATATTTTTCATATTTGACCATGATCTACTTCGAATATGAAAAGGTGCAAAAAATAAAAGTTATAGATTTGGATGTGCTCTAACTTATGCCAAAATTTTAACTCAATTGGACAGTAGGATCAAAAATTATGCCAAATTTACAAAAGTTGGAAAAGACTTACCTATAGAGGACTTAAAACATACCGGTAGAAGATTGCCTGACTTTTTTCAACATTCCTAATTTCCGGCCATAATTCCGATAATGTGCATGTGGCTTATACGATCAGGTGAGTGTCACTCTCTCTCAAATATCATGCAAGAAATGGGAAAATATGTGTGTGTGTGTGTGTGTACAAAAGTGTTCCCCAAGCGTAGAGAAACTTTCGAGTGTTGTGTTTTACTTGGAATTAAGTATTCCATGATCGTCTCATCATAGAAGGAAGGTGAGTTACGTTGAAGGTGATTTTGTAAAAAATGGAAAAGTGTAAAATCTTTGAGTTTTCTGTTTTGGTGAGTTGGGTTTTTGATGAAATGTAATGGAAATAAGTGTTGGCTAATCTGAAGTGGTCATTCCAATAGAAATGACCAATCAACTCAAAACATTCTTCCAAAGTTGCATAGGTGTTTGATTGATTCATAGGAAGTGATAGACTAAAATGGAGGTGAGGACTCAAGCATACCCCATGACAAGTCTACGGTGTATCGAGAGCTCACATCCATGTTCGCACTCAACCTAGTCAAACCAAACCACCTTTCACTACTAGGAGGAATGAAAAAGAGTTGGTTTAGTATACCCAAGAGGATTAGCCAACTTAAAACTTAGCTACTCAAGTTAAATGCAAAGACATTCAATGTATAAAGAGGCATGGTATTGAAATGGAATTTTAAACTTGTATTAAAGAGAAGAAAAGTGAAACTACAAAAATAAGTGCATTTAATACCTAACTAAAAAGATTGAAGTGTAAAACTTGAACGTAACAATGGTAAATTGAAAGATACTTGACTAAACATGCAATACACTTGAAATAAATGACATTAAGTGCAATAAAAGAAGCTTACAAGAGTCTTGCAAAAGATTTCAAGTGAAATGGGTAAAGGAAATGCAAAAATCTAACTTCTCTCTCCAAAACAATGTCTTCCTCCTTGAGCTTCTCTCTCTTCAATGTTGAATAACCCCTTCCAAAATGTCAAGTGATGTCTTCATTTTGGTCCATGGAGGTGTTATAGCCTGTGTGTGAGGTTTCCCAACAATGGGGGGCTAAAATGATACATTGGATAGGCTAGGACAAGCCTAGTCTACAACTCCCTAGGCTTACACATTCTCTCTCTTCCTTATAAATACTGGGGCCTCCAAAGTCCAACAATAGGTTATGGGAGGCAAGTATGTGTGTAAGAGATGTCAGGAGATAAGTGGGAGAATCATAGGTGGGTGAAGAGCGTGTAATATTGCATATTTAACGGCCTCATTACATGCATTTTAACTCAACTTTGCATTTAATTACTTAGAGTTAGTCAAAGTTATGAATAATGTGAAAATTTTGATGTTGCAGGTAATCATAGGGTAAATGATGGCTTTTAAAACCCTACAACTAAGTGTGGATGAGTAGTGAAGAGATAAACACATTACATGAAGATCGGGAGACTTGGAAGGTGAAGAAATCAAGAAAAATGCATTTGGAAGAAAACCTTCTGGAAGGTTTGCATCGACCTTCTGGAAGGTTTAGCCCACTGGAATTGGCATCAGTACCTCTGTTTTCCCCATTTTTTACCATGACCCACTTCAAATCATAAAATGTACAAAACATAAAAGTTGTGGATTTGGATGTCCGCTGTATTGTGTCAATACTTTAGCTCAATCAGACGGCTGGATCAAAAGTTATGAAAATTGTACAAAAATTGGTCATGAGCCAGGCATCTTCTGGAAGACCTTCTAGAAGGTTTTTCCTACTGGAAAAAACCTTCCAGAAGGTTTTCTTCGACCTTCCAGAAGGTTTAGCCTAGAACTGCCAAAATACCCTACAACTCAAGCTCTACCACTTGGGGGTCCCACCTATGATTCTCCCACTTGTCTCATAACATATTCTACATACATACATGCCTCCTACACCCTAAAGTCAGCCTTGGAAAATGAAGGATGAGAAAGGAGGAGAGAGAAGGATAGAGGCATGGTGGGTGTTTGATGGTTTCCATATTATTCCTAATCTCAGAACATGAACCCTCAAATGTATGTGCGGCTTATGTGTGTGGACGAGTGTCACTCGCACTCGGGTTCGATGCAAGAAATGGGAAAATGGATGTGTGAATGAATGACCAAAATGTGTGTGTGTGTGTGTGTGCAAAAATTGCTCCTTAAATATAGAGAGAATCTTACAATTTCGTGTTTTACATGGAATTCGTATTCTAAGGTCGTCTCCTCAGGAAAGGAGGTGGAATTGTGGTGATGGTGATTTTGGTGAAAAAGGGAAAGTGTAAAAATATTTTGATGTTTGAGTTTGTGTGATTATGATCCTGAAGAAAATGAAATGGAAAAAAGTATTGGCTAATCCAAAGAATCATTCCAATGGGAATGACAAATCAACTCAAAACCTTCCTCCAATGGTGTCTAGATATTCGATTGATTCGTACGAAGTGCAAGACTTAAATGGAGGTGAGGATTCAAGCATATCCCCTGACAAGTCTACGGTGCATCAAGAACTCACAACCACGTCCACAATTAACCTAGTCAAACCGAATCAACGTGCACTACGAGGAGGAATGAAAATGATTTGAAGTAGCACACCCAAGAGGAATTCTCCCTTGGATTAGCCAACTTAAAATCTAGCTACTCATAATAAAAGGAAAGACAAGCATAATGTAAAGAGACATAATGAAGAAATGAAGCATGGATATTAACTTAATGCAAGAAATCTTAAACTATGAAGAAAAATATTCAATACCCATTTTAAAAGCTTGAAGTGAAGAAAACTTAATACAACAATGGTGAAATCCAAAATGTATCCAAATTTCCACTTTATTAATAACTTTGACTAACTTGAAGTAATTAAATCCAAAGTTAAGTTAAAAAGCATGTAATGAGGGCATTAAATATGCAATATTTTATCCTCATCACACTCCCAACTTAAGTTTTGCTAGTCCCTAGCAAACTAAATATAAAAATTAAGCAAACAAAAATAAACCTACACTAATTTTGCTATTGCATTTAGCATATGCAACAAGCCTTTAAACCCATAGGTGATACCTAGTGGACGAGTTTTGTCTCATGAAGGCTTCTAGTGAAGGAACCTACAAACTTCTTTTCCTCGTATCCAACATTTAAAGCATATGCTCATGTCCTAACTAGCATTGGGATATCAACAATTTCTTTGTCCAATACACCTAAACTAATCACACATGAATCACATCATAGCCTTAAATACTATTCTAGAGTATCCACCTACACTTTCCATTTCAAAACTCGTGTGTGTGTGTGTGAAATGAATATCTAATTTAAACATTTACTCAATGGAATCTACATTTACTTTGCTATCCATATTCAGCTTTGATGCAAAACTCACCAAGGGTTTCTTTAAAAAATGAATAACTCAATGATTATCCGAGCATGCTCTCTATGTGTATATGTGAGATAGAATCATGCGTACAAAACGAAGTATGTTCACGTATAATCTAAAAATGAAGCACATGTATACAAATGAAACAACCTTGGCATAATCTCTTGAAAGGAATGTTAGGGCACTAGATAACAAAATTAACTCCTCTTTTTCTTTAAAAGTGTGATTTCCCCATGCTTTTTCAAGATCATTTAGGACTTTTCAAAGGTTAAAATGGGGTCTTGGGTGATATCTAGGCAAAAGAAATGAAGGATATAGGATAACAAAAAGGGTTGTTCCCAGTGGATGACCTTTATTTCAAAAAGGTCTCCCTTTATAGGATTTCTAGGCTAACACCATCACTTCACTCTTTATTTCTTTTTCTTCTTTTCATTAATATTTTCCTTTTTTCATTGATTGTTCTTTCTTCTTTCACCCCTTTCTCTCTCCTTTTTTATGGGATTTCTCATTCTTTTTCATTCAACATTTGAATTCCACATCATTCATCCCTTTTTGTTGAGTTTCTAGCATACTCCTTATCTTTTATAATCACTCATACTCAGCACTAGGAACAACTAAGGTGAGGTAGATTTTATCATTTTGCATTGGCTTGGTCAAATGTGTGGCATGGAAACGAATTTACAATTAAGGTTTAATCACGGCACTAGGGATAAAATTTTTACAAGAAAAAGACAGAGGTTCAAATCAAATCAAGGATGGTCTAAGATCATTTCTATCTAGGCATGGGAGAGCATTACATATCTCAAGACAAAGTCAATCAACTACCCAGATGCACCTAACCAAAACAAGCACAATCAGATTATTGAACACATTTGGAATTTGAAAAAGTGTTCTTTGAGTAAATGTAAGTGTAAGTTCCCTCCAACAAGGATTGACACTAAATCTCGCATGGGTACTTATATCATCCCCGCAATGCACGCCAAGCTCTAAAATGTGGATTCAATCAGTAAATCGCTGAAATAACACATTCAAGGTGCACTATGGTTGAGTTCAAAAGAAAGCACATATGTGATACTCTAGCATAGGATAAACTTCTGTGGTGTACACATGTGTTCAAAGTTCAAAAATGAATATCAAACAATCACAAATCCCATGACAATTAGAATAAGGGAATATAGTTCAATATTACATATTTTTCAAAAAAAAATGTCCCAAATTTTCACATTTCCAACTATTCTATATCAAAAGTGGTGGAATATGTAAATGGTGCATCTAACCCCCCGAACTTGAACCATGCATTGTCCTCAATGCATAAGAAATCATGCAATGAGAAAAATGAAAGAAACATGAGAAATGAGAAACTACCTTTTTTTTTTCTTTATACACTTTAAAGGGAAAATGAAACATAAAAAGCTTATTTACACCTCCAAACTTAAACTCGCACATGATATTGAATAAATTTGTTATGATGTCACTCTAAATGAATTAAGTCAAAAATTATAAGGTTCTTTCTCCCAACCATAACTTGGATAACTCGGTGTAACATAGTAGTCAGGGTAAAAGTTTTTGGAGGCCAATATTGAATTTGAACTTTAGTATGCAAAGTATTGAACCATATAATTTTATGGCTACTCACTAGTGTCCATACTCATCAGAAATCTCATACACATTTTCAAAATTTTAGGCATTTAATATATTTTCATAAAAATTATGATACATTGCATAAAACACAAACTACAACATGCTACATACAAATGAGATGACATACATTGGACGATGATGAAAATCACAAGACTTACTTATGTCGTCCAAAATCACCTTCAAACTTGACGCTTAACCTTCCCTGGCAACGGTGCCAAAAATGCTTGAGTGTTTCCGTTGTATTCCCTAATATCCGGACATTATCCCTCAATATATGTATGACTTATTGAGATAGAGAAGTCTCACTCTCCCTCAGAATGATGAAAGAAATGGGGAAATGGAATAATGGTGGGTGAACAAAATGTGTGCGTGTGAACAATAGTGCTCCCCAAGTGCAAAGAGACTTTCGAGTATCGTGTTTTACCTATAATTCGTATTCTATGGTTGTCTCCTCAGAGAAGGAAGTCGAATTGTGGTGAATGTGATTTTGGTGAATGTGAGTTTGTGTGATTGTGTTCTTGATGAAAATGAAATGGAAACAAGTGTTAGCTAATCCGAAGAGGTCATTCCAATAGGAATGCCAAATCGACTCAAGACCTTCTTCCAATGGTGTGTATATGTTCGATTGATTCGTAGGAAGTGCAAGACTAAAATGTAGGTGAGGATTCAAGCATACCCCGTGACAAGTCTATGGTGTATCAAGAACTCACAACCACTTCCACACTTAACCTAGTCAAACTGAATCAACGTACACTATGAGAACGAATGAAAATGAGTTGAGGTAGCACACCCAAGAGGAATTATCCCTTGGATTAGCCAACTTAAAATCTAAAATTTAGCTATTCATAATAAAAGAAAAGACATGCATAATGTAAAGAGACATAATGAAGAAATGAAACATGGAACTTAACTTAATACAAGAAATCTTAAACTATGAAAAAAAATATTCAATACCCTTTTTAAAAGCTTGAGGTGATGAAAATGGTGAAATCCAAAATGTAGAACTAAACTTGAAATACACTTAAAATAAATTAACATTAAAGTGCAAGAATTAAGGATTACAAGAGATTTAAAACTTACTACAACTGAAATAGAGAAGAAAATGCAAAAAAATAAATTTCTCTAGGTTAAACTTCATCTTCTTCCTTGAGCTTTCTAAGCTTAGGTATCCTATCTCCCTTGAATGTGAGTGTGAATGCTAAATTTATTCTATATGACCCTTGCAGTTTCGTCCATGGTGGTCCCCCTAGGTGTGTGACAGGTTTCCCATCCATAGGAGGTTGAGTTAATGCATTACACAGGCTAGGAATAGTCTAGCCTACAAGCCACCTTGCCTTCATCTTCCTCTCTCCTCCTTTCCTATCCTCCATCTTCCTTTGCTGACTTTGGTGTGCAGGAGGCATGTATGTATGTAGAATATGTCAAGGGACAAGTGGGAGAATTATAGGTGGGACCCCTAAGCAAGTGGAGCATGAGTTGTAGGTGTTTTGGGCATTCATGGCAAAACCTTCAGGAAGGTAAAAGTAAACCTTTCAGAAGGTAAATTCCATTAAGCTAAACCTTCCGGGATATCTTCTAGAAGGAGATAGCTCAGGACTAGTTCTCGTAGAATTGTCATAACTTTGGATCCAACAATCCAATTGAGCTGAAATTTTCACACAATACACGGGTCATCCTAATCTATAACTTTCATGTTTTGAACTTTGTCAAATTTGAAGTTGATTATGGTAAAAAAATTGGAATACAAAGGTAATAATGCAAAACCTTTCAGTTCCCAGTGGGCAAAACTTTCCGGAAGATTGATGCAAATCTTCCAGAAGGTTTCCTTCCAAATGCATTTTTTCTTACTTTCTTCACCTTCCAAGCCTCCCAGTTCTCATGTAATGTATCCATATCTTCACCTTTCATCCACACTTAGTTGCCAAGTTCCAAAAGCAATCATTTATGCTATAATTACCTACAACATCAAAATTTCCTCTTTGTTCATAACTTTGACTAACTCTTTGTAATTAAATGCAAAGTTAAGTTAAAAAGCATGTAATGAGACCATTAAATATGCAATATTTTATCCTCATCTTTGGGTACAGGCTAAGCTTGTCCTAGCATGTTCAATGCCTCAAATCACTTTCTATTGATGGGAAGCCTGCACACACAGGCTATGGGGAGCCTCATGGACGAAAATGCAAAGGTCTTACACCATATATTCAACATTCACACAAGCTTTTGAAAAGTGGAAGGTTACCTGAGCTTTGGAGCAGTTTAGAGATTGAAGTTCCCAATGAAGAAGTTGAAGTTCGAGAAAGAGAAAATTATTTTATTTTTTTGTATTTTCTTCTCCATTTTAGTTGTAGTAAGCTTTAAATCACTTGTAATCTTTACTTCTGGGGCTTTAATCACATTTATTTCAAGTATATTGTAAGTCCAATTAAAGTTTCTTGAAACTACCATGTTTGTATTTGAGTTTTGCATTCAAGCTTTACATACGGGTATTAAATGAATTTATTTTCGTAGTTTAATTTTTCTAAGTATTAATATAAGTTTTACTCTTCATTTCTTTACTATGTGTCTTTACATTATGCATGTATTTCCTTTTATTATGAGTAGCTAGCTTTTAAGTTGGCTAATCCACGGGAGAATTCCCCTTGGGTATGCTAAATCAACTCTTTCCCATTCCTTCTCATAGTGTAAGATGGTTTGGTTTGGCTAGGTTGACTGTAGACTTGGTTGTGAGTTCTTACTACATCGTAGACTTGTCACGGGGTATGCTTGAATCCTCACCTCCGCTAATCAACTAGCAAACCTCAAGTTGGGGGTGTGATTAGCACAAAACATTTCATATTTTTCATGTTATTATGCCCCATTATACATTTTTTTGGTTGTGACTTTGGTGAGAAATGCGTTTAATCTTGTCATTAATGGAGTTTTGTGTAAATGTAGGTGAAAATATGTAAATAGCTTGAGTTAAGTCCCCATTAAAGTGTTTGAAGTAAATGAAGATGAGTGGATCACTTAAAGGAAGGATTGAAAGGTGAAGGATCCAAGAAAAAATCATTTTGGATGAAAACCTTGCAAAAGGTTTGACTAAAAACCTTTCGAAAGGTTTTGCCTTGGTCTGCCTATTCATTGCCAAAACCTTACGAAAATTTGTGTCTACTGGAATGAACCTTCCGGATGGTTTTTTTTACTAGTTTTCCATTTTAACTATTGTTGCTCAAACCTTTCAGAAGGTTTGTGTTGACCTTTTGAATGGTATTGCCCAGAATGCCCAGACAGCCTGCAACTCAAGCTCTGCCATTTGGGTGCCCCACCTACACTTCTCCCTTTTTTATCGTAACATATCTTACACATATACAAGCCTCCCCTTACCTCATGTTTGACATTGAAGCCCATGGCATTAATGACGAGGAGAGAGAAGAGGCAATGTAGGAGAGTTGCAGGCCAGGCTTATCCTAGCTTACCTAAGCCATCAAATCAACCCCTTTTGATTGGAAGCCTATCACACACCTATGGGGCTCTCTATGGACGAAAATGTACCATTCATTGTGAATTATTCAGTTGTATTGCATTGTAGAGAGACAAAGCTTAGATGTTTACATCTCTTTCATCCATTTCACTTGTAATCTGTTGCAGGAATCTTGTAAGCTTCATTTAATGTCTTTAATGTCTTTTATTGCAAGTACATTGCAAGTTAAGTTCTACATTTTGGATTTCACCATTATTGCAAGAAGTTTTCTTCATTTCAAGTTTTAAAATGGGTATTGAATGTTTTTATTCCTAGTTTAAGTTTCCTTGCATTAAACTAAGTTTCAATATTCATTTCTTTACAATGTCTTTTCATTACATTTATGTTGTTGCTTTAAATATGAGTAGCAAATCCAAGGGATAACTCCTATTGGTATGTTATTTCAACTCATTTTCATTTCTCCTTGTAGTGTACGTTGATTAGGTTTGACTGAGTTGAGTGTGGATGTGGTTGTGAGTCCTTGATATCCCATAGACTTGTCACAGGGTATGCTTGGATTCTCACCTCCATTTTAGTCCTTTGCTACACACGAATCAATCAAGCGCCTAGACCCCATTGGAGGAAGGTTTTGAGTGGATTTGGCCTCCCCATTGAAATGACCTCCTTGGATTAGCCAACACTTGTTCCATTTTATTTTCTATCTCAAACACCAATCACCAAACTCAAACATCAAAGATTTTTATACTTTTCCTTTTTTACCAAAATCACCTTCAACACGGTTTACCTCCTTCCCTAAGGAGGTGACCTTGAAATATGATTTCCATGTAAAACATGACACTCGAAAGTCTCCCTACGCTTGGGAGCACTTTTGTTCACACACGCACACACATTTCATTCAACACACCCGTTTTCCCAATTCTTGCATTGAACCTGAGTGAGAGTGACACTCACCCACACACATAAGCCATATAAACATAGAGGATTCATGTTCAAAAATTAGAGAATGGAACAAAAAAAACTAAGCAGTGTGGACGTGAATGTGCGCTCTTGATACAACGTAGACTTGTCATGGAGTATGACTAAGCCTACGCCTCCACATTAGTCCCTCACTTCCTACAATTAAATCAAGTACTGAGACACCATTGCTAGAATGTTTTGAGTTGATTTGACATTGTCATTGGAATGACTTCTTCGGATTAGCCAACCTTTTTTTTATTGCATTTTTATCAATAACTCCACTCACCAAAACACACAACTACAAGATTTAACACTTTTCATTTCTTTGCAAAATCACTTTCACCATAATTCAACCTCCCTTCCATAAGGAAACGATCTTGGAATACCCATTCCAACTGAAACATGACTCTTAAGTCTTTCTTCGCTTGGGAAGCAATTTTGCACACACACAATTTCATTCACACACAAGTTTTCCACATTTCTAGCGTTGAACTTGAGGGAGAGTGACACTCACCTACACACAAATGCCATATACACATTCAAGGGTTTTTGTTTGGAGATTAGGGTGAAAAGCTAGTCAAGTAGGGTCATCCCAATATGATCGGAGTTTCCCTTGAAAAATGGAGAGTCGAGAATTTCAAAAGAGCACTTTTTGTCCATGCTCAAATGTCTTTCTCACAATGGATTTTTCATGAAAATCTTTGCCCTTTCTTTTTGAATTTTTAAGGTCTCGTATGCTTATCTATGGATTTCCTCCAATTCATTCAACTCCAACTTCCTATTTTCTCTAGTTATTCTAAAATTGAAGTTCAAGATTTTGATGGCCCAATATACCTTGTGTCTCATCTGTAATGGCAAGTGACAAGCCTTTCTAAAGACCAGCCTATAGGGAGATATACCTAGGATGGTCTTGCAAGCGGTGCGGTAAGCCCACAAGGCATTGGTCAATCTAAGTGACCATTCCTTCTGATTTGGGTTTACAATTTTCTCTAGTATGTTCTTTTTCTCCCTATTGGCCGACTTGGCTTGGCCATTAGTCCGCGGGTGATAAGCGGTGGACACCTTTTATGTTACACCATATTTATGTATTAAAGAGGCTAATGATTTATTACAAAAAAAAGAGACCCACTATCACTTATCATTGCACGAGGTATCCCAAACCTTGAAAAAAAAATTTCTTTTAAAAACTTAACCACGACTCGATGCTCATTGGTCTTGGTTGGGATTGCCTCTACCCACTTGGACACGTAGTCCACTACGCATAGGATATAAAGGTAGCAAAAGGACATAGGAATGGACCATGAAATCGATGCCCCAACAATAGAATATTTCAATAACAAGCATAGGTAAGAGGGGCATCGTGTTCCTATTGGTCACACTTCCCAACCTTTGACACCTATCACATTCTTTGCAAAATAAAACACAATCTTTATTTAGAAGGGACTAATAAAATCTGGATTGTAAAACTTTAGCTGAAGTTTTCTTGGAATAGAAGTGCCCACCATATGCCTTAAAATGATAGAAATAAATGACATCAGGCTGTTCATTTTTTGGCACACATCTCCTAGTGAATTGATTGGGGCAATATTTGAACAAGTACAGGTTGTCAAAATAAAAGTACTTCACATCCATGATGAGTCTTCATTTCTCCTCCGGGCTCCAATGCGGAGGCATTTGTCCTATGGCAAGAAAATCACAAAATCAACATACCACTAACAAACCAAATAAATAGAAAATAATTGCTCATCGAAAAAGAAATCAGGGATGGGGATGTGTTCTTTTGTATCTTTGACGACAAGTCGTGACAAATGGTCTGCCACCTTATTCACGACTCCTTTTTGGTCTTTGATGATCAAGTTGAATTCTTGGAGGACGAGGGGTTCACCTAATGAGTCTCAGTTTCACATCCTACTTAGACAACAGATACTTCAAAGCAGAGTGATTAGTGTAGACTATAATAGGTGAACTAATAATGTATGACCTAAATTTGTCCAATGCAAATACTACAACTAGTAACTCTTTTTCAGTGGTAGTGTAATTCATTTATGCTTCATTCAGAGTTTTGCTAGCATAATATATTACATATGACTTTTTGTCTTCCGTTGGACCTAACATTGAGCCGACCGTGTAATCACATGTGTTGCACATGAGCTCAAATGGTAGTTTCCACTAGGGTGGTCATAAGATTGGAGGTAAAGTGAACAAGTTTTGAGTTTTTTAAAACATGTCTCACAATCATCTGACCACACAAAGGGAACATCCTTTGCTAGCAAATTAGTCAAGTGTCTTGCCAATGTACTAAAATCTTTTATGAATCTACGATAAAAACCCGCATGGCCAAGAAATGACTTGATGATGAGTGAATAATATTGCATATTTGAAGGCCTCATTACATGCATTTAAACTCAACTTTTGCATCTAAGTGCTTAGTGTTAGCCAATTTTATGATTAATGTTGATATTTCGATGTTGCATGTATTTATTGCTTAAATCATTGATTTTAGGACCTTGCAACTACGATGGCTGTGTGGTGAAGGCATAGACACAATACATGAAGATTTGGATGCTTAAAAGTGAAGAAATCAAGGAGGTTTTGGTGTTTGGGAACAAAGGCACCAGCTGCCACATCTTTTGAAAGTAGAGCTTCGGTGTTCCTCCATTTTGACCATGATCCACTTTAAATCTGAACAAGTTGTATCGTGCCTTCTGTATCGTGCCAAAATTTCAGCTCAATCCAACGGTTGGATCAAAAGTTATGACGATTTTATAAAAAGTGGTCCAGAGCAGAAAAACAGTACCGGTACGCCCAACTCTAGTAGCTTCGAAGTACCGGTACGCTCCTGAAGTCATGCCTGAACCTCCTGCAACTCAACTCCACTTGCTTGGGGGTCCCACCTATAATTCTCCCACTTGATCCCCAACATTTCCTTACATATTCTCATGCCTCTCTTACACATTTGGAAGACTTTGAAGGCCTATGGCATTTATGGAGGATGGAGAGAAAGTGGGCTGCCAGGGAGTTGTTGGGTAGGCTACTCTTAGCCTATCAAGACCCACCCATTCAACCTCCTCTTGATGGGAAGCCTGCACACACCTTAGGGGACCACCATGCACGAAAATTGAAGGTATACACTCCATTATGTTCAGCATTGAAGAGCATTGTGGGTTTGGCTACCTAAGCTTAGAAAGCTCCCAAGGAAGAAGATGATGAATAGTGCTATAGTGTGAGAAATTTATGTTTTTGCATTTTCTTCCATCTTTTCACTTGTCTTTTAATGTAAGGCTCTTTTAAGCTTAATTTATTGTCTTTAATCTCATTCCTTTCAAGTATATTGCAAGTTTAGTTACATGTTTTAGATTTCACCATTGTTGTATGAGTTTTTCCACTTCAAGCTTTAAAATGGGTATTGTATATTTTTCTTCATAGCTTAAGATTTCTTGCTTTAAGTAAAGTTTCATGCTTCCTTTCATCAGTATGTCCATTTATATTATGTATTTCCTTCTTGCTTTCATGAGTAGCTAGATTTTAGTTGGCTAATCCAAGGGACATTTCCTCATGGGTGTGCTACTTCAACTCATTTTCTCTCCTCCCCTCAGTGTACGATGGTTCGGTTTGACTGGGTTGAGAGTGGACATGGTTGTGAGTCTTTGATATCCTATAGGCCTAGTCACGGGTTATACTTGGATCCTCACCTCCATTTGGTTGTGAGTTATTAATACACCATAGACATTGTCATGGTGTATGCTTGAATCCTCACCTCCATCTCGTCCCTAGCTTCTCACGAATCAATCGTTTATCTATGCACCATTGGATGAAGCTTTCGAGTTGAGTTGGGATTTCCATTGGAATGACCTCTTTGGATTAGCCAACACTTGTTTTCTTACATTTTCATTAAGAACACAACTCTCCAAAACACAAACAAAAGATTTTACACTTTCTTTTTTTGACAAAATCACATTCACACAATTTGAACTTTCCTTCCCTGAGGAGACGACCTTGAAATAGTTTTCCAAGTAAAACACCGACATTCAAAACACTCCTTGCGATTGGGGAGCACTTTTGTTCACATTTTATATTTCACACATTTTGTTCATTCCATTTCATACCACCATTCCGTTGTCCTTTCTCTTGCATGAATCCGAGTGAGAGTGACACTCACCCACACATATAATCCATATACATATTTGAGGGTTAATGTTAGGAGCTTAGGAACAACAACGTTTTCAAACAATCACATGACATCCTTGACGACTTTTGGAGTGGGGAGGTTAGAAATTACTTCCACCATGGATTTGTCTACTTCAATCCCCTATGAGGACACGATGTGCTCGAGCACAATCCTTTGGGTTACCATGCAGTGGCACTTTTCCTAATTTAGCACTAATTTCTTCTCTTCACATATCTCTAGCACGCTCTCCAAAATTTCCAAGCAACCATTGAATGAGTCCCTAAACACTGAAAATTCATCCACTAACACCTCCACAATATTCTCCACCTTGTCACTAAAAAATTCCATCATACATCTCTTAAGACTTCCCGGGGCATAACACAACCCAAATGGTATGTGGTGATATGCAATGTTACCGAAGGGGCACATGAATGGCAAGAAGCAGTAGAAAAGATGTCAAACTACACTCTCCAACACTTGGTCGAGGAATGCCAAGGGGAAATGATCTTTTCTTGTGCATAAGTTGTGTTCTTGATAATCATTGCAAACTCTCTAATCGGTAACCACCCTTGTTGGAATCAACTCATTCTCTATATTTTCTACCACAACGACTCTCAACTTCTTTGGTACTACTTGTGTAGGAATAACCCATTTACTATTGCCAATTGTAAAGATAATGCCTGCGCCAACTAGAGCACTTCATCTTTTACCATATCCTTCATGAAAGGTTTTAGCCTCCTTTGAGGTTGTCAGGACGGTTTAGAGTCTTCTTCTAAATAGATGATGTGAATGTAAAAGAGGGGACTAATCCCTTTGATGTCATCTATAGTCCAACTGATGGCTCTTTTGTGACTCCTCAAAACTTGCCACAATTCCTCTTCTAGCCTTAGCTCCAAAGAAGATCTTATCACCACTGGGAACGTCTTGTGCCCTCAAAGAAATGCATACTTAAGTGTAGATGGCAATGGTTTCAACTCCAAGATTGATATTTGATTAGCACAAAATATTACATATTTCATGTGCTAATACATTCCTTTTTTACTTGCTTTTGGGGATTAAATGAGTGAAATTGTGTTACTTGAGCTATTAACGAAGAATTGTGGTGTTTGCAGGTAAAAAAGATGAATGGTGTTTCGTAAATCCCTCTCATATGGTTTGAGGTGAATGATGATGAAAGGATAGCTTGAAGATAGCTCAAGAGGAAAAGAAATCAAGAAATCAGAAAACAAGAGAAAACCCACCGGTATTCCATACTGGTAGGAGTTGGCTATTGGAGTTCGACCTACCGATATGTCATACCAGTAGGTTGCACTGATATAGCCTAGTTTCTGCTGCCTTGAGGGTCCCAACAAACGTTCTCCTACTTGCCCCTACCACTTCTAACACCATGGACATCCCTCTTGCACCTTCTCTTTGACTTTTGGAGCTTTGGTGATCAATAAGAAGAGAGAAGAGGAGAGATGATGGGTGTGTAGACAAGGTCTGCACCACCCATGTATAACACACTCTTTTGCAAGCTTAGGGAGGAAGATCACATCACCTAGCTAGGGCATCACTCCATGGACATTTTTGGCATGGAGATACACCATAATGGAGATAAATTGTAATACAGAGAGATAGTATAGGAAGAAGATGAATAGTGTTTGAGAGAGAAGTTGAGATTTTTACAATTTCTTTCAAGCATTGTCTTCCAATTTCATGTAAGAATTTTCTAAGCTTTATTTGAAGTCTTTAATGCCATTTATTTCAAGTTGCTTTTGAGTTTAATCTCTGATTAAAGCTATCACCATTAATGTTTCTGTGTTCTTCAATTTCTTAGTTAGAAATGGGTATTGAATACACTTTAGTTTAACTTATATTTTCCTACATTTATTTAGCTTGAATCTCATTTCTTCATAATATATTCTCATTTCAATGTTGTCTTTACCTTAAGCATGAGTAGCTAAGCTTTGCAGTTGGCTAATCCAAAGAAGACCTCCTCTTGGGTATGCCATTTCAACTCCTTTTCTTTCCTTCTCTCAAAGTACAGTGGTTCAATTTTACTGGGTAGAGGATGGATGAGATCGTGAGTCTTTGATATTCCGTAGACTTGTCACATTTTATGCTTAGATCCTCACTTTTCTTGTCCCTAGATTCCTATGAATCAATCATTCAGCTATGCTCTATTGGAGGAAGGATTCGAGTTGAACTGGTATTCCCATGCGAGTAACCCTTTGGATTAGCCAACACTTATTCCCCATATAAATTTCATCACAACACAACCCACAAACCAACTCCAAACGAAAAATGATTTTACACTTTTCTTTCACCAAAATTACCGTCATAATGATACACCTTCTTCCCTAAGGAGACGATCTTGGAGTACTCTCCAAGAAAAACTTGACATACATAAGTCTTCTTGTGTTTGGGAAGCATTTTTGTTCATTCACAACTTAAATTTCCATCATTCCATTTCATTTTCTTCTTGTCCTTTCTTTTGACATCATCTCAAGGGAGAGTGACACCCCACTTCACACATATGTAAAATATACATTGAGGGAGATGTTAGGAAGTTAGGAACATGCACAAAAAAAAGTCAAGCATTTTTGGCGTCGTTGTTTGAGAAGTCAAACGTTGAATCAAGGAGGTGATTTTCGAACAACGGAGGTAAGTCTTGTGATGTTCATCATGGGGTGAGATACGTTGATCCTTGTACATATTTTTGTTTGTTTATTTTTTCAATTTGTAGATAGTTTTGTTACATGTGGGGACGAGATGATCAAAATCGACTAGTTAGACAACCCTTAGCCCCCAATATGAACATTGTCCAACACCCACCTAAGGTTACGGGTGACAACTTTGAGAAAATGGATGCCAACCCAATTATGCAAAGGGGTGGGGAAGTGCAAGAACCTAGAGTCACCAACCACAAATGCATTTTTCTTTTCCTAAAAATGAAGGGAACAATATCCAAATTGTTCCTCTGATGAGGTCAACGAGGGAGTTCCTCCAACCAACTCGTAGCACCGCACCCTAATGCATCCACTTGCTGGTCCAAGCTCAGGTCTTCCTAGTAAAGTTAGGGATGTTGCAGCTACTTCCTACATTCCACGGAATTGAAAAGGAAAATCCTTACTTGCAGGTAAGGGAATTTGAGGATATAGTTGCAACCTTCAATGCTAACTATGGTATGGAGGACATAACTCGCTTAAAATTGTTTCCCTTCTCCCTTAGAGATAAATCCAAATCATGTTTGTATGCCTTGAGACCATTCTACATCACATCTTGGAACCAAATGTTCTCTGAGTTTTTAAACAAATTTTTTACAGTTCATAGAACCACCACTTTGAAAAAAAAATTCAAAAATTTTTGGAGAAGCCCATGAGCAATTCTACCAATGTTGGAAGCAGTACAAGGAGTTATTGCAATCCATCCAACATCATGACTTTGAATAATGGCAAGTGGTTAGTTTTTTCTCCGAGGGAACTACACCAAGCCATAGTTAATTCATTGACATGATGTGAAATGGTGAGTTTTTGAACAAAGACCCTGATGAGGCATTTGATTACTTTAATACAATGGCACAAAATGCACAAACATGGAACATTATGGATGCTACCGATGTTCCAAGGTCTTCAACTCAAGGGGGAGGGATTTATGACTTAAGAGACCTGGAAGACTTGATTTCCAAAATTTCTAAGTTCTCATGGAAAGTTGAGAGTCTTGAAGTAAATAGGAGACACAAGGTGTATAATGTTTCAAAGATAGATAAGTTTTGCTCAATTTGTGAGAGTGTGGAGCATTCCATATCGGATTGCCCTAACATTTTGGCACTTAAGGAAGTGTATCACGAGAGAGTGCATGCCCTTAACCAAACAAGGCAATCATTCTATCCACATTCAAACACTTATAATCTGGGGTGGAGTAATCACCGGAAATTTTGTTGGAGAAATGAGAATCTCATTTCTCATGGTTCTAATGCATATTCACCTCTCATGCCTCCTAAGTAAGGTCACTACCAAAGTCAAGGGCAAGCGTCTAGCTCACAATACCCCTGTACCACTCCACAAGGGTATTCATCAAGCCCACCACCCCATAATTTTTAACCAAGTCCACCTCCCCAATGCTTCTTCCAACAAGGACCATCCAATCCTCCCACCTACCAACCTCCCCCTAAGAGGATTTTGGAGGATGTGTTTTACAATTTCATCCAAAGCCAAACCACTTTTAACAATAACATTTCGGCTCAACTCACGAAAATTACCAATGTCATAGGGTTATCACCATAATAAAAAAGGAAATTCCCCGCTCAAACCAAAGAAAACATAAAGGCCCAACATGTGATTGAGTCATTCAATCCCACCAAAGAGAGTTGCGAGCAACTCAAGGCGGTCATCACCCTTCAAATGGCAAAAAATTTGATAAAACCATTGTGCCAAAGGTTTCACCCAAAGCCACATTGCCAAAAGAATAAGACATCATGGGTGATACCAAGCAGGGTGAGGTGAGTGATGAGGTGGTTGAGAAAGAAAAATTGATTGATGATAATGTGATTGTTTGCCCCATGCTTGCTCCTTTTCCTAATTGTTTCAAGCCACCTGTCAATGTGGCTAATTATTTTGATATACTTGAAATGTTTAAGCAAATAAAGATCAACATCCCACTCCTTGATGCCATAACGCAAATTCCATCTTGTGCTAAGATCTTAAAGGATTTGTGCACCGTGAAGCGGAGATTCAATGTGTACAAGAAGGCATTCCTCACCGAGAAAGTGAGCTCAATCTTGAGGATGAACAGTCCTCTGAAGTTTAAAGAGCTTGGAAGTCCCACAATTGCCATAACAATTGGGAATTTCTTAGTAGAGCAAGCATTGCTTGATTTGGGTGCTAGTGTGAATCTTATTCCATACTCCGTGTACCAACAACTACACCTCGAAAAGTTGAAGCCTACTCCAATCACACTTCAATTGGAAGACCACGGTGTCCGAACACCAAGGGGATTAGTTGTGGATGTTTAGTGCAAGTAGATAAATTTTACTTTCAGGTTGATTTTATTGTGCTTGACACTCACCCAATTACAAATCTTAGCTCTGAAATCCCCGTAATACTTGGTAGACGCTTTCTTGCTGTATCTAATGTTGTGATGAATTATAGGAACGGTCTTATGAAGCTAGCATTTGGGAACATGATTGTGGAGCTCAACATGTTTAACTTGTGCAAGCAGCCGGGTGATGATGAGGAGGTGCATGAAGTCAATAAGGTTGACACCTTGGTGGAAGAACACTTGGAAATTGTGAGGATGCTAAAGTTCAAAGAGGAGGTGAATGTTAATCTAGAGGGAGTTAAGGAGCAATAGGAAGTAGAGAGTTTGAAAGTGGTTGAGAAATGGATCCCTATATTTTTGAAGCTCCCTCATAAAAAAAATAAAATTTTTCCATCGGATATATAAAAGCCCAAATTGGAGTTGAAGCCATTTCCTTCCCATTTTAAGTATGCATATCTTGGGAACGATGAGACATTTTCGGTGGTGATTAGCTTAACATTGGATAAAACACAAGAAGAAGAGCTTTTTGAGGTGTTAAGAAGGCATAAAGGGGCTATCAGTTAGACAATTGTCGATATTAAAGGATAAGCCCTCTCATTTGTACTCATCGGATCTATCCTGAAGAGGACGCCAAACCATCTCGGTAGCCACAAAGAAGGTCGAACCCAATCATAAAAGATGTGGTAAGGGATGAGGTGTTGAAACTACTTGACATGAGCATCATTTTTTTGATTGCTAATAGTAAGTGGGTTAGTCTCACGCAAGTAGTATGCAAGAAGTTGGGATTCACTGGTGATCACAGGTTGGAGAGTTTGTATTGATTACCGGAAGCTTAACCTATGCACAAGAAAAGACCACTTCCCAATGCCATTTCTAGACCAAATATTGGAAAGAATAGCAGGGCATCTATTCTATTGTTTCTTAGATGGATACTCCGGCTACAATCAAATCGAGATTACATTAAAAGACCAAGAGAAAACCACCTTCACGAGTCCCTACCGTACCTTTGCTTACCGTTGCATGCCTTTTGGGCTATGTAATGCCCCTAGAACTTTTCAACGTTGGGTGATAGGGATTTTTAGTGATATGGTGGAGAAGATTATTGAGGTGTTTATGGATGAATTCTCGGTCTTTGGGAATTCTTTCAGTGGATGCTTGGAAAAGTTGGAAAAAGTTCTTGAGAGATGTGAAGAGAAAAGCCTAGTCTTGAATTGGAAAAAGTTTCACTTCATGGTGCCACAAGGAATTGTTCTCGGACATATCGTCTCAGTGAAAGGGGTTGAAGTTGACAAATCAAAGGGGGAGGGCGTCTCCAACATTGATACGCCGAGGGTTGTCAAGGATATCAATTCGTTTCTGGGCCATGCCGGATTTTACCATCGTTTTATTAAACATTTTAGTGCATTGGCCAGGCCCTTGACTAATTTATTGTCCAAGGACGTTCTTTTTGTGTGGTCGGATGATTGTGAGGCATCTTTTACAAAACTCAAAAGCATGTTTGTCACACCTCCGATTATGCGACCACCCAAATGGGATTAACTTTTTGAGCTTATGTGCGACGCGAGTGATTACACGATCGGTGTAGTGCTCGGTCAAAGGGCAGATAATATACCTTATGTAATATACTACCCTAGAAAAAATGCTCAATAAAGCTCAATTAAATTACACTAGCATAGAAAATAAGCTACTAGCGGCAATAATTGCATTGGATAAATTTCAGTCCTACATCATTGGTTCTCTAATAGTTGTTTATACTGATCATTCTGCTTTAACGTATTTGTTGTTTAAGTAGGATGCCAAATCGACACTTTTCAGGTGGATCCTCCTACTCCAAGAGTTCAATCTGACAATCAAAGACAAAAAGGGAGTGGAGAACGTGGTGGCATATCATTTATCTCGACTGGTGGTTGATTGTCAAAATTCCTTTTCTTTCCCTTAACCCCTAAATACTATCCCTCGAGATATGTAAGAAATGTATGCAAGAAGGGGTGGGTCGCTCTCCCTTGAGATAGTGTCAAAAGAAAGGGAAAAGGGAAAGGAAAGTGGGATGATGTAAATATGGGGTGTGTATGCACAAAAATGCTCCCCAATCGCAAGCAGACTTTTATGGGTCGTGTTTTACTTGGAAAGTGTTCCAAGGTCGTATTCACGGGAAAGGAAGTAAACCAAATTGAACGTGATTGTGAATCAAGCAAAGTGTAAAAATATTGGTGGTTAAGAGTTTTTTGGTGGAGTGTATTTTGGAGAAAATGAAATGAGAATTAAATGTTGGCAAAGTCAACAAGTCATTCCAATAGGAATACCCTTTCAACTCCAATCCCTTATCCGATAGAGCATGAATGAACGATTAATTCGGGGGAAGCTAGGGACAAGATTAGTGAGTATCTAAGCATAAACCGTGGCTAGGCCTATAGGATATCAAAGGCTCACCAATTTATCCACTCTCAACCCCGTCAAACCGAACCATTACTCTCATAAGGGAGGGAGGAGAATGAGTTGAAATTGTATTCCCAAGTGGGGGTTCCCTTTGGCTTTGCCAACTTAATGATTTAGCTACTCATGCTTGAAATGAAAATAACAGTGAAATGATAGTGCATTCTAGAGATATGAAGTTCTAAAGCTACTAAATGCAAGAAATCATCTGCTAAAAGTAAATGCATTCAAACCCATTTTATAGCTAAGAAAATGAAGAACATTGTTACTTTAATGGCGAAATCTTAAAGAGAGCATTAACTATCATTGAACTTGAAGGAGAATAACATTAATGACCTTAAAATAAAGTTCCAAGAATCCTTACAGAATATTACAAGACAATGTAATGATGGAAATGCAAAAAACTGAACTTTCTCTCACTAGGCACTATTCATCTTCTTCCTCATTCTTTCTCTCTCTATATTCTATCTCCCCCTTCCTGAATGCCAGTTCAATCCTCTCCCATTTCCCCAAAATGTGCATCAGAGATGCCCCCAGCTAGCTTGATGTGATTTCCAACATATAGCCCCTAAATTCAGGTGGGCTGGTGCAAGTTAGGCAGGCTTTGTCCTCACACTCTGTGCTGGTTAGGCAGTCTCTCTCTCCTATTTCCTCATTTATTATCTACCTTCGAAAAGTCCAAGAGGAAGTACATGAGGGGATGTTCTATGGGCTGGATGTGTTAGAGAAGCATGGAAGATCCGTTGGTAGGGCCCTCAAGATAGCAGAGCAGTTGATGTAGAATCTGGGTCTGTCAGGCAAAGCGTATCGGTATGCGTACCAGTACATCGAACTCCAATAGGGTAAGCATACCGGTACGCATACTGGTATGGTTTGGCTGATTTTTTCTATTTTCTAATTTTCTCTTCTCATTAGCTATCCCCTTGTTCTCTTTTCATCCTTTATTCAACTCAAGTGATGTGGGAGAGCCTTCAAAAGCTATATTCAACCTTTTTCAGCTGCAAACATGAAATATTAACATTACGACTTCGATTGACACAACTCCTAATATTTAATCACTAAAAACACTCAAGGAAATATGATTAGCACAAACAAATCATACAAAGTTTTGTGCTAATCACACCCCCCAACTTGGGTTTAGCTAGTCCCTTAGCAAAATTTAATTTCAAAACAACATAGTGCAACTTGAAAATGGTAATTCACATGAAAATTATCCAAAATTGAATATCCAAAATAAAAAATCCAAAATCCAAACTCAACAATCCAAAATCGCAATGCAATTAGCAAAATAAACATGGACAAAATGGGGAAGAACTGTGATATTTCATTAATGTGTTCAAAAGTTGGAGTACATGAAGTCAAATATCAAAAAGAGACAAAATTGCCCCATTCTCTAGAGATTCTTCTACTAGGCCAATGACTCCAACCTAATCAAGTACAACCCAACCCAAAAGAAAAATAAAAACTACATACCCTACTCCCCTTCTTCATCAGTGTCATCATCCCCATCATATTCACTCTCACCCTCGTCATTCTTATCTGAGTCATCATCATCACCCTCCTCCTCTCCATCACCTACTTCCACCACTGTGGAAGAGGAGGGTATAGGTCTAGAAGAAGCATCAGTAGGTGGTGGGGGTCCTCCTGGGATAGGCCTCCTAGGGAAAGTGTGCACTAATAGTTCCTTCATCATCGCCACCATACCCTGCATGGTAGCGTCTAGTGAATCCATACGCTGGTCCATTGAGCGTACTAGTGCAACTGTGGAAGCCCAACAAATGAAGATGCCCCGGGGGCCTCATAAATCGCCACCGTAGTCTTGACTCTCTTCCCCTGGCTCATAGCCTTTCTATTCTTCTTATTGGTCCTACCATTGGCACCAGTCTCTGGGGGAGTCTGCTAGTCGAACGCATAAGCCTTCACTTTGAAGTGCCTACACAATCGGGTCACCAAGTTCCCAAATGGTAGTTTGATCATAGGCTTTTGTGTCTCCGTAAAATCTTTCATTTCTTGCCAAATGAGGAGGCCGAAGTTAATTTTTTTTCCAAACACGACTACAACCACAAGGTTCAACTTCTCTACATTGGACTTCTTCTCCGCACCCCTTGGTGATAAATTACAATGAAGTAGCTTATTCATCAACCCATACGTAGGTTTCAACTACCCACTTTGCACATTTCCCTTGAAGGTGTTGGGGTCCTCATACATCAGTTCGACCAGTTCAGTCATCTTTTTGGGTTGAGGAACATTGTCAAGGTAGACAGGTGAATCGTCTGATAGCCTTTTGTAATCCCCCAAGAGTTTAGCAATGATATCGGGGGTCACCACAAGCGTTTTTCCCCTAACGTATGTTTTCAACACTTCAACATTATCCACCTCAGCAACCCTAAGTGTTTGGTAAAATTCTCTACATAATGAAAAATTGTACCCATCAACAGGCTCAAGCCAAAATTGAATACCTTGTGCTTTAATGATTTGGACCGCCTCATTCCTTGGGGTGAGAGAAATGGGGTCCAGGTATTGTTCACAAGTGACCCCTTTTTCCAGGATCAGCCGATCCCTAGCTCTTTCTTTGCCTTCTTCCTCAGTTCACTCCTATCGACACTTGACCCTTCTCTACTCCTCTTTCAACCTCCAGGGTTTTCGGGTGGAGGAGATTCTCGACCTGTGGTTTTGGTCCAGGCCATGCATAGCAACAGTGCCCCTATAGTAAAGAATTCAAGGATAAGCGAGAGAAGACCCCAATCGGTTCTTTGGCTTCAAGATAACCCTTTAACAATCGAGCCATTAAAATTCTATAGGGAGAATGGGGAGAATTTCAGGGGTTTGAGGAGAATCGGAACCTAGGGTTCCAAATTCTTCGATTTCACCAATTTAAGGCTTACGGATGAAAGGATTTTATGAATTTTAGAGAGGAAAGAAAGGATTTGGGTTTTGGGGTATTTTCGAGTGAAAGGGAGAGAGTTATGGCAAGAAATGATAATGAGGAGTGAGGGTTTAAGCTGAACGATTAGATTAAAAATCCTGACTTTTGGCATATTAGACGAAGCGTACCAGTACAACGAACTCCAGTAAGGTAAGCGTACTGGTACGTGTACCGGTACGGTTTACTCTAGTAGCCTCAGCGTACCGATACGCGTACCGGTACGGTTTGACTGTAATTTTCTCTGCTGATCAGCCCATCACAACCCTATTCCATTCTAGGACTCCCCCTTTTGCTTCCTAATACTGTCTTTATGACCTCTACTCCACCCTAAACGTGTACTCCACTTAACATCAAAAATTTTAGCCATCATGCCAAATTCATTAATGAAATTGCAATGCGATTTAAAATTTTTATACATTCAAAATACAAGGAATTAATTTCTATTGTTAATCATCAAAATGAACATCTAAGATACACATCTTAAAATTCCTAATTGAGGCATTCCTCAATCATGTCAAATATCAAAAGCATGAGCAATATTTCTCCATTTCGAAAGCGTGAGTTATTTAACACATTTCTCAAATGACTGAACTAAACCAACATGAACAAGCCATGGTCTTAGATACAAGGTTAAAGTATGCACCTACAAATTAATTTTTAACTTGTGTGTGTGCGAGTTAAACACGTAATTTGAGCATTTACGCAACAGGATTCACATTCGAATGTTTGGACAATCTCAGTTTCAATGCAAAACTCACCAAGGGACGCTCTTAATCAATAACTGCACTCGGGTTATCCTGGTATGCACTCCATGTGTACATGTGATATAGAATCTTGTATTCAAAGCAAAGTTTAACTCACATGCAATCCAAAAATGAAGTTCATATAAGAAAGTAAAGCGGCGTTGGCATAGTCTCATGAATAGAATGGTCATGCTTTGGATAGTAAAACATAACTCATCATTTTCTTTGAATTTATGCACCTCCCATGCTTCTCTAGATCACTTAGGACTTTAAAGGTTATAATGGGGCCTTGGGGTGATATCTAGATAAAAGAAATGACGGATATAGGGTAACAAAGATAGTTGTTCTAAGCGAGAGACCTTTATATTAGAAAAGCACTTCCCTTTTTATTGGATTTTGATTTTCTTATCATCACCACTCCCTTTGTTTCCTTTCCTTGACGATTTCCTTTTGTTTTCCACTTTTTTCCACCTTTTTTTCTCTTTTTCTGGTATTTTTCATTCTT
>CM042186.1:25858016-25885655 GCA_023539305.1 Ilex asprella | reverse complement strand
CTGTTCGCAAGACCCGTAATAAGAAGAGGAAAACGATGAGTTGGGGGGAGGGAGCTAGTACTTTGGGCTCTGATTCTGAGGCTCCTAGACCATCTTCATCTATCCTAGCTGTAGAACCTTCCATCCTGGGATCATCATCTACTGGACCATCCGCAATTACACCAGAACGCTCGATACCTTAGCGCTTAGAGGCTTTAGAGATGACAGTGCGTGGGTTTGTGGTGTTAGTGCAAGGTATTTTGTTAATCATGAAGGAGTTGTTCATGCACACATTTCCAAGAAGACCCATCCCGGGAGGACCCACAACAGAAACTGTTGGCCCCTCTGCCCCTATCCCCTCTGCCTCTATAGTGGTTGAAATGGATGATGATGATGAAGATATTTATGAGGTTTGATGAGCACAAAATATTGCATATTTAATGGACTCATTTCATGCTTTTTAACTCAACTTTTGTATTTAAGTACTTTGTGTTAACCAAAGTTATGATGAATGTTGAATTTTTGTGGTTGCAGGTAATTATAGTTTAAAAGGTGGATTTTATAACCTAGCAACTATGTTTGAAAGTTTGGTGAAGATATGGAAACTTTAGATGAGGTTTGGGAGGCTTAGAAAGTGGAGAATTCAAGGAAAAATGCATTAGGAAGGTTTTGCACACTAGAGTGAAGGATTTTGACACACTACCTCTGTTTTCCACATTTTTTACCATGATCTACTTTGAATCTGAGAAAGTTCAAAACATTAAAGTTGTAGATCTAGATGTCTTCCATATTTTTTCAAAATTTTAGCTTAATCTAACGGTTGGATCAACAGTTATGAAAAGTCTAAAAAAACTTATCTGAAGCAGACAAAGTGTACCGGTACGCAGTACTGGTACTTCGAACTCCAGTAGCTTAACAATACCGGTACGCTTATCTAAAAGTACCAGAACACCTGTAACTCATCTCCACTTGCTTGAGGGTCCCACCATTGATTCTCCCACTTTCCCTGACTTTCCCCCCATGGTCTGTTGTAGGCTTATCTTGTCCTACCTTGTGCAATGCATCAACTCAACCACCTATGAATGGGAGGCCTACACACACCTTGAGGGAACCCTTATGGATGAAAATAAAGGCTCACACTCTATATATTCAGCATTCACAAGTATTTCAAGAGGTGGCTACCTAAGTTTAGAATGCTCCAAGGAAGATGATGATGAATAGTTTAATAGAAATTTATGTTTTTGCATTTTCTTCTCCATTTCAGTTGTAGTAAGCTTGAAATCACTTGCAATCTTCATTTCTTGCATTGTAATCTCTTTTATTTCAAGTATATTTCAAGTTTAATGACATATTCTAGATTTCACCATTAATGCCTTCAAGTTTTTTTCATTTTTAGTCTTAAAATGGGTATTGAATATTTTTCTTAGTTTAAGTTTTCTTGCTTTAAGTTGAGTTCCATATTTTATTTCTTCATTACGTCCATTTACATTATGCTTGTCTTTAATGGTGAGTAGCTAGATTTAAGTTAGCTAATCCAAGAGAGACCTCCTCTTGGGCTATTTATTTCAACTCATTTTCATTTCTCCTCTCGGTGTACGATGTTTTGTTTTGACTGGGTTGAGAGTGGATGTGGTTGTGAGTCTTTGATATTCTGTAGGCCTAGTCACGGGTTGTGCCTGGATATTCACCTCCATTTGGTTGTGAGTTCTTGATACACTATAGGTATTGTCACGGTGTATGTTTGAATCCTCACCTTCATTTCATCCCTAGCTTCCCACGAATCAATCGTTCATCTATGCACCATTGGAGGAAGTTTTCGAGTTGAATTGACATTCCCATTGAAAAGACTCCTTTGCATTAACCAACACTTGTTTTTATTGCATTTTCATTCACAAACATAATCACAAAACTCAAACAAAATATTTTACACTTTTCCATTTTCACACAATCACCTTCACACACTTGAACTTTCCTTCCTTGAGGAGACGACCTTGGAATACCTTTTCAAGCAAAAAGCGACATTCAAAAGACTCCTTGTGCTAGGGGGGCACTTTTCTTCGCACATTTCATTTCAGACATGTTTTGTTCATTTCATTTTCCACCATTTCCTTGCCCTTTCTTTTGACATCATTTCAAGGGAGTGTGACACTAATCTTCATCCGTACATTATATATTTTGATGGATGCAGAGGGTGAGAGTGATTTTGATAGGGATGAAGATAGTGATGATGATGGAGATGGGGACAAGGAATATGAAGATTTGTGGTTTCAATCCTTTATTTTTTGTGTTGGATTGTACGTATCTAGGTTGGAGTCGTTGGCCTAGTAGAAGAACCCTTTGATCGTAGGTCATTTTGTCTCTTTTTTATGTTTGACTCCATCTACTCCAACTTTGAAACACATTAATTGAATTCCACAATTTTTATTTCTATCTCTCCAATTTTATTTCTACAATTGCATTATGATTTATGTATGTTGATGGTTTGGGAAAATTGTTTAATTAAATGGATTTTTGTATGTTAAGACTCTTATTTTGAAAATAAACTTTGCTAGGGACCAGCAAAGCTCAAGTTTGGGGGTGTGATTATTACAAAACATTGCATATTTCATGTGCTAATACATTCCTTTTTTACTCGCTTTTGGGGTTTAATGAGTGGAATTGTGCTCCTTGAGCTATTAACGAAGATTTGTGTTGTTTGCAGATAAAATGTGATAAATGATGTTTTTTAAAGCCTTCTCATATGGTTAAAGGTGAATGATGATGAAAAGATGGATTGAAGATAGCTCAGGAGGTGACGAAATTAAGAAATCAAAAAACGAGGGAAAACCTACCAGTATGCCATACCGGTAGGAGTTGGCTACTAGAGTTCGACCTACCGGTATACCATACCGGTAGGTTGCACTGATACAATCCAGTTTTTTCAGGTCATACTATGTTGCCTTGAGGGTCCCACCAGACATTCTCCTACCTGCCCCTGTCACTCCCAACACCATGTACATCCCTCTTGCACCTTTTCTATGACTTTTGGAGCCTTGGTGATCAAAGAGGAGAGATGATGGGTGTGTAGACAAGGTCTGCACCACCCTTGTATAGCCCACTCTTTTGCAGGCCTATGGTGGAAGATCAAATCACCTAGCTAGGGCATCACTCCATGGACGTTTTTGGCATGGAGATACATTGTAATATAAAAAGATAGAGTCTAGGAAGAAGATTAATAACGTCAGACAGAGAAGTTGAGATTTTTATATTTTCTTCCATGCATTCTCTTCCAATTTTATGTAAGAATCTTCTAAGCTTTATTTGATGTATTTAATGCCATTTATTTCAATTTGCTTCTGAGTTTAATCTCTCATTAAAACTTTTACCATTAATATTTCTATGTTCTTCAATTTCTTAGTTAGAAATGGGTATTGAATGCACTTTAGTTTAGCTTATGTTTTGCTGCATTTATTTAGCTTAAATCTTCATTTCTTCATAATGTATTCTCATTTCATTGTTGTCTTTACCATAAGCATGAGTAGATAAGCTTTTTAGGTGGCTAATCCAAATGAGACCTCCTCTTGGGTATGTCATTTCAACTCTTTTTCTTTCCACCTCTCAGAGTACGGTGGTTCAGTTTGCCTAGGTAAAGGGTGGATGAGATATTGAGTCTTTGATATTCTGTAGACTTGTCATGGTTTATGATTAGATCCTCAATTCATCTTGTCTCTAGCTTTCCACAAATCAATCATTCATCTATGCTCTATTGGAGGAAGGATTCGAGTTGAATCGATATTCCCATGGGAGTAACCCCTTGGAATAGCCAACACTTATTCACCTCTTAAATTTCATCACAACACAACCTACAAAGCAACTCCAAAAAAATAATGATTTTACACTTTCTTTCACCAAAATCACCTTCATGATGATACACCTCCTTCCCTGAGGAGACGACCTCGGAGTACTCTCCAAGTAAAACTCGACATACAATAGTCTTCTTGCGCTTGGTAAGCATTTTTGTTCATTCACATCTTATTTTTTCATCATTCCATTTTATTTTCTCCCTGCCCTTTCTTTAGACATCAACCCAAGGGAGAGTGAAACTCCTCTTCACACATGCGTCATATATACATTGAGGGAGATGTTAGGAAGTTAGGAACATATAACAAAAATAGTCAAGCAATATTAGCACGGTTGATGAAAAAAAGTTATTCTCTTGTGGTGGTAGTTTTTCAAATGTTGGGGCCTAATTCCCTACCCTTTGTACACTTTTTGGCTCCTTACCTTCAACAAACTTTTCCTACTCCAAACTTGAATTGTATAGGAGCTCCATATGGTCCTCCACCAAGGTGTCAATTTGATTGACCTCATGAACTTCCTCATCATCACCTGATTGTTTGCACAAATTGAACACATTGAGGTCCATCATCTTGTTCCTAAAGGCAAGCTTCATTAGTTCATTCCTGTAATTTATCACAACATTAGATTTAGCAAGGGAAGGCCAACCTAATATGATAGGAATCTAAGAACTAGGATTAGCAATAGGATGAGTGTCAAGTAAAACAAAGTTAATGGAAAAATAAAAATTGTCCACTTGGATTAAAACATCCTTAACTACTCCCCTTTGTGTTCTAATGCTTCGATATTCCAATTGAAGAGTGATTGGAGTTGGCTTCAACTCCTCAGGTTACAATTATTGGTACAAAGGGTAGGAGGTTTACACTTGTTCCCAAGTCTAGCAATGTTTGTCCCTCACAGCAATTCCCTATCGTTATGGAACTGGTAGGGCAGCCCGGATCTTTGAACTTGGGTGGTGTGTCGGTCCTAAAAAATGAAACTCACTTACTCGGTAAAAAATATCTTTTTATGCACCTTCAATTTCCCCTTCATGGTGCACAAGTCTTTCAATATCTTTGCACATGAAGGTATTTGCTTGATGGCATCAATGAGCGAAATATTTATCTTTACCAGCTTAAACATTTCAATAATATTTGAATAGTTAGCAAGTTTAGTCGGTGGCTTCAAACATTGGGAAAAAGGGGCAGGGATAAGAAAATCATGCATATTCAAATCAATAATTTTTTTTATTTTTAATTGTCTAGCCCTCCTCAGAGTTTCCCTTAGTCTCTTTTTCATTTACCAATGTGGATTTGGGTGAGACTTTTGGCAAAATGGTTTTATCAATTTGCTTGCCAGTCCTAAGAGGGGTGACCGACTTGAGTTGCTAAAAACTCTCCTCGGTAGACTTGGATGATTCAATAACATGTTGACCCCTTAAGTTTTCTTAGGGTTGAGTGGGAAATTTCTCTTTATCTTGTTGGGATGACCCTATAGCATTGGTAAACTTAGTGATTTGAGTACGGAAGTCATTAAAAGCGGCAAAGGTTTGGTTGTTGATTATGGTTTGGTTTTGAATGAATAGGTGCACTACATTGGACTGTGGATAATGGGTGGGTTTTACGAAAACCCTTATGCATTGGACCTTGGATAATGGGAGCTAGATGAGGGACCATGACCATAATATGATTGGTTTTTCTTTGGTGGAATGGGAGGTGACAATGAGCTAGACCCGTGAGGAATAAAGTTATCATTCTTCTAACTAAAGTTTGGATGGTTGCAAGTATTGGAGTGTGGAGAGAATGATTGCCTGCTTTGGTGGAAAACATTCACTTGCTCATGATAAACCTCTTTGAGTGCTAGAATATTTGGGCACTTCGAAATAGAATTCTCAACACTCTCACATATATAGCAAAATTCCTCAGCCTTTGTGATGTTATACACATCATGCTTCCGATTCACCTTTAGAGTCTCCACATTACAGGAAAATTTCGTTATTTTAGCAAGCAAGTCTTCTAGCTCACACAAGTTATACATCTCCCCTCCACTTGGTTGACTATCCGGAAAGGAACTTGGCACTTCATTGGGATTCGTAATATCCTAAGACCAATGTGTTAAAATACTCAAAGGCCTCATTGGGATCTTTACTTAAAAACTCTTTGTTTCACATCAAGTCTATGAGTTGTCGATGGCCCATCGTAATTCCTTCAAAAAAGAAACTCACCAATTTCCATGGTTCGAATCCATGATGTGGAAAGGAGTGCAACAAATCCTTGTTTCTATCACAACATTGATAGAACTGCTCATTTGATTTTTTTGAAAAAATTTGAATTTGTTTCTTAAGAGCAGTTGTCTTGGGCACTAGAAAAAATTTGTTTAAAAATTTAAAAAGCATTTGTGCCCAAGAACTTATCGATCGGGTTTTCAACGAGTTCAACCAAGTTTTAGCTTTGTCTTTGAGGGAGAAGGGAAATAATTTCATGCGTGTCATGTCCTCTATGGCATGATTTGTAATGAATGTTCCAACAGTTTCCTCAAATTCCTTAATTTGTAGGTAAGGATTTTTCATTCCACTCCATGGAATTGAGGAAGTAATTGCAACATGTCTAGTTTAACAAGGAAGCCATGGCTTGCACATGTAGAAGTATGCATGAGGGAGTGGTGCTTCAGATTGGTTGGAGATAATCCCACATTGACCTAACCAGAGGGTCCATAGCGAGATTATTTTCTTCATTTCTTGGAGGGGGATTTGCATTCGGGGGTTTGGCACTCAGGCATTTTATATTCCCCTGCTCCTTAGAATATTTGCACCATCATCCTCGAAATTGTCTTCGGCATCCTTAGTTGGGTCTTGGTCTATATTCATATTTGGTACTAAGGCACATCTCACTAGTCTATTTTGATCATCATGTCCCCACATATAAAAACACTACTTACAATTGAAAGAAAGAATATACACAAATATATGCAAAGGAGGAATATACCTCGGTTAGTGGTGAGAATCACAAGACTTACCTCTGTTGACCCAAAATCACCTTTGAATTTGAAGCTTAGCCTTACCCGGCAACGACAACAAAGAAACTTGATCGTCTTCCCTAATCTCCAAACATAAGCCCGAATTGTAAGTATATGGCTTATACTAATTGATAAGTGTCACTCTCCCTCAGATTCAAATGCATGAAATGGAAAAAATCATGTGTGTGAACAAAAACATATGTGTGTGCAAAATTGCCTCCAAAGCCAAGAGAGATTTGCAATGTCGTGTTTTACTTGGAATGGGTATTCCAATGTCATCCATAACAAAATTTCAAAGTTTGAAGAGAAAAATACCCAAATGTAAAAATGGAAATGCTAAAATACTTCACTAAGCTTGATTACAACTTGAATAATAGAGTTTAAAGTGGGAGAGAAAAATATTATGAGTAATATAAAGCTTATTATAATGAAAATGGTGAAGGAAGTGTAAAAACCAAACTTTCTCTTTCTAAAACTTCATCTTCTGCCTTAGAGCTTCTCTCTCAGAAAGCATGTAAAAATTGAATAATAGTGTAAGACTTTTAATTTTCATCCATCCTTCTTTCCTTAGCTCATGTGAACTGAGTTCCAATCATTGAGGAGAGGTTGGACACTGGAATAAGCAAAAATAAGCCAAGCATGCTCCTCCAATGCCTTCTTAACGACCCTTCTTCTCTCTCTTACTTCCTTTCTCTCTCACTTGAAATTTGATTTCTTTTGTTAGGAGAGCATCATGGGGTGTCAAATATGTCAGTGTATGGTTTGGATGACAAGACGTGGACACCCGGAGTAGGTGGAGTCATGTGACAGGCACTTTGGCAAAATTGGGCAAAACCTACTGGTAGGTTTTTTCCATTAAGGTTGTTTTACCAATAGGTTTGGAGCATGGCTGAGGTAGAATAAATCCAGTTGCAAACTTCTACCAGTAGGTTTTGTCTGCCTTCTACCGGTAGGGTTTGTCTGACTTTGTGATTTCCTTGGTTCCTTGAGGTCATGTGCCATCCGTTAAGCATTTCTTTCCTCCCCATTGCCTTTTAGCACTTGAGGGGAGGCTTACTACATGAAATTTCCCACTCTTTACCTACAATCACACGAATCTCCAATAATTATGAGTTTGAAAGCATTTCCCCTGATTTTCACCACATAAGATATGCAATATTCTATACTCATTAGCTATCATAATATGGCAAAATTTAAACAACCCCAACCATATTACTAACAGAAAAAACAACTTAAAATCACAATTTAAAACTTAAAAATACAATAAAGTGCATAATTATAAAGTTCGATAAAAGTTGTAAAAGTATAGAAATTCTAGAAAACTCTAGTCACTTGAGCTAATGGGCTTCCACCATACAGTCCTCAAAAGTAGCCTCAGGATCTCATTCTGATCTCATCATAGCTAGTCATCCTTTGATCTAACTAGGTGATGCTAGTCTCTAACCCCAACAAAAATTTGACGGTCAGTTCTGTCATCAATTGGCATATAAGGTTGTTCTTTTTGTTGCTAAGGCTTCTCGGGTGGTTGAAAGTCTACACCTCCCGGGAATAGATATGCTTGTGGTGCTAGTGGTGCTTCCTATTGCTCCCCTGGCTGCCCTCCATGGCTCTCTCTCAAAGAGGTTTTGTCCAATGGTGTCGAATGCTCCACCGTTAGCCATGTGGGATATGTAATGACTTCTTTCTCCCATGCATAACTTAGATAGTAACAAAACAAATGAGAGTGAGAGTTTCTTAACCTTAATAGTCACCATCATTTGGTCCATTATCAATGTTGGCAAATCAATGGTGTGTTCCATTCCGAAGGCATACAGAAAATAGACTCTCTCAGTGTAAATTTGGTTTTTCTAAGACTGAGGCAATAGATTGTTTAGAGTTATCAAATTCATGATTCTATATTTATTAGTTAAGTCCCCTTGCTTAATGTACTTATTCATCCTACCCCAAACATACTCTCGGTTCCCAGTCAACTCAATCTTAATGACAGTTTTTTGATTGCGTTCACCCTAATCTCTGAATACGAACCCTCAAATACGTATATTGCTTATGTGTGTACGTGAGTGTCACTCTCCCTCGGGTTCGATGCTAGAAATGGGAAAAATGTGTGTGTGAAGGAAAATGTGTGTATGTGTGCAAAAGTGCTACCCATGCAAAGAGAGACTTGCAAGTGTCGTGTTTTACTAGGAATGGGTATTCCATGGGCGTCTCCTCATGGAAGGAGGATTGAATTGTAGTGAAGGTGATTTTATAAAGAAATAAAAAAGTGTAAAATCTTATAATTGTGTGTTTGGTGAGTGAGGATTTTTTATAAAATATAAGAACTAGGTTAGGTAATCCAAATAGATCTTCCAATGGGAATGTCGAATAGACTCAAAACATTCTTCCAATGGTATATCGGTGTGTGATTGATTCATAGGAAGTGAGGTACTAATGTGGAGGTGTAGGCTCAAGCATACACCATGACAAAGTCTATGGTGTATCAAGAGCTCACAACCACGTCCACACTCAACCTAGTGAAACCAAACACCTTACACTACAAGGAGGAATGAAGGAGAGTTGATTTAGCACACTTAAGAGGAAATCTCCCTTGGGTTAGCTAACTAAAAGCCTAACTACTCGTACTGAAAACAAACACATGCATAATGTAAGGATACATGGTAAATAAATGAAGATTAAAACTTGTATTAATGTGAAGAAAAGTTAAACTACAAATGTATGTTTGTTTCATTCCCAACTCAAAAGCTTGAAATGAAAAACTTAAATATAAACATGGTAGATTCAAGAATATGTAACTAAACTTGAAATACACTTGAAATAACTAAGATTAAAGTGCAAGAAATGAGGATTACAAGAGTATTACAACTTACTACAAGTGAAAATGCTAAGCAAAATGCAAAAAACAAACTTCTGTCCCTAAAACTATGTATTCTTCCTTCGGACCATCACTCTCTAAAAGCTTCTCTAGCTGAACAATGGTGTAGGAATGATGCATTTTCGTCCATCAGCACCCTATGGTCTGTGATAGTAGGCTTCCCATCAATGGGAAGTGATTTGATACATGGACAGGCTAGGACAAGCTTAGCCTGCAACCCACCAAGCCTCCCTCCTTCTCTCTCTTCCTTTTCCATCCAAAATCTTCCAGAGTCAAATTCTAGGTGTAGGTAGGCATGCTTGGATGTAGAACACATCAGGTGATGTGTGGGAGAAGCATAGGTGGGCCCTCTAATTAAGTAGAGTCTGAGTTGCAAGTTCTGGCATTTTTCAGCAAAACATACCGGTAGGTTTTGTTTCAGTAAGAAAAACCTTTCGATAGGTTTGGAAGATGATCCAGTAGGTCCAACTCTAGTGTTCAAAACCTACTGGTAGTTTTACGAGCAAACCTACGGATAGGTTTTTACTTGATTTGCTCCTTTCTTGATCTTTTCACCTTCCAAGCCACCCGTTAAGCCTCTCCTTCATCTTGAGTTTTGCTAGTCCCTAGAAAACTTTATTTTCAAACCACAAAGTAGAAAACTATAACAATCTATTCATACAAGTAAATTGCTAAATAGTCCAAATGTAAAAATCACAAGGCAATTAAAGAAATGAATTTGGGCAAGACAAAACAAAACAATTATGGTTCTTTTCATTAATTTCTTTCAAAAGTTCAGTACAAGGATTTAGAATTCAAAAACAAAATAGCCCAAAAAATCATAGAGACTCTTCTACTAGGCCGATAATTCTAATCCTAATTATGCAACAACTAAAACCAAAAGAAACAAGCAAACAACACCCTACTCGTTGTCCTCATCACCAGCCATATCCTCCTCACTCTCATACTCGCTATCCTCCTTCTCTTCATCAGAATCATCTTCATCAGAACCCTCCACCTCGACAACCATAGAAGTCATCAGGATAGAGGAAGAGCGTCCAACAGACGAAGGCAGAGGTCCATCGAGAATCAGCTTGTATAAGAAGGTGTGCTAAAAGATCTTAGTCATCATCGAGGTTAGCCCATGTATAGTCCCTTCCAAATGACTTAAATGATACGAAACTGTACGGACCGGGGTAGGGGTTGAAGATCCAGAAGTAAACGATCGAGCATATGATGGCTCAGGTTTCAAGGCTTTACCTCTCTCACCCCTACTCATCGTTTTTCTCTTAGTGCCACTTGTTTTCCCAATAGCTCAAAATTCAGGGGTTCAGAACATTAGAGACATAGGCCTTGACTTACTATGGTAGCACATACTGGAAAATAGATTGGTGAATGAAATATTCGCCTTCGACATTCTAGCCTGAGCAAACACCTTCATAAACTCCCAGATCAATAAGGCCACATCTATAGCCTTCCTAGTCATAAATCCATGAAGGAGGGAGAGTTTCTAAACATTCAGGTTATTCTTTGCACCCCTAGGGATCAAATTGTAATGCAAAACTTTATTCATAATCCAGTATAAGTGATAGAGGCCCCCAACTTAAATTATCCCTTTGAATTGGGTCAGATTTGATTAGTACTTAAAATTAGCATATTACTATACATTTTAAGACTAATTGTACTTTGATGAAGTTCAAGTGATGATATTTCAGGTCCTAAAGTGAACAAAGGGTCAAAATCAACAAATATCACACCAAGATGCAACACCAGCAGAAAAAAGGATAAAATTGGAAAAGCTTGGACCAAGGCATTGACATTCGAATGTCAATTCACATTCGAACGTTAAACTGAACCTGGCCAAAACCAGACTATTGAGACAAAGTGTGTTTACAGACAAGAACCAAGGCCCTGAGAAACTTGAGTACTACGTTCGAACACTAATTAACATTTGAACGTCCACAGGAGCACTCACAAGACAAGACATAAGATATGGCGTGATGCAGCAAAAAAAGAAGTGCACTTGTGTACCACGTTCGACCGAATGACCATGTTTGAATGTCCATTGAAGACCTGGGTAAAGAGTACAAAATGCCAAGCTCTGCATGGAGTATGGAATGAGGTTTTCACAGAGAACCACAGGCCACTTGAGTGATATGGTCAAACCCCATCTAGCGTTTGAATGTCAGACAACATTCAAATAACCACACTAAAAAAACACAGAACAACGTTCAAACGTCCCCATAGACATAGACAGTCTGCAAAGTAGTTGGTGAACATTGGGGGGGAAATACTATTCACCTTCTTTTATCTTCCCCCCATTGTGCCTACAAATACACCCATGCTGGGAGTTTGTAAAGGGGAGCTTCTTCTCTAGAAAAATTAGTTATTTTCTCTTGTGACATTAAGGAACTAGAGTTTAAAAGGAGGCTTAGACTCCCACTCATTTAGCTAGATTCATTTGCTTGTTTTAGTTTCTATATTTACTTGTAGTCCTTACATACATGCTATAACAACCATGATGGAGGCTTTGACTCCCCTTGTAGTTGTGTAGTCAATCTTTTATTCACTAGTTGTAGCATCCATGTTGGAGGCTTAGACTCCCCTTGTAGTTGTACTTGCTTTTAATATATCAAGAGAGATAGCCTATCTTTTGGATGTGGTGGAAACCATCCAAAAATGACTAGCTTTCTTCTACTTTCAATGTTTATGTCTTTCACTTCCATAGCTTGAGCTTTCTTCTTTCTTAGAGGAGTGAAACTCTTCCACTTTTCGAGAGCTTTACCAAAGCCTTGAAGGATGGAATGTGATTCACTCTTTCTTCATTGAAGATTGGCTCCTAGATTGTTGTTCTTTTATTTTGTACGTTCTCTACTTGGAGGGATGAGAACCACTTACTTTTTTAGCTTTACCAAAACCATGAAGAGTGAGTAGTTTCTCATTCACTCTTTAGTAAAAGGTGAAGGACATGTATAAATTATCCAAAAGTTATATTTGTGCTTTGTTCTAATGCTTAATGTTTATATCCCCTTGATTATTTGATGATTAATTGCGTCTAGCAAAGCTAAGGTACTTTTTAAAATCGTGGTTATTTCTATGATATGGATGACTCTTGAATAGAAATATCTTACGTTTCAAGGCAAGTACCTTGGCTAGATCCTCATGACTACCCTTCAATTCTCCCTTTTATCATACTTCATTTAAAGAATGAAATATTAATGCCATGAATGGATCCCTTATAGAAACACTTGCTTGTTTGTAGACGGGTTGAATTTTGGAACAGGCGATTCTTGTAAAGTTCAAGAAAGGCATCGGAATCATGTGCTTAATTCTCATAGTAAATCTTTATCTTCTGATTAACTCAACGTTGGCAGGGAGTTAATTGAGTTATCAAGCATAAATATAATAAACCGGATGATTAACTACATGTCCAGATCCTCGAATTAAAGAGTGACATTCTTTTTAATTTGAAATTATCTTACAATTTGTTTAGAAAACTATCCTAGAAAGAATCTTATATTCTGTTCAGGAAATCCCCATCCATCACACAAACTTCAAAACACAAGGATCACAATCATTTAGTCTTTGTTACTGCTTACTTTAAAATACCAACAACAACTCCCTGTGGATTCGACTCCAGACTCAAACCCGATTATTACTACAGCTTGACCGCCTATACTTGGGTGTACACACTTCGGATCAAGTCTAGTTTTTTGCGCCGTTGCTAAGGAACTATAAAAAGTGTTTTAAGGTAAAAGGTAAAAAGACGTTTCTTTCGGTATATATTATTTGGTTTACTGTGAATAATTTTATTTTGTTTATTTTATGTCTCACTATCACAATTTGTCGGCAGAATCTTCTGGGTCTGTGAATCAGTCTAAACTAAATTCACCTAGATTAGTAGCGGACTCTTGTGAGAGAATTACGGCAAATAATGATTGAAATAGAGTAGTTCCTATGAGGAAAGAGGAAATGCCTAACATTCAAACTTTGAGGGATTACTTAAATCCCACAAAAAATAGTGTCCCCTCATGTTTTGTATTTTCTCTAGATACTCCCCTCTTTACTGTAAAGTCGGGGACTGCACAATTGTTACCTGTGTTTCATGGATTAGATATAGAAAATTCATATCTTAATATGAAATATTTTGCGGAAGTGTGTGGAACATTTCAAGAAAATTCTAAACTAGCCAAGATGAAACTTTTTCCTTTCTCTCTATAGGATAAAGCTAAACAATGGCTAAATTTTTTAAAATCTCTTTCCATGCCTAATTGGCAGACCTTCCAAAAAGATTTTTTTCAGAAAAAAAATCCCTTACATCGGATCAATACACTCGAAAGGCAAATCATGAATTTTTCGGTAAAAGAAGGAAAAATATTTTACCAAAGTTGAGAGAGATTCAAAGATCTACTGCAAGCCTTCCGACACCATGCTTTTGAGAATTGGACTCTGGTAGGATTTTTCTATGACTCCTTGCCCACTAGACTGTGTGAATTTTTCGAAATGATGGCCCAAGGAGAGTTTATGGGTAAAAGTCTGGAGGAAGCATTCAATTTCTTTGACACCATATCTGATAGTTCTCAGATGTGGGACTCAACCTCTTCTACCACTGTTGAAGCCAGACTATCTGCTTCCCAATAGGGAAAGCATGTCTTGAGATATGATGATGAGCTGAGAGCAAAAATGTCCACTTTATCTCAAAAGTTTGAAACTTTAGAGATGAAAAAAGTTCATCAAGTTGATGTTGGCCCTTCTATAGAACAAGTGTGTGGAATCTGTGCACTAACAAAACACCCTATTGGGGAATGTCCTACCATCCCAACATTCAAGGAAATCTTGTTGGAACAAATAAATGAAATCTCTAACTTCAACAAGCCTTACTCCAACCCATACTCTGAAACATACATCCAGGTTGGCGGGACCTTTCAAACTTCAGTTGGAGGAACACACAACCAACGCCCATGAACCAACCACAAAGTTCACATCCACAACCTCAAGGACCTCTTGCATACCAACCATACCAACCACCACACAAAAGAAGTCTTGAGGATACATTGAACTAGTTCATGCAAACTTAAATGATCTACAACACTCATTCCACATAGGCTTTCGCCGATTTCAAAGCACAGGCCACCCAATTTTTTTAGGACATTAAAGGCCACATTCAAAAGTTGACCCAATACATAAGCACATATGAGAAGGGAAAGTTTCCTGCTCAAACAAAACCACCACAAGGTCAATTCCATGTGGGAAATCCATTGATCATGGAATACCCACAAGACCAACCACAAGTTGCCACTACACTAAGAAGTGACAAAGTGATTGACAAAACCATCAGAAATATTTTGATTCCAAGGCCAAAGCCTGAGTCAATCCCAATCACTTCACCATTTGAGCCTAAACTTGGAATTGAAAATGAATCTGAGCCTGTGATTGAACAAGGGTCGGAACCATCCAAAGAAAAAGACTCGGCATGCCTTATTCTAGCTTCTTTTCCTCATATACTCAAAATAATCCAAAAACTGAGCAACTAGCTTGAGATTTGCGAGCTTTTTACGCAAGTAAAGAACAACATCCCACTTTTTGGATGCAATCAAACAAGTTTCGTCCTATGCTAAGTTTTTGAAAGACTTGTGCACAGTCAAGAGAAGCCAAAATGTCCAAAAAAAAGTCTTCCTAACAAAACAAGCCAGTGCCTTACTTCAACACAACATCCTTCCAAAATACAAGGACCCTGGATGTCCAACAGTGTCATGTGTCAATGGAAATTTTAAAATAGAACAAGCATTGTTAGATCTTGGAGCCACTGTTAATTTGCTTCCTTTCTCGGTCTACCAGTAGTTGGGTCTGGGTGAACTCAAACCCACGACATTGTTGAAGATGTACTTGTCGAAGTGAACAACTTTGTCTTCCCTGTTGACTTTATTGTTCTAGATACTCAACCAGCAATATATTCAGAGAGCCAAATTCTCATTATTTTTGGTCGACCCTTCCTAGCAACTTCCAATGCACTATTCAATTGCAGTAATGGAGTCATGAAATTAAATTTTGGCAATATGACCCTTGAGCTGAATATTTTTAATAATTTCAAACATCCAAGAGAGTACCAAGAAGTAAAAGAAATAAATTTTATTGAGTCATTGGTGCAGGAAAATCTGAATAACACATTTTGTGAGAACCATACTGAATCATCTCTGCTAAAATCAATCTCACTGAGTCAACAAATGATGACACAAAATCAAAAAGTTGTCCTACTCATACTATTGAGGCATGGGCACCCAAATTCGAGAAACTTTCACCAAGTGGTACAAGGCCACTCTCCTCAAATGACAAACCACCAAATCCTAAATTGAAACCTCTCCCATCTGACCTCAAATATACATTCTTAGTAGAGGAATAGTCATACTCAGTGGTAATTTCATCCAAGCTCATAGATTTGTAAGAGTCCATATTGATTGAAGTTTTTAAAAACCATAAAAGCACCATTGGGTGGACCTTCGCTGACTTGAAAGGTATAAGCTCATTAATCTGTAATCATGCTATATACCTTGAAGAGGACTCAAAACCCTCACGTCAAATGCAGCGAAGACTGAATCCTCACCTGAAAGAAGTCGTGAGGACTAAGGTGCTCAAACTGTTAGATGCAGGGATTATCTTTCTCATCTCAGATAGCAAATGGGTTAGTCCAACCTAAGCTATGCTCAAGAAGTCTGGGATCATATTGGTAAAAAATGATGCCAATGAACTAGTGCCAACTCAAGTTGTCATAGGATGGTGGATGTGCATAGACTACCAAAAACTCAATTTGGTGACTAGAAAAGACCATTTTTCCCTGCCCTTCCTTGATCAGGTTCTAGAAAGAATTACAGGCTATGAATTCTACTATTTTCTGGATGGATATTCTAGGTATAATCAAATTAAGATAGACTCAAACGACCAGGAGAAAACTGCATTCACATGCCCCTTTGGCACCTCTGCATTTAAAAGGATTTTTTTGACTTAGTAATGTTCTTGTAACATTCCAAAGACGTATGCTAAGCTTGTTCAGTGACATGGTTGAAAAAAAATTGGGAGTGTTCAAGGATGATTTCTCTATTTATGGTGACTTATTTGATTTGAGTTTGTCCAACCTAGAAAAAGGTGTTAATAAGGTGTAAAGAAGTCAATTTGGTGCTCAATTGAGAAAAATGTCATTTCATGGTAAGACAATGCATTGTCGTAGGTCACACTGTGTCGTCTGAGGGCGTGAAAGTTGACAAGGCAAAAATTGATCTGATTAGAAATTTGCTTTCCTCTAATACTCTAAAGTATGTCAGATCATTCCTAGGATATGCATGTCTTTACAAGAGATTCATAAAAGATTTTAGTACCACAGCCAAACCCATGTGGCATCTCTTGAGTCAGGACGTAATTTTTGTTTGGAATGAAGCATGCCAAAAAGCCTTTGATAAGCTTAAAGGCATGTTAATTTTTGTCCCTATAATGCAACCCCCTAATTGGGCTCTACCCTTTGAGCTAATGTGTGATACAAGTGACTAGGTTGTAGGTGTTGTGTTGGGGTAAAGAAACAATAAGAAACCACATGCAATTTACTATACATGCAAAACTTTGAATGATGCTCAACTGAATTATTCAACAACTGAAAAAGAACTCATTGTTGTAGTTTTTGCTTTGAAAAAATTTCGTTCCTATCTTGTTGGTTCATCTGTTACTGTATTTACTGACTGATTGATGGAAAAAGTTGTTGTTCCTAACCTCTAAACATCACCCTTTAGCATGTGTTTGATGTGTGTGAGAAAGGAGTGCCACTCTCCCTCGGGATGATGCAAGAGATGGAACAACAAAATGGTGGTATGACATGGAATGAACAAAATGTATGAAATATGAAATGTGAACAAAAGTGTTTTCCAATCGCAAAGAGTCTTAAGAATGTCGGTGTTTTACTTGGAAGAGTATTCCAAGGTCGTCTCCTCAGGGAAAAAAGGTTGAGTTGTGTGAAGGTGATTTTGTTGCAAAAGGGAAAAATGTAAAATCTTGTAGTTGGTTTTGATGAGATTTGTTCTTAATAAAAATGAAAGAAAATAAGTGTTGGCTAATTCAAAAGGTTCACTCCAATGAGAATATCCAATCAACTCAAAACCTTCCTCTGAGGGTTTATAGATGAACGATTGATTCGTGGGAAGCTAGGGACGAGATGGTGAGGATCCAAGCATAAACTATGACTAGGCCTACGGAATATTAAAGACACAACCTCATCCACCCTCAACATAGTCAAACCAAACCATCGTACACCAAGAGAGGAAAGAAAATGAGTAGAAAATGAAAAATCCAAGAGGAGGTCTCCCTTGAATTAGCCAACTAAAAATCTAGCTACTCATGAAAGCAATAAGGAAATACATACATAATGTAAAGAGATAAAATGAAGACATGAAGCATGAAACTTAAATTAAGGCAAGAAATCTTAAGCTATGAAGAAAAGGATTCAATACCCATTTTAAAACTAGGAAATGAAGAAAACTTAAAACAACAATGGTGAAAGCTAGAGTAAAGGATTAAACTAGAAATGAACTTGCAATAAATGACATTAAAGACTTTAAACAAAGATTAGAAGATCCTTACAAGATATTACAAGACATTGGAATGAAGAAAATGCAAAAAATATATACTTCTAGCACTATTCATCTTCTTCTTCCTTTAACTACTCCTAAGCTTAGGTAGCCACCCTCCAAAATGCTGAAGAATGTTGAATATATGGAGTGTGTGTCTTCAATTTTTGTCCATGATGGTCCCTAGCATGTGTGTGCAGGTCTCTCATCCATAGGGGGCTGAATTGAATGCATTGGACAGGCTAGGAAGAGCTAGCCTGCAACTCCCTGGCAACCCACTTCCTCTCCCATCCTCCATAAATGTCAAGCCTCAAAAGTCTTCCAGTTGTGTAAGGTAGGCATGGAAATGTGTAAGGAAATGTTGGGGGCAAGTGGAAGAAGTTTAGGTGCGACCCCCAAGCAAGTAGAGATGAGTTGCATGCATTTTTGGTTGTTCTGGGCAGAACTACCAGTAGATCAAGGAATAACTACCGGTAGTTATTAGCTACTGGAGTTCAAACTACTAGTAGGCCATACCTGTAGGTTACCTACTCTGGAGTAGTTTTTTTAGAATTGTCGTAACTTTTGATCCAATTGTCTGATTGGGCTGAAATTTTGACACAATATAGAAGACATCCAGATCGACAACTTTTAGGTTTTTTACTTTATCACATTTGAAGTGGATCATTTCCAAACTGGAGGAAAACCGAGGATCTACTTCCAAATGATGTGGAAGTTGTTGCCTTTGTTCCCAAGCACCAATACCTCGTTGATTTCTTCACTTTTAAGCCTCCAAATCTTCATGTATTGTGTCAATGCCTTCACCACACATCCATTATAGTTGTAAGGTCCTAAAATCAATGATTTAAACTATAAAGACATGCAACATCGAAATATCAACATTATTCATAAAATCGATTAACTCTAAGTACTTAGATGCAAAAGTTGAGTTAAAATGCATGTAATGAGGCCTTTACATATGCAATATTGAGTGCTCATCACTGACCATGACAACCTACATTTTTTGCTCACAAAGAAAATGTCAAACCTAGGCTCTTAAGATGGATACTCTTGCTCCAAGAGTTTGACTTGATCATCAAGGATAAAAAAAGTGTTGAGAATGTGGTCGCAGATCATCTAACCAAATTAACTTATGAGTTTCATAAAGATGGACTGCCAATCAATGAGAAATTCCCTGATGAACAGTTGTTCATGATTAATGAGTCCCCATGGTACGCTGACATTGCTAATTTCCTAGCTATTGGAACTCTAGCTCCGTCATTCATTCCCATGGACAAAAAAAAATCTGAGGGAGGTTCGTAACTTCTTTTGGGAAGATACGTATTTAAGTACTGTAAGGATCAGATCATAAGGCATTGCATCTCCGCTCATGAATGTGAACAGGTAATAACATTTGGTCATTCTGAAGCATGTGGTAGTCATTTTTTGTCAAGAAAAACCACTGCAAAAATTTTGCAATGCGAATTTTGTTGGCCCATATTTTTCAAAGATGTATGTGCCTTTTGTTTAACTTGTGATAAATGTCAAAGATTAGGAAACATTTCTAAAAGAAGAATGATGCCCTTAAATTCCATTCTGGTGATTGAAATTTTGGACTATTCGGGCATCGATTTTATGGGACCATTTCCTCCTTCCTTTGGCTATTTATACATTTTAGTGGCAGTAGACTGTGTCCAAATGGGTTTAGACAATTCTATGTCGAAATAATGATCATCAAACAGTGATCAAGTTTTTAGAAGAAAATATTTTTTATCGGTATGGAATTTCGAAATCAATCATAGGTGATGGGGGTGCTTATTTTTGCAATCGTCTTTTCTGGAATTTAATGAAAAATTACCTAATTTTTCACAAAATTGTAACCCCTTATCATCCACAAACTAGTGGACAGGCTGCATTGGCTAATCGGGAGTTCAAATTAATTTTAGAAAAAATGGTAAACCTGGACTGCAAAGATTGGTCGTCAAGACTAACTGATGCACTCTGGGTATATCATATAGCTGTTAAAACCATTTTGGGCATGTCTCCTTATCGATTAGTGCATGGCAAGCCGTCTCACCTACCTGTGGAATTAGAAAATAGGCCATTAAAGCAATGAACTTTGACCTAGACAAGGCTGGGCTATTGAGAAAACTTCTGATAAACGAATTGGATGAATCGAGAAATGAAGCATATGGAAATACTAAGATTGCTAAAACCAAGATGAAAATTTTTCATGACAAGAATATTATGCGGAAATCTATTGAACTATCTCAAAAAGTCATGTTGTTTAATTCAAGATGGACTGGGCCTTATATTGTCAAAAAGGTGTTTGAACATGGAGTGGTAAAAGTGAAAAATCCATCGAAGGGTAATATCTTTGTTGTTAATGGTCAGCGCTTGAAACCATTTTTTGGAAAACATTGTGAAAAATGTGGAGACCATTATTTTAATGGAACCAGAATACTCCTTCGAGATTTAACGCCTGCCGACACTCAAACAGATCGGGTTAGAAAATATATGAGCCTACCCGACCCAAGGGGACCCTTTTATATTGCCCCCATGCTTTTTCCCCTTCCTCCACCTTCACCGTTGTTAGCCCCCCTTTTTCTTTTTCTTTGCTTTCCTTTTCTGCTTCATCTTTTTTTCTTCTTCTTCTTTTTTTTCCTTTCTGTTTTCTATAGCATGACCCAGACCCTAACAAGTCCCATGACAACACACTCCACAGACGCCATCTTCTGTTACATGTTTTTCATTTTAATGTTATATTTGTTTATGGGCCTCTTGCACTTGTTCGCACTTACACACAAGGATTTCCAACCCACCCTAAACCCAAATCTACGTAAAGATGATTAAATTCATGTATTTTTGTTTGTAGATTTTGGAGGATGAACGGATCTCTACCCATTAACCTCATTTCTAAGCTCCTCACACCGGTAAATTCGAAACATTGGGGACAATGTTTAGTTTAGGTTAAGGGTGAGAACTATAGTTCATATTCTGTGTAATGTGCCCGTAAAAATTTAAAATTTTGCTGTTGTTTCTACTATCGTTGTTGTTATTCTGATTATATTGTGTACCTTGTCTTGTATTTTGTATAAATTGATGATCATGTATGTGGGTCAGTTTACATTGTCTTTGTGACTTACAGATGTTAAAGAACTAGATATTGAATCTTAAAGTGTAGGAAACATGAATATTAAACTTTTTTGGTTTAGTCTCACAGTTCTACAAACTTTTCCATCTGATGTGCATAATGAGCTCATGAGAAAAGCAAGACTGGTAAGGAAAGTTGAGATTCGACAAGAACAAGTGAAACCCCTCTATGGCATAAACACTTTTGCTAAACGTCGTCGTGCCAAAAGACTTGGTGTCTGTAAACAGTATGGTAGAGTCTTTCATGAGAAAAGGTATAATCAGTGTTCTGAATCAATTTCTGGTCGCACACTTCATTGTTTAGAATGGATAGTGAATGGGCTGAGTAAGTATTACCCTGAGATGCCATGTTATTCTGGTAATATGCTTAACTAGTTTGTGGGAGAGTCACTGATTGTCCGAGCTACACAGATATAGAAGACGATTCAGATTAGTCTGCCTTCAAACTATGAAAAATTGTGTTTTGGGGATGAAAGCTAAGGGTCCAAATTTTTGTAAAAAATGTTAAAAAAAAATTGTTTTGTACAAACCCTGTTGACTGAAATGAAAACATGAACTGAGTAAGGAACGTCCCTAAATACCAACCGACAGCGTGCGTAAGGATTTGTTCTGAGACGCCATGAAATTTGTTTCAAATTTTTTGTTTTTGTAAATAAAACTTCTTTGATTGTGGGTAGTATAGTATAGAATTTTTTTAGTTTTGGATCAACATTCGAACTCTAACTGGCGTTCGAACGTTGACTGCTTAGAGTACTTTGCCTTTGATGAACTCTCTGATGGAACCAAAAAATATTGAGGCCTCAGCTCATTCGAATGTGACTTAATCCAAAATGTGTACACCTAAGTGCAGGCGGTCAAGCTGTAGTAATAATTCAGTTTGAGTCCGGAGTAAAATCCACAAGAAACTTATAGTGTTGGTGTTTCAAGGTAAGCACTGGTAAACGTCAATTGATTGTAACCTTTGAGATCTGTACTTGTGAGATTGGGAGGTTTTTCCTAGTTTGAATATGAACTTCTTTCCAAGAAGATTTTCTAGAGAAAATATAAGATAAATTTAAATGGAAGAAAAGTCACTTTTTAGTTTGAGGATCAGGACATGTAGTCAATTATCCAGTTCATTATATTTATACTAGATAACTCAATTAACTCCCGTGTCAACAGCAAGTTCATCGGAAGATAAAGATGGACTGTGAGAATTAAGGTCATGATTCTGATGTCTTTCAAGAAGTTTACAAGAATTGACTGTTGAATGATGATTTTCTTTACTTTCCCTTAACCCCTAAATGTTATCCCCCAATGGATGTGTGATGTGTGATCAAATAGGAAGGGAGTGTCACACTCCCTTGAGATAATGTCAAAAGAAAGGGCAAAAGGAAAGAAAAGTGCGATGATGTAAATATGATGTATGAATGCACAAAAAGGCTCCCCAATCGCAAGGAGACTTTTGTGTGTCGGTGTTTTACTTGGAGAAGTATTCCAAGGTCATTTCCACGGGAAAAAAAGTAAACCAAAGTGAAGGTGATTGTGAATCAAAGAAGGTGTAAAAATTTGTGTGGTTGAAAGTTGTTTCGTGGACTGTGTTTCGGGAAAATGCAATGTGGAACAAATGTTAGCAAACCCAATAAGTCACTGCAATGGGAATACCGTTTAACCTCCAATCCTTCCTCCGATAGAGCATGAATGAACGATTGAGTCGGGGGAAGATAAGAACAAGGTGGGTGAGTATTTAAGCATAAACTGTGGCTAAGCCTATGGGATATCAAAGGCTCAACAACTTATCCACTCTCTACCTCGTCAAACCAAACCATTGGACTCATAAGGGATGGGAGAGAATGAGGTGAAATAATACTCCCAAGTGAGGGTTTCCCTTGGTTTTGCCAACTTTAAGATTTAGCTACTCATGTTTGAAATGGAAATGACAATGGAATGATGGAGCATTACAAAGATATGAAGTTTTAAAGCTACTAAGTGCAAGAAATCATAAGCTAAAAGTGAAGGAATTTAATACCCATTCAAAGCTAAGACAGTGAAAGACTTTGATGCATTAATGGTTGAAACTTAAAGAGAGTATTACACTAGAAATCACTTGAAATGGAACAACATTAAATGCATTAAATGATGTTTTACAAGTTCTTACAGGGGGATCCAAGACAATGTATTGAAGAAAACATCAAAAACTCAATTTTTCACACTGAAAATACTATTCATTGTCTACTACCCAGCTTCCTCTTCTCTCTATATGTATCTCCTCTGTAATAATGAACCATCCCCACTCTTCCCCTCCAAAACGTGCCTTTCTAGCCCTGGGGTAGCTTGGGATGTCATTTCCATCCATAGGCTGTAGGTGGAGTGGGTTGGACAAGGGTGTGCAGAGCTTGTCTTCACTCCCAGCTCTTCTTCACTTCTCTCTCTTTATTTATCACCAAAGCTCCAAACTTCCAATCAGATGTGTGAATGAGATGAATAGTGTTATGGGCGTGTCAGGGGAGCAGGGGAGAACTGATGGTGGGGCCTGCAAAGCGACAAAGCTTGAGATGCAGAGATTTGGGGAAAATTCGACAGATAGTACTGGTACAGCTTACTAGTACTGTACCGTACCTGTACTGTGTACCGATACCTCGAACTCCAGTAGTCTTTGCGTACCGGTACTGCATACCGGTAGGTTTCTGTTGTTTTTGCAACCTTTGAGCTTTCCTCTAGTCATTCTTTCACCCCATTTTGTCTCAATCCTTGTTGAAGTGCCTTAAGGAGTCTTATTTAACACTTTTTAACTGCAAATACCAAATGTCATCATTAATAACTCGACATATGTAACTCCTATCAATAACACCATAAAAATAGTTAATCATTGGATGGTTAGCACATAGAGTTATGCAATGTTTTGTGCTAATTACACCCCTCAACTTAAGTATTGCTAGTCCCTTAGCAACAAGTTATTTGTAGTAAGAGACAAAACATCATCATGCACACTTAATCCATTTAAACATCCATTCATCCAAACAATTTAAAAGTAAAAATCATAATGCAATTTACAACATAAACATTAACAAGATTTATCAAACCATGGTTTTCCATTAATGATTCATGAAGTTGGAGTGCATAGTATAGGACATCAAAACACAACATAATAGCCTACAACCCTTTCCCAACGACATCCAACCCAGTCCAAAAAGAAAAAAGAAAAGAAAACACAAAACATAATCCAATTACACAACTCAATTATTTATCACCATCATCCTCATCCTCGTCATCATTCTCATCATCATCATCATCATCCACTGATCTCAAAGTAGAAGTGGCACCAACTGAAGTAGGGGGTCCACTGGGGATAGGCTTTCCAAGGAAGGTATGCATGAATAGCTCTTTCATCATGGTCATCATCCCCTGCATTGATCCCTCCAATGCATCAAGATACTGGTCCGTCGAACATGCTGGAACAGATGTGAATGGCCCAGAGGGAGCAGTTGGTCGCAGGTCATCAAAGTCAGCCTCCAACTGAGCTCGCTCTGCTCGACTCATTGTTTTCCTCTTTTTACTACTGGCCTTGCCAATAGCTCTTGTTTCAAGGGGTGAGCTTGTCAAACACGTAAGCCTTCACTTTAAAGTGCTTACACATCCGGGATACCAGACTCCCGTATGGCAAGTTGGTCATTGGCTTCACAGTTGCAAAAAAATCCTTCATCACTTCCCAGATAAACAGGGCAAAGTCAATCTTTTTGTCGGACACTAAGCATCAAGAAGGGCTAACTTCTCCATATTTGGTTTCTTTTCTGCTGCTCTCGGAAGAAGATTATAATGGAGAAGTTTGTTTAAGAGCCCGTACACGTGCTTTAATCCCCCACTGTGCACAATTGATGAGCACATAATATTTCACATTTCATGGCCTCATTACATTCATTATAACTCAACTTTTGTATTTAATTACTTAGTGTTAGCCTATTTTATGAATAATGTTGAATTCTCGATATTGCATGTTTTGATAGCTTAAATGTTGAATTTTAGGACCTTGCAACTATGTTGGATGTGTGGTAATGGCATGGACACAATAAATGAAGAATTGGAGGCTTAAAAGTGAAAAAATCAAGGAGGTATTGGTGTTTTGGAACAAAGGCACCTGCTGCCACATCACTGGGAAGCACTGCCTCGGGTGTCCTCCATTTTGACCATCATCTACTCAGAATCTAGAAAAGTTCAAAACATAAAAGTTGTAGATCTGAATGTCTTCTGTATTGTGTCAAAATTTCATCTCAATCCAACAGTTAGATCAAGATTTAATCCATTTCTATCGAAGGTGGTCCAGTGCAGAAAAACAGTACCGGTACCTAGTACCGGTACCACGAATCTTCTGGGGAAAAACATCTTGTAACTCAACTTTGAGGCTTGGGGGTCCCACCTACACTTCTCCCACTTGCCCCCCCAACATTTTCTTACACAAGAGCAGGCATCCCTTACACATTTGGATGACTTGGGCAGCTTAAGCATTAATGAGGATGTGAGGGAAGAGGGGCTGCCTGGGAGATGCAGGCTAGGCTTGTCCTAGCCTTCCAATCACTTCAAATCAGCTCACACACATTGGGGGACCCTCATGGACGAAATTCAAGGCTCTCCAACAATATACACAACATTTATTCAGCATTGTAGGGGGAGAGAGTTGACTACCTAAGCTTAGGAGTAGTTTTAGTTTAGCTCCAAGAGGAAGTAGATGAATAGTGACATTTTTGCATTTTCTTCTCCATTCAAGTTGGAGAAAGCTTGTTAATCTCTTGTAAGGATATTCTAAGTTTAATTTATTGTCTTTAATCTCATTCCTTTCAAGTTATTGCAAGTTTAGTTCCATGTTCTAGCTTTCACCATTTATGTTTTCAAGTTTTCTTCAATTCTTAGTTTAAAATGGGTATTGTTGATTTCTCCTCTTAGTTTAAGATTTCTTGCATTTAGTTAAGTTTTAATCTCCATTTCATCCTTGTCTCTTTACATTATGAATGTCTTGCTTTTAATATGAGTAGTTAAGATTTAAGTTGGTTAATCCAAGGGAAGACCTCCTCTTGGGGATTCCATTTCAACTCTTCTTCATTCCTCCCTTTTGAGTCAAATGGTTCAGTTGGACGGGGTTGAGAGTGGATGAGTTGGTGAGCCTTTGATATCCCGTAGGCCTAGTCACGGGTTATGCTTAGATACTCACCAATCTCGTCCCTAGCTTCCCCCGAATCAATCATTCATTCATGCTCAATCGGAGGAAGGCTTTGAGTTGATTTGGTATTCCCATTGGAATGAATCTTTTAGATTAGCCAACACTTGTTTTCTTGCATTTTCATGTACAAACACAACCCCAAAACATAAACAAAAGATTTTACATTTTCTTTATCTTTTTGCAAAATCACTTTCACAAAATTCCCTTTCCTTCCCTAAGGAGATGACCTTGAAATACTTTTCAAGTAAAACACCGACAACAAAAGACTCCTTGCGATTGGGAAGCACTTTTGTGCACATTTCACTATCATTTCACACATATTTTGTTCATCTATTTTCCACCATTCACATTCCGTTGTTTCCTATCTCTTGTGTCATCCCAAGGGAGAGTGACACTCCTTTCACACATAAGTCATACACATTTGAGGGTGGTGTTGAGAGGTAAGGAACAACAACCGTTATCAAATCAATCAGGCATTTGGGGTAATAGATTGACTTTGTCTTGATATGTACAATCCTCCCATATGCCTATCTTGAAATGATCTTAGGCTTTTCTTGATCTATTTTGAGCCTTAGCCTTGTTCTTGTGAAATTATCCCTAGTGCCATGTTTGTGCACATTCCACAAAAGTGCTCCCTAATCGCTAGGAGTCTTTCGTTGTCGGTGTTTTACTTGGAAAGTATTTCAAGGTCGTCTCCTCAGGGAAGGAAAGGGAATTTTGTGAAAGTGATTTTGCAAAAGTGAAAAGAAAGTGTAAAATCTTGTATTTGAGTTTTGTGTTTGGTTTGTAAATGAAAATGCAAGAAAACAAGTGTTGGCTAATCCAAAGGATTCATTCTAATGGGGATACCAAATCAACTCAAAGCCTTCCTCCGATTGAGCATGAATGAACGATTGATTCGGGGGAGGCTAGGGACGAGATTGGTGAGTATCTAAGCATAACCCGTGACTAGGCCTACGGGATATCAAAGGCTCACCAACTCATCCACTCTCAACCCCGTCAAACTGAACCATTTGACTCAAAAGGGAGGAATGAAGAAGAGTTGAAAT
>CM042186.1:25822663-25857916 GCA_023539305.1 Ilex asprella | reverse complement strand
ATTTGATGGTCCTTGATTAGAAAAGCCTTGTGGAGGAGGATTTTGTGAAAAATTCTGTTGTGGTGGTGTCGACTGATACCCTTGCAGATTTGCCCGTGGGTATTTGGAGGTAGACGCTTGCCCATGACTTGGATATTGCCCTTGTTTAGGTGGCACTGGAGATGAATATGCATTGGACCCATGAGGAATGGGGTTCTCATTTCTCCAACTGAAATTAGGGTGGTTATTCCACCCCGGATTATAAGTGTAGGAATGATTGTCTAGGTTGATTGAAGGCATGGACTTGTTCATGGTATGCTTCCCTAAGTGCCGGAATGCTAGGACACTCCGATGTGGAGTGCTCAACATTCTCACAAATAGAACAAACCTCCTTGGTTCTTGACACATGGGACACCTCCCGTCTCCTATTCACCTCAAGATTCTCTACTTTCCTAGACAATTTGAAAATTTATGAAAGTAGGTCTTTCCGGTCTTTTAGATCATAAATCCATCCCCCTTTCAGTTGGCCACTCCCCTGAGGCAAAGATCTTGGCACATCGGTTGGGTCAGTGATGTGCCATGACTGTGAATTTTGGGACAAGGTATCAAAATAGTCCAACGCCTCATCGGGTTTTTTGTTCAAGAATTCTCCATTGCACACCATGTCGATAAACTGTTGATGGCCCTGTGTAATTCCTTCATAGAAGAAACTCACCAATTGCCATGGTTTAAAGCCATGATGTGGGATGGACTGTAGTAACTCTTTGTACCTTTCCTAGCATTGGAAAAATTGTTCATTGGGATTCTCCGAAAAATTTTGAATTTGCTTCTTAAGGGTGGTGGTTTTATGCACCGAAAAAAAATTATTCAAAAACACGGAGATCAGTTCATCCCAAGATGTTACGGTCCGAGGTCTTAACGACTGAAGCCAAGTTTTTGACTTATCACTCAGGGAGAATGGGAATAGTTTCATCCTTGCTATCTCTTCCATATTATAGTTAGGGGTAAAAGTTGCAACTATTTCTTCAAAATCCCTTATATGTGAATAAGAGTTCTCACCCTGGATTCTGTGAAATTCGAGAAGTAAGTTCAACATCCCTGGTTTGACTATGAAGAGATGAGCAAGGATGCATGAGGGTGTGGTGCATCGGGTTGGTTGAAGGAAATCCCGCATTGACCTAGTCGGAGGGTCAAGTGCGATATTGTTCCCCTCATTCCTAGGTGGGGGAAAATACACTTGGGGGTTGGGCCTTCTAGGTTGTTGCAATCTCCCATCCTCTTGAACATTAGGGTTGGCACCTACATTATCAAAATTTTTACTCGCATCCTCGGGTGGGTTTTGGTTCATATTCATATTAGGGACCATGAATTGCCTAACCAATCAGTTTTGCTCGTCCCGCCCCCACATACAACAAAAGATCTAAAAAAAATGAAATAAAATTATCAACAAACAAAGATATGTACACAAACCACGTTTCTCATCCCATGATAAAGATCACGGGACTTACCTCCGTAGTCCGAAAATCACCTTTATGGTTTGACACTTGCCATTCCCGACAACAGCACCAAAAATGATTGATGATTTTCTTTACTCTCCCTTAACACCTAAATGCTATCCCCCAATGGATGTGCGGTATGTGTTCAAATAGGGAGGGAGTGTCACGCTCCCTTGAGATAGTGTCAAAAGAAAGGAAAAAATGAAAGAAAAGTGGGATGATGTAAATATGATGTATAAATGCACAAAAATCTCCCTAATCGTAAGGAGACTTTTGTGTGTCGGTGTTTTACTTGGAGAAGTATTCCAAGTCATTTCCACGGGGAAGAAAGTAAACAAAAGTTAGGTGATTGTGAATCAAAGAAGGTGTAAAAATATTGTGGTTGAAAATTGTTTGGTGGAGTGTGTTTCGGGAAAATGCAATGAGGAACAAATGTTGGAAAACCCAAGAAGTCACTCCAATGTGAATACCGTTTTAACTCCAATCCTTCCTCCGATAGAGCATGAATGAACGATTGATTCAGGGGAAGATAGGGATAAGGTTGGTGAGTATCTAAGCATAAACCGTGACTAAGCCTACAGGATATCAAAGGCTCACCAAATTATCCACTCTCTACCCCATCAAACCAAACCATTGGACTTATAAGGAAAGGGAGAGAATGAGTTGAAATAATACTCCCAAGTGGAGGTTTCCCTTGGTTTTGCCAACTTTAAGATTTAGCTATTCATGTTTAACATGGAAATGAAAATGGAATGATGGAGCATTATAAAGATATGAAGTTTTAAAGCTACTAAGTGCATGAAATCATAAGCTAAAAGAGAAGGAATTTAATACCCATTACAAGCTAAGACAATGAAAGACTTTGATGCATTAATGGTAGAAACATAAAGAAAGTAATACACTAGCAATGACTTGAAATAGAAAAACATTAAATGCATTAAATGACGTTTTACAAGTTCTTTACAAGTTCTTACAGGGGGATCCAAGACAATGTATTGAAGAAAACATCAAAAACTCAATTTTTTACACTAAAAATACTATTCATTGTCTGCTACCCAACTTCCTCTTCTCTCTATATCTATCTCCTCTGTATTAATGAACCATCCCCATTCTTCCCCTCCAAAAAGTGTCTTTCCAGCCCTGGGGTAGCTTGGGATGTCATTTCCATCCATAGGCAGCAGGTGGAGTGGGTTGGACAGGCGTGTGCAGAGCTTGTCTGCACACCCAGCTCTTCTTCACTTCTCTCTCTTCATTCTTCACCAAAGCTCCAAACTTCCAATCAGAGGTTTGAATGAGATGAATAGTATTGTGGGCGTGTTAGGGGAGTAGGGGAGAGCTAATGGTGGGGGCCCGCAAAGTGACAGAGCTTGAGATGCAGAGATTTGGGGAAATTTTGACAGACAGTATCGGTTCCTCGAATTCCAGTAGCCTTTGCATTCCAGTACTGCGGACTAGTACGGTTTCTGTTGTTTCTACTGTTTTTGCAACCCTTGAGCTTTCCTCTAGTCATTCTTTCATCCCTTTTGTCTCAATCCTTGTTGAGGTGCCTTAAGGAGTCTTATTTAACACCTTTTAACTTCAAATACCAAATGTCATCATTAATAACTCGACATATGTAACTCCCATCAATAACACCATAAAAATCGTTAATCATCGGATAGTTAGCACGTAGAATTATGCGATGTTTTGTGCTAATCACCTGTGTTGAGACTTAACCCGTCTACAAACAAGCAAGTGTTTCTATAAGACATCCAACCATGGTTTTAATATTCCATTCTTTAATTGAAGCACAATAATGGAGATGAATATATGGTAGTCATGAAGATCTAGCCTAGATACTTGCCTTGAAATGAGGAGTCTTTCTATAAAGGAGTCATCTGTGTCGTAGAAAGTCTCTCGATTATACAAAGTATCTTAGCTTTTCTAGATGCAATCAATCATCCAATAAACAAGGGAATATACATTAAGCATTAGAACAATGCAAAAATATAATTTTCAGACAATTTATACATACCCCCCACCTCTTACTAAATAGTGAATGAGAAACTACTCACTCTTCATAGGTTTGGTCAAGCCAAAAAAGTGAGTGATGCTCATCCCTCTATGTATAAGGCTTCACAAAATAAAAACAAAATAAACTAGGAACCAATCTTCAACGACGAAAGAGTGAATCACATTCCACCCTTTACGGCTTTGGTAAAGCTCTAAAAAAGTGAAAGAGTTTCACTCCTCTAAGAGAGAAGGAAGCTCAAGCAATGGTAGTAAAGGACATTAACAAAGAAATGCATATAATAGCCTGTATGTAAAGACCAAACATAAATGGAGAAATGAACTTCTTAATGAACGCAAATGTAAACATGAATATAAAGACTAAAAATAAATAGAGGAACTAAAACTCTTAAGTACATGTGAACATGAATGTAAGAAATGAGTGGGAGTTCTAAGCTTCCAAACTCAACAAGAAAAATAACCAAGAAAAGTAGAATAAGACGTGTTTCCCCCTTGTTCTCCAAAAAATGGGTGTATTTATAGGCAAGGAGAAGGCAAGGGGGTGAAGAAATAGTGTTTGTTGTCTAAGTCAAAGTGAAAATCCAACCGCTCTGCAGGCAGTCTGTCAAGGACGTTTGTACGTTAGTTGACGTTCGAACATCATTACTACTTTTGCTTTATGCGCATTCGAACAGTGCATGGTGTTCAAACGTTTCTTCTACCTTTGCTCTAAAAGCATTCAAATGCCAACTGGGATCTGTCCTAATTACTCAGATGTCACATGACCTGTGGTCCTCTAGAAAAATATCCTTCCACACTTCATTCAAAACTTGTCATTAATTAGATGCAACACACCATGTCTTCAGTCTGATCTTGTCAGTCCTTCAGTGGACGTTCAAACATGAGTTGGCATTCAAACGTTGGTTCTTTGTTACTACGGGCTTTGGTTCTTAGCTGCAACACATTCTGTCTCAGCTGGCCTGGTTCTCATGAGTGTTCGAACATTAGTTGGCGATTGAATGTCACTTTTTTGTTCCAAGCTTTTCCAATTTATTTCCTAATGTGTTGGTATTGCTTTCGAATGTACTTTTTGTTGCCCTTGAACCCTTTTCTTCACTTTAAAACCTGAAATGTGATTAATACTCAAAAATAGCATATTCTTATGCTCTGTTTTGGACTAATTGAGCTGTGGGGGAGTTTAAGTGATGATGTTTCTGGTCTTAAAGTGAACAAGGGTTCAAAGGCACCAAAAAGTACCTTTGCAGGCAATCACAACATTTTAAGGAACAAATTGTAAAAGCTTGGAATAAGGAAGCAACGTTCGAACGTTAAACACCGTTCGAACGGTCATGGTGAACCAGGCCAGATACTATAATCTGTGTTGCAGGCAAGACCCAAGGCCCTGGAGATTCAAGTACTACATTCGAACGGTCATTAACATTCGAACGTCCACTGGAGTAAGGACAAGATCAGACTGACTGAAGACATGGCGTGTTGGAGACTTGCAGACTTACAGTCAGAAGGCCCACGCACTTGAGTGCCACGTTCGAACGAAAACCACTGTTCGAACGCCCCTGGAATTATTGGAAAGTTCAGTTAAGATTCTGCAAGGACCTGGAGAAAGATCTGCACAAAGACTTGGAGGAAGATTTTTACAAAAAATCACGTGTAGTCCGACATAACTGGCAGGCACTGATTGCTTCTGACGTTTGAACGGTAGAGAGCAAAGACGGAGAAACCGTTCGAACGTCATTTACCGTTCGAACGGTATTGCCAGGCTGTCTGCAAAGTGGTTGGCTTTTCACTTTGACTTTGACGCCCAGCTCTATTCTTTTACCACCTCTCCTGCCTTCTCCTTGCCTATATATACCCTTAGTTTGTATAGCAAAAAGGAGAAGGGAGGACTTGGCACAAAACACTTGGTAGCCAACATTTCCCATTTGTAGTTCTTCTATTTTGTCTTAGTATTGTTTCTTTGCTAGAGAGTGGGGAAGTTAAATCCCCATTCCTTTTCTTTCCGTTTATGTTTACATTTACATTTGCTTACGAGTTGTAATTCCTTTATTTACATTTAGTATTTACGTTTATATTCTTGATTTACATTTAGTCTTTACATTTATGTCTTTGTTTACTTCTAGTCTTTACATTTATGCTTTTACATACACGCTTTTAATTATGTCTTGCACTTTCATTATTTGAGCTCCCTTCTTGCTTAGAATAGTGAAACTCTTCCACTTTTCTAAAGCTTTACCAAAGTTGTGAAGGGTGGAACGTGATTCACTCATTCTTTGTTGAAGATTAGCTCCTCGTTACATGTGCTTTTGTTTTGTGGAGTCCTCTACTTAGAGTAATGAGCATCACTCACTTTTCTAGTTTTACCAAAGTTATGAAGAGTGAGTAGTTTCTCATTCATTCTTTAGTAAGAGGTGAAGGGCATGTATTGATTATCCAGAGGTTATATTATTTTTCGTTCCAATGCTTAATGCTCATATCCCCTTGTTTATTGGATGATTGATTGCATCTAGCAAAGCTAAGTTACTTTGTATAATCGATAGTCTTTTTATGACACAGATGATTCTTGCATAGAAAGACTCTTCGTTTCAAGGCAAGTAGCCCAGCTAGATCTTCATGACTACCCTTTAATCATTCCTATTATCAAGCTTCATTTAAAAGGATGAAATATTAAAGCCATGGTTGGATGTCATGAAGAAATACTTGCTTGTTTGTAAGCGCGATAACTCTCGGTACAAATAATTCTTGTAAACTTCTAGTCAGACATCGGAACCATGACCTTAATAGGCCATCTTTATCTTCCGATTGACTCGCCGTTGACATGGGAGTTAGTTGAGTTATCAAGCAAAAATATAATATTCCGGATAATTAACCACATGTCTCGATCCTCGAACTAAAGACTGACTTCTCCGCTATTTGAATCAATCTTATATTTTGTCTAGAAAAATTCTTAGAAAGAATTTAATATTCTGTTCAAGGAATTCACCCACATCTCACAATCCTAAAATCACAAAGGTTACGATCAATTGGTCTCCGTAATCGTTTACTTTGAAACACCAATACTACTAGTTCCCTGTGGATTCGACTCCGGACTCAAATTGGATTATTACTACAACTTGACCGTCTGCACTTAGGTGTACACATTTCGGATCATGTCAAAATGTCATCATTTAAACTCCATCAAAGTATAATTAGTCCAAAAAGGGCATACTAATATGCTATATTTGAGTACTAATCACACCCCCAACCTAAATATTGCTAGTCCCTAGTAATACAACAATTCAATGCAAACCTTTTTCTAATGCCTTTTTCGTAGGTCATCCGATTACATTTAGCACATGCAACAAGCCGTTAAACCATTAGGTTCACCCTAATGGACGAGTGTTGTCTCGTGAGGGTTTCAGTGAAGCTACCCACAAACTTCAATCAAACAAATGTGTATGTGAGGTGACTAAAAATGAATGAGCAACATGGTCGTCTAAGACACTCAACCCTCAATCGTGATTTATACCCTACATTTCTTTTCCATTGATACTTTCTCTATGCAAAAATTATCACCTGTCACCTTAGCAATTAGAATTCCCTGGGTAGCATGATGGTCATTCAAGAGACAAGAATTGGTGTATAACAAGCATTCCAATGTACCACCCTCCATGGGTATCTTTGATTTCATAAACCTTTCTCGGACTGCTCTTAGCAAAATGAATCGCTCCGATTATAATGACTTATCTCTCACAGGGCATGTCATTAGAAGATGGCCAATCAAAAAAATCTCATACATAATTAGTACCAGAGTGAAGTTTTGAAGAAAACAGACTTTACCTTGACATAATTTCATGGAAGAATACTAATGCAATTAAAGAAATGTTATTTAACATACCCTAACTTCTTATTTGCAACACACAGATGCACTATACTTGAGATCAATTAGGGCTTTTGAATAGGTTATAATGTGGCCAGAGGTCAGTGACTAACGAAATGACGTCAGTGAAGTTCAAAAGCTATCTCTTTTATGCATTTTAGCACACCTCTGTTTGCCTTTTCAAAATTTTTGCCTAGTAATGGGATTTTTTTTCTTTTATTTTCCCCAATTTTTTACTTTCTTGTCAATTCCCTGTCTTTTTGTTTCTTTTTCTCTTTCGGTTGTTTCCACTTTTTTTGCTTTTATTGAATAGTGGCCATCATTGTCTTTGCTATTTTTTCTTGCTTTTTTGTGTAAGAAAATTAGATAGCAATGGTATGTCAATCTTAATGTCCCTGTGGCTTGATTTTCATATGGGACTTCTTGAAGAAGAAATCAGTCATTGAAGGCTCAAGCAGGGTTAACTAGGGATCATCACTTTGAAAAAGAAATGGTTGAGGCTCAAAATCGATCCAAAGATGGCCTAAGATCCTTTCTCAATTATTTGCACCTGCAAGTGTCGTATGCAAGGGTTCTCTTTGGGGTATGCACATAGATGACCTTAGTTGCATCAATCAAAGCAAGGTTAATGATACTATTGAAAGAGATTGGAATTTAAAGACCTTACTTTGAGTAATTTTTTGAAATCCTCTCCAAAAGCATCGTTGAGCTCAAGACTTACCATGGTTTTCTTTTGTTATAACCACTGATTATATCGGGTTTTCCAGAGAATGTTGGTTATACACCGATTCCTTTCTCGAGTCTGATCACTTTGTACCTTAAGAATAGCAATTACTAATGTAAATTTGGCAATTAAATCATATAGTAAGTATCAAGGTTCCAAAAATGAGGTTTTATATCTCGCTTGTTAAGTTGAGGTGTCAAATCGATTATGTGCTTAGTCATTTTCACAAGTCATCTTAACATCCACATTTGTTTGGTTATTAACATGTAACAATATAAAGCCACATAAATAAAAGTGATAAACTGAGTCATTCATTTCCACAAAAATCATCATTCATCATTAACATCAATGATTCAATTCATCCATAAAAGGCACAAAAAAAAAACTTTAAACATTACTACAAGCCATAAAAAAAATCATTCTAGGAAGAAATAAACAAAACAAAACAATTAACTCCACTTAGGAGCAAAAATATCCTCTCAATCTCCTCCTTCTCCACCATCAGCAGCTCCACTAGCCCCACTGCCCCTCAAAAGCCTGAGGATCTCATCCTACTTAGCTTCGATGCTAGGCATGATGTCCCGTAAAGAACGTTGGGGCATGCTAGGGCATGTCTCCTCCTGGGTGTTTATGTATTCTCTCTCAAGCTCCCTCTCCTCCTCTCGATCCAATTCTTCTTGCACTTCGTCTCCTCCTCGGGCTGGTGGCATCTCTTGTCTCGTCATTGGGTCACCACTATGTCCTTGACTTCTCTTGAAAGAGCCCTTGTTTAGTGGCCTCATTGGCTTTCGGATTTCCATTTCAGGCCTTAGCCTGATCCCATTCTCCATGCATATTTCAGTCACTAGGGTGCCAAAAGGGAGTGCACTCCTCTTCATATCGCACCCCTTTTTCATTTCACTCAAGATGAGGGCAAGGATATCGATGCTATGCCCTTTCCCAATTGCATAAAGCAATCGTGCCATGTCGAGCAAGATCTCATTTGTTTGTCTCAAGGGAGCCAAGTTAGGGACTGCAATTAGATTCATCATTTTATACTTGTCAGTCAACTCCCCTTGTTTCAGAAAATTTTGCCCCGACCATGAAAAGTCACTCTCGCCAGTCAACTTCTTCCCACAACATTCATAGGCACGTTTTTCTTTGATTAGGTTTTGCACTAGAGGTATTTTTTCCCTCACTTCTTTGATGTAGGCCTCATCCACATCAATGTGGATTCCTCGAACATATGTCTAGATTGCTCCATTGATGATCTCGGCGTTGGAGTAAAACTCCCTCACCAAGTCAACAACAGCATCTCCTCCATTCCTCAAGTACCACACCCAACTCTTCCTTTCCATCTCCTCCAATATTCCAAGCTCAAAAAAATCAGAGATTGCAACATCCCTCTCACAGACAACAACATGTTTATGGTAGAAATTTTCATACCTTTCAGCCTTTAAGGAACTTGGAAATCTCGTTCGATCATATCTCTTTGTCCTTTGCCTTCCCTCTCTCTCTGTTATCACCTCTTCTACAAAATTTGGCTCTTGGTTCACTTGTGGAGAACGCCTGGCAAGTAATTTCATCCTTGGCATGGCGTTCGAACGTGGGTTATCTTGAGGGGGTGCTAAAAAGCAGATGAAACTTAGGGTATTGGTGTGGGATTGAAGATTTTTGATGTGGGGAGGAGTTAGAGAGGATCAATTTTGAGTTTTTTAGGATACTAAAGCTGAATCGAGGCCTGTGGATTGGAAAAGGATTCTAGGATTTCTGAAAATTTGAGAGGGATTTGGGGATTTCGAACTGAATAAAACGATCCAGGTTTTTATAGTCTAAGTCACAAAGTTCAAACATTATTGTCATTCGAACGTAGGTAGAAAGGATTTTAACATGTCGTTCAAACGTGGAGTGACTTTCGAACATAGTTAGCTCCCAGTACTTTTGCGTTTACATCAGAGACCAAACTACTATAAATTTTGAACATTCGAACAATCTATTAGCATTCGAACATTAAATCTCGTTAGAACGGTCTATTGGCATTCGAACGTGGTGAGCTCCCATACTTTTGGCTCCTAACAGAGAGTTCATCAGAGGCAAATTACTGCAAGCAGTTACCGTTCGAACGTCACTTGCCTTTCGAACGTTGAAACAAAAATAAAAAAATTTCTACACTACATTATATACAATCAAAAAATTTCATGACATCTCAGGATAATTCCCTACCCACGTTCGAATGCTGGTATTTTGGGACATTCCTTACTCGGCCCATATTTTCATTTTAGTTAAAAAGAGTATGTATAAAAATTTCACACTATTTACAAGAATTTCAGACTGTTGGTTTTCATTCCCAAAGGCAGTCTACTCTGAGTCATCCTCTGTCTTTATCTCTTTTGATCTATTAGTTACTCTTCAAATTTCCTGTCGCACAAACCAGTTAAGCAATGTACCCGAATAGGATGGCGTGTCAAGATAATCCTTACTCTGTTCATTCACTTTCCAGTCTAATAGACCTAGTGCGTGATAGGAAATTGGTTCAGAGCACTGATTGTATCCCTTCTTGTGAAAGACTCTGCCACACTGTTTATAGGCAGCAAGTCTCTTGGCACGAAGACGTTTAGCAAAATTACTTCTGCTATAGAGGGGTTTTGCTTGCTTTTCTCAGACCTCGTTTTTCCTTACCAGTCTTGTTTTTCTCATGATCACATTATGCACATCTGATGAAAAAGTTCGTAGAACTGCCAGTCTAGACCAAAAAAGTTTGACATCCATGCTTCTTACACTTTTTAAGGCTCATTATCTGGTTCTTTAACGTCTACCAATCACAAAGACAATTTAAAGTTGCCTAAAGCACAATAAACAAGCAAAGTACTCAATATAACTGGAACAACAACAACAACAACACAAATAACAATAATTTTTTTTAAAGATCTACGGTACAGGTACAACTACAAAAATAGGATATCAAAACTGAATATGAAGGTTCACACCCCCAACCTAAATCGACCATTTTCCCAATGTTTCGAATTTACCAGTATAGTTCTTGGAACTGAGGTTGAAAGGTAGAAATTCGTGCTTCTGTTGATACCTGTAAATCAAAATACCTAAGTTAATCCTCCTTGTTCAGATCCGGGCCTCAAGTAGGCTTGTAAGGCTTGTATGTGAGTGCAGATAGCAGCAGTATTCCCATAAACAAATAGAGTAAAATGATGTAAATCACGAGATACATGGACATGATTTCGCTTGGGAATAGTTGGATTTGTAGAAAAAGGGAATAGAAAACAAAGAAGGAGGAAGACAAAGTGAAGAAGAAATAAGATGCAGCAGAACATAAAGCGAAGAAGAATAAAAAGAAAGAAATAGGCGGGGGCTAGTAGAGATCGATGGGAAAAGATGGGGAAAATGGGGTGAGGGTCTCATGATATTGTCTCATCGGGTCGGGTTTTTACCTGATCCGACCCTTTTGAGTGTCAGCAGACACGATTCTCGAAGGGTTGTTCTGGTTCCATTAAAATATTGGTTTTCACATTTTTAACAAAGTCCTCCAAAAATGGTTTCAACCTCTGGCCATTAACCATAAAGATATTATCGTTTGATGGATTTTCAACTTCTACTGCTTCATGATCAAACACCTTTTTGACAATGTAAGGTCCAGTCCATCTTAATTTTAACTTACCAGGGAAAAGACAAAGTCTTGAATTAAACAACAGGACTTTTTGAGAAGGTTCAAAGGATTTTCGCACAATGTTCTTGTCATAGAAAATTTTCATCTTGTTTTTAGCAAGCTTAGCATTCTCATAAGCTTCATTTCTGAATTCTTACAATTCATTTATTTGAAGTTTTCTTGATAGTCCAGCCTTGTCCAGGTCAAAATTCATCGCTTTAATGTCCCAGTATACCCTATGTTCCAATTCCACAGGTAGGTGACATAGTTTTTCGTAGACTAATCGATAGGGAAACATGCCCAAAATTGTTTTAAAAGAAGTACGATATGCCCAGAGTGCATCAGTCAGTCTTGATGACCAATCTTTGCGGTCTGGGTTTGCCATTTTTTCTAAGATTAATTTGATCTCCTGATTAGCTAATTCGGTCTGTCCACTAGACTGTGGGTGATAAGGGGTTCCAACTTTGTGAAAAATCAGATATTTTTTCATCAAATTCTAGAAATGACAATTTCAAAAATGAGCACCCCCATCACTTATGATTGATTTAAGAACTCCAAATGGGACAAAATATTTTCTTTTAAAAATTTGATCATTGTTTGGTGATCATTATTTTTGGCATGGAATTGTCTCAACCCATTTGGATACATAGTCTACTACCACTAAAATGTATAGATAGCCAAAGGAAGGGGGAATGGTCCCATAAAATCGATGCCCTAATAGTCAAAAATTTCAATCAGGAGAATGGGGTTTAAAGGCATCATGTTTCTTTTTGAAATGTTTTCCAATCTTTGGCCTCTATCACAAGTGAAACAAAAGACATGGACATCTTCGAAAAGTGTGGGCCAATAAAATCCACACTGTAAGATTTTTGCACCGATTTTTCTTGATGAAAAATGGCCACCACATGCTTCAGAATGACAAAATGTTATTACTTGGTTGCTTTCAGGAGCAGGGATGCAACGCCTTATGATATGATCCTTACAGTATTTAAATACATACGGATCTTCCCAAAAGAAGTTAATAACCTCCCTCAGAATTTTTTTTTATCCATGGGAGTGAATGATGGAGAGAGTGTCCGAGTAGCTAAGAAATTAGCAATGTCTACGTACCATGGAGTCTCATCAATTATGAATCGTTCTTCATTAGGGAATTTCTCATTGATTAGTAATCCATCCTCGTAAAATTCATAAGTCAATCTGGACAGTTGGTCTGCCATCACGTTTTTAACACCTTTCTTATCTTTAATGGTAAGATCAAACTGTTGGAGCAAGAGTATCCATCTTAAGAGCCTTGGTTTGACATCTTTCTTTGTGAGTAAGAATTTTAAGACTGCATGGTCAGTAAATACAGTAATAGAAAAACCAGCAAGTTAGGAATGAAATTTTTCCAAAACAAAAACTACAGCAAGCAATTCTTTTTTAGTTGTTGAATAATTCATTTGAGCATCATTCAAAGTTTTGCTTGCATAGTAAATTACATGTGGTTTCTTATCATTTCTTTGTCCCAAAATAGCACCTACAGCATAATCACTAGCATCACACATTAGTTCAAAGGGAAGAGTCCAATTAGGGGGTTGCATTATTGGAGCAGAAATTAACATGCCCTTCAGCTTGTCAAAAGATTTCTAGCATGCTTCATCCCAGTCAAAGATTACGTCCTGACTTAGGAGATGACACATGGGTTTTGCTATGGTACTGAAATCTTTTATGAATCTCCTGTAAAAACCTGCATGCCCTATGAATGATCGGACACCCTTTACAGTCTTGGGTACTGGAAGATTTTCAATTAGATCAATTTTTGCCTTGTCAACTATAGTGCCCATAGACGACACAATGTGACCTAAGATAATGCCTTGTGCTACTATTAAATGGCATTTTCCCCATTTAAGCACCAAATTTGCTTCGTTACACCTTATTAACACTTTTTCTAAGTTTTTCAGACATAAATCAAATGAGTTACCATAGACAGAGAAATCGTCTATGAATACTTCCAAAAAAATTTCAACCATGTCACTGAACAAGCTCAGCATGCACCTTTGGAATGTTGCAGAAGCGTTACAAAGTCCAAATGACATCCTTTTGAATGCAAAAGTGTCAAAGGGGCATGTGAATGTGGTTTTCTCCTGATCATTTAAGGCTATCTCAGTTTGATTATACCCAAAATATCTATCCAAGAAACAATAAAATTTATGACCTGCAATTTTTTCTAGAACCTGATCCAAAAATGGGAGAGGGAAATGGTCTTTCCTAGTTACCAAATTCAATTTTCGATAGTCAATGTACATTTGCCATCCTGTTAAGACTCGAGTTGGTACTAGTTCATTGGCATCATTCTTGACTACTGTGACCCCAGACTTTCTAGGTACAACTTGGGTTAGATTAACTCATTTGCTATCAGAGCTAGGAAATATTATTCCTACATCTAAGAGTTTGAGTACCTTAATTCTCATAACTTACTTCATGTGAGGATTTAGTCATCTCTGCATTTGACGAGAGGGTTTTGAGTCCTCTTCAAGGTATTTTGCATGATTACAAATCAATGGGCTTATACCTTTCAAGTCAGCGATGGTCCACCAAATGGTATTTTTATGTCTTTTAAGAATTTCAATCAGTTTAGACTCTTGCAAGTTTGTGAGCTTAGAGGAAATGAGCACTTGAATACTTGAGATCAGATGGGAGAGGCTTTAATTCAGGCTTTGGTGGCCTGTCAATTGATGAGAATGGTTTTGTGCCTTTTAGTGATATTTCTTTAAATTTTGGGGCCCATGCCTCAACAACATGAGTAGGGCAACTTTTTTTTTTGGGACATCATTTGAATCAGATGAGATAGACTCTAGTAGAGATCAGTTTCTCACAAAATGTGTCACTCAGATGTTCCTGTATCAAAGATTCAATGGAGTTTACTTCCCCTTCCCCGTCATCTTCTCCTGGGTGTTTAGCAATATTAAAAATATTCAGTTCAAGAGTCATATTCCCAAAATTTAATTTCATGACTCCATTCCTGCAATTGATTAGTGCATTGAAAATTGCTAGGAAGGGTCAACCAAGAATAACGGGAATTTGGTTCTTCAAATATAATGCTGGTTGAGTATCTAGAACAATGAAGTCAATAGGAAAGACAAAGTTATCCACGTGGACAAACACATCTTCAATAATGCCCCTAGAAATTTTTACAGATCTGTCTGTTAACTGGAGTGTGACACAAGTGGGTTTGAGTTCTCCCAGACCCAACTGTTGGTAGACAGAGTAGGAAAGCAAATTAACTCTGGCTGCGAGGTCTAACAGTGCTTGTTCTATTTAGAAATCTCCAATGACACATGACACAGTTGAACACTCAGAGTCCTTGCATTTTGGAGGGGTTTTGCATTGTAATAAGGCACTGTTGTGTTTTGTCAAGAATGCTCTTTTTTGGACATTCTGGCTTCTCATGACTGTGCACAAGTCTTTTAAAAACTTAGCATAAGATGGTACTTGTTGGATTACATCCAAAAGTGGGATGTTGATTTTTACTTGCTTGAAAAGCTCATAAATTTAAGGCTGATGATTCAACTTTTGTGTAACTTTGAGTCTATGCAGGAAAGGAATAGGAATTGAACATGAAGGTTCTTTTTCCTCAAAAGGTTATGGCTCTTTTTCTATCGTAGTCTCAGGCACTTTTTCAATCACAAGTTCAGGCTCAACTGATGAGTTGATTGGGATTGACTCAGGTTTTGACTTTGGGATTAGTATGTCTCTGACGGTCTTGTCAATCACCTTGCCACTTCTAAGTGTAGTGACAACTTGGGCTTGGTCTTGTGGAGATTTTGGTTGGGCAGGAAACTTGCCCATTTCTTGTGTGCTCATGCATTAAGTTAACTTTTGAATGTGACTTTTAAGATCTTCGAATGAGTGGATGGTTTGTGCTTGAAACTCGGTGAAAGATTGGGTGGAGTGTGCATTAAAGTTCATTTGAGTTTGCATGAACTGGTTCAGTGGATCCTCAATGTTCCTGTTTTGTGGTGGTTGGTTGGTATGGTTGATATGTAGAAGGTCCTTGAGGTGGTGGATGTGAACTTTGTGGTTGGTTCAAGGGAGTTGGTTGTGTATTCCTCCAACTGAAGTTCGGGTGGTTTTACCACCCTGAATTGTATGTTTCATAGTATGGGTTGGAGTAAGGCTTGTTGAAGTTTGAGATTGCATTTGTTTGTTCCAACAATACTTCTTTGAATGCAGGGATGGTAGGACATTCCCCAGTCGGATGTCTTGTCAATGCACAGATTCCACACACTTGTTCTGTGGAATGGTCCATTTCAACTTAATGAATTTTCATCATCTCTAAAGCTTCAAGCTTTCGAGACAAAGTGGACAATTTTGCTCTCTGGTCATCATCTTCTCTCAAGACATACATTTTCCGTTGGGAAGTGGATGGTCTGGCTTCACTAGTGGTAGGTGAGGCTGAGTCCCACATCTGAGAACTGTCAGATATAGTGTCAAAGAAATAGAATGCCTCCTCTGGACTTTAACCCATAAACTCTCATTGGGCCATCATTTCGACAAACTGACGCAGTCTACTAGGTAAGGAGTCATAGAAGAATCCTACTAGAGTCCAATTCTTAAAAGCATGGTGTGGGCAGGCTTGGATTAGTTCTTTGAATCTTTCCCAACTTTGGTAAAATATTTTCCTTTTTTTTACCGAAAAATTCATGATTTATCTTTTGAGTATGTTGGTCCGATGTAAGGGAAACAAATTTTTGAAAAAAATTATTTTGAAAAAATGCCAGGTTGGCATGGGGAAAGAGATTTTAAAGAATTTAGCCATTGTTTAGCTTTGTCCTTTCGGGAGAAAGGAAAAAATTTCATCTTGGCAAGTTTTGAATTGTCTTGAAATGTTCCACACACTTCTTCAAAATCTTTCATATACAGATACGGATTTTTAGTATCGAATCCAAAGAAAATAGGTAACAACTGTGCAGTCCCTGATTTTTAGTAAAGGGGGTGCATCTGGAGGAAATACAAAACATGAGGAGACACTATTTCTTGTGGGATTTAAGTAATCCCTCAAAGTTCAAAGGTTAGGCACTTCATTTTTCCTCATGGGAACTTCTCCATTTCTATCAACATTTTCCATAATACTCTCACAAGAGTCTGTTATTTATCTAGGTGAATTTGGTTCCGGCTGGTTAATAGAACCTTAGGATTCTGCCGACAAATTTTTATAGTAAGGAGCATTCTCAAACATAAAATAAATGGAAACAAGACAATATATTTACAGTGAACTAAAGAATATACACCAAAAAGAAATATCTTTTTACCTTTTATCTTAAAACACTGTTATCAAAGTTCCCCGACAACGGCGCCAAAAACTTGACTTGATCCAAAATGTGTACACTCAAGTGCAAGAAGTCAAGCTGTAGTAATAATCCGGTTTCATTCCGGAGTCGAATCCACATGGAACTTGCTGTGTTGGTGTTTCAAGGTAAGCAGTGGTAATGGTCAATCAATTATAACCTTTGAGATTTGTACTTGTGAGATTAGAAGGTTTTTCCTGGTTTGAATATGAACTTTTTTCCAATAAGATTTTCTAGACAAAATATAAGATAAATTTAAATGGAAGAAAAGACACTCTTTAGTTTGAGGATCAGGACATGTAGTCAATTATCCGATTCATTAAATTTATACTAGATAACTCAATTAACTCCCTTGTCAACAGCAAGTTAATCGGAAGATAAAGATGGACTGTGAGAATTAAGGCCTGATTCTGATGTCTTTTTAGAAGTTTACAAGAATTGTCTGTATCGAGACTTAACCTGTCTACAAACAAGCAAGTGTTTCTATAAGACATCCAACCATAGTTTTAATATTCCATTCTTCAATTGAAGCACAATAATGAGGATGAATAAAGGGTAGTCATGAAGATCTAGCCTAGATACTTTCCTTGAAACGAGGAGTCTTTCCATGCAGGAGTCATCCAAGTTATAGAAAGACTCTCGATTATACAAAGTATCTTAGCTTTGCTAGATGCAACCAATCATCCTATAAACAAGGGAATAAACATTAAGCATTAGAACAGTGCATAAATATAATTCCCAAATAATTTATACATACCCCTCACTTCTTACTAAAGAGTGAATGAGAAACTACTCACTCTTCATATCTTTGGTAAAACAAGAAAAGTGAGAGATTCTCATTTTTCTAAGTAGAGGGCTTCACAAAATAAAAGCACAATATACAAGGAGCCAATCTTCAATGAAGAATGAGTGAATCACATTCCACCCTTTACGACTTTGGCAAAGCTCTAGAAAAGTGGAAGTGTTTCACTCCTCTAAGAGAGAAGGAAGCTCAAGCAATGGAAGTAAAGGACATTAACAAAGAAATGTATGTAATTGCCTGTATGTAAAGATCAAACATAAATGGAGAAATGAACTTCTTAATAAACATAGAAGTAAACATGAATATAAAGACTAAAAGTAAATAGAGGAACTAAAATTCTTAAGTAAATGTGAACATGAATGTAAGAAATGAGTGGTTGTTCTAAGCTTCCCAACTCAACAGGAAAAAGAACTAAGACAAAGTAGAATTAGAAGTGCTGCCCCCTTGTTCTCCAAAAAAAGGGTGTATTTCTAGTCAAGGAGAAGACAAGGGTGTGAAGAAATAGTGCTTGCCGTCTAAGTCAAAGTGAAAATCCAACCACTCTGCAGGCAGTCTGTCAAGGGCGTTCAAACATTAGTTGGCGTTAGAACGTCATTACTGCTTTTGCTTTATGGGTGTTCGAACGGTGCATGGCATTTCTTCTGCCTTTGCTCTAAAAGTGTTCAAACGCTAGCTGGGATCTGTCCTTAATACTCATGCGTCACATGGCCTGTGGTCCTCTGGGAAAATCTCCTTCCACACTCCGTTCAGAACTTGTCATTAATTTGCTGCTACACACCATGTCTTCAGTCTGATCTTGTCAGTGCTTCAGTGGACATTCGAATGTGAGTTGGCATTCGAACGTTGGTTCTTTGTTACTCCGGGCTTTGGTTCTTGGCTGCAACATATTCTGTCTCAGCTGGCCTGGTTCACATGAGCGTTCGAATGTTAGTTGGCATTCGAATGTCACTGCTTTGTTCCAAGCTTTTTCAATTTATTATCTAATGTGTTGGTATTGCTTTCTAGAGATCCTTTTTCATTCCACCGACCTCAATGCACTCTCATTCCCCAAAAACACCCAAAATCGACCATCCCTAACTCATCTCCACCTCAAAAGCTTTAATCCCACCCAAAGATCTCTAACTTTTCAGCACCCTCTCAAGCCTAACAACTTTGAACGCCATGCCAAGGGTAAAGCTTCCTGCTAGGCGCAGTCAACCAGTAAGTCAGGAACCAAATTTTGTAGAGCAAGTGATAGAAGAGAGATAAGGGAAGCCAGAGACAAAGAGGTATGATCGAACAAGGTTTTTTAGTGCTTTAAAGGCAGTGAGATATGAAAATTTTTACCATAAGCATGCTATAGTCTGTGAGAGAGACGTAGTGATCACTAATTTTGCTAAGATTAGGATATTGGCAGAGATGGAGAGGATAGATTGGGTCTGGTATTTGAGAAATGGTAAGGAAGCTATTGTTGATTTGGTGTGGGAGTTCTACTCTAATGCCAAAATCATCAACGGTGCAATCTAAACTTATGTGAGGGGCATCCACATTCATGTGGATGAGGAGTACATAAAAGAAATAAGACAAGAGTTACCTCAGGTGCAAAACCCAACGTACCCTCCGAAGAAGAGTGTGGTGATGAATGTTGTAGAAAAAAAGTTGACTAGGGTAAATGACTTTTCATGGTCGGGGTGGAATTTTTTGAAACACGGGGAGTTAACAGATAAATATAAGATGTTGAATTTGATTATAGTCTCCAACTTCGCTCCCTTAAGAAGAACAAATGAAATTCTACCTGACATGGCACGTTTGCGTTATGCAATTGGGAAAGGTCAAAGTGTTGATCTCCTCTCCCTCAACTTGAGTGAAATGAAAAAGGGGTGCAATGTGAAAAGAAGTGTAGTCCCTTTTGGCACCCTAGTGACTGAGATGTGCACCGTTAATGCAGTCAGGGTGAGGCCTAAAATGGAAGTCCAAAAGTCAATGGGGCCACTAAACAAGGGCTCTTTCAAGAGAAGCAAAGGTCATAGTGGAGTCCCAGCTGCCAGACATAAAATGCCCTTGGCCCGAAGAAAGGATGAAGTGTAGGATAAGATTGACAAGGAGAAGGAGAAAGAGCAGCCCCAAGAGGCAGGACCTAGCACCACCACCCAGAGATCGCTTCGAGAGATTAAGCTTGGCATTGAGGTCAACCAAGACAAGATTCTCCTATAGCAGAAGGAGATTCTTGTCTACTTGAGGGGTGGAGCTAGTGGAGCCATTGGACTTGGTGGAGACGGAGGAGATTGAGAGGATTATTTCTGTTCTTGAGGGTTGGGTACTTGATCTTGTTTATTTAGTTGTTTCTTCTTTTTCCTTGGTAGTTGTTGAGGATATTTTTAAGTTTTTGTGTGTTTGATCACTTCCTTTGTGGATGAATTGGTTCTTGATGTTGAATGATGATATTTTGTGAAAATGAATTATTCAATTTATCATTTTTATCTGTTTAAATTGCATGTACAGAATTAGCACTTTAGTAATTCTTGTTAACAAACAAAGAAACAAATGTGGATGTTAAGACTGCTTGTTAAAGTAACTAATCACATAATCCGTTCGATACACAGCCCAGCAATTTAGACTTAAAACCACAACTCTTTAAACAATGATATTTTCTCTATGCTTAAATTATCAAATGTACAGTTGTATTTGTTATTTTCAAGGTATAAGATGATCGGACTCGAAAATGGAATCGGTATATAACTGAAATCCCCAACAAAACCCAACATAATCAGTGGAAATAACAAAGGATACAATGGTAAGTTTTCAGCTTTACGATACTTCTGAGAGAATATCAATACTTACTCAAACAGAGCTTTTTCACTTCCTTTCTTTCAATAATCTCATTAACCTTGCTTTGATTGACACAACTAAAAGTGATCTATTGACATATCCCACAAGCAGTACATGCATACAACACATACGTATGCACACACTTGAGAAGTGATTTTAGGCCATCTTTTAATTTGACTTTGAACATGGGCCATTTCTTTTTAAAAAATTATATCCCTAGTTAGTCATGTTTGAGCCTTCAAAGAATAAATTATTTTTTGAAAAAACCCATATGAGGACCAAGCCACAAGAAAATACACTGGACAAACCATCCTATCTAATTTTCGTACACCCTCTTTTCTATCAGTATGGTACAGAAAAGAAAAGAAAGAAGGGAAAGACGATGATGGCCACTGGTTCATGAAGGAAAAAGTCAAGGAAAATAACATGAAAGTGAAAAAGAAACAAAAAGACAGGGACTTGCCAGGAAAGTGAAAAATGAGAAAAAGGAAAGAAAGAAATACCATTCCCAGACAAAAATGTCGAAAAGCCAAACAGGGGTGTGCTAAAATGCATAAAAGAGATAGCTTTTGAACTCCACTAACGTCATTTTGTTACCCACTAACCTCTGGCCGCATTACAACCAATGCAAAGCCCTAATTGATCTCAAGTCTAATGCATGTGTGTGTATTGTTAATCAAAAGATGGGGTATGTTAAATAGTTCTTCTTTTAGTTGTGTCAATATTCTTTCATGAGATTATGCTAAAATTTAAGTATTTTTTCTCAAAACTTCGCTCCTTTTCTAAATGTGCATGTGATTTTTCGACTGGCCATCTTCTGATTACATGTCCCCTTGAGAGACAAGTCATGATATTAGGAGTGAATTTTTGCTTAGGGAATTCCTAAAGAGAGATTTGTGAAATCACAGCTATCCATGGAGGGTGGCAATATGGAATGTCTATTATATAATAATTCTTGTTTCTAGAATGACCATCCCACTACTCAGAGAATTCCAAATATTAATGTGACAGATGTTAATTTTTGAATAGAATCAATACCAAAGAATGAGGAACATGCTGGACATAAGTCGAAATTCATGGTTGGGTGTCCCAACGACCATGATGCTAATTTACTTTAACCAGCAAATTCTACATACGCATCTGTTCGACTGAAGTTTATGGGTAGCTTCACTAGAAACCCTCACGAGACAACACTCGTCCACTAGGGTAAACCTAGTGGTTTAACGGTTTGTTGCATAAGCTAAATGTAACCGGATGACATACGAAAAAGGCATTAGAATTAGATTTTTGTTTATTGTATTACTAAGGACTAGCAATATTTAGTTTGGGGGTGTGATTACTACTTAAAATTAGCATATCACTATGCATTTTTATGACTAATTGTATTTTGATGAAGTTAAAGTGATGATATTTCAGGTCTTAAAGTGAACAAGAGTTCAAAGTCAAAAAATATCACACCAAGATGCAACACAAGCAGAATAAGGAATAAAATTGGAAAAGCTTGGACCAAGGCATTGATGTTCAAACGTCAACTCACGTTCGAACGTCAAACAGAACCAGGACAAAACCAGACTGTTGAGACAGAGTGTGTTGCAGACAAGAACCAAGGCCCTGAAAAACTTGAGTACTCTGTTTGAACGCCAACTAACGATCAAATGTCCACTAGAGCACTGACAGGACTAGACTGAAGACATGGCATGATGCAGCAAATAAAGAAGTGCACTTGAGTACCACGTTTGAACGACTGACCATGTTTAAACGTCCACTGAAGACCTGGGTACTAAATGCAAAACGCCAAGCTCTGAATGGAGTGTTGAATGAAGTTTCCATAGAGGACCACAGGCGACTTGAGTGATATGGTCAAACCCCATCTAGCGTTTGAATGTCAGACAACGTTCGAACGACCACACTTAAAAAACACAGAACAACGTTCGAACATCCCCACCGACAGTCTGCAGCGTAGTTGGTGAACATTGGGCGGCAAATATTATTAACCTCATTTTATCTTCCCCTTGCCCTCCCCTCCTTGTGCCTATAAATACTCCCATGCTGGGAGCTTGTAAAGGAGAACTTCTTCTCTTGAAAAACTAGTAGTTATTTTCTCTTGTGACATTAAGGAACTAGAGTTTGAAAGGAGGCTTAGACTCCAACTCATTTAGCTAGATTCATTTTCTTGTTTTAGTTTCTCTATTTACTTGTAGTCCTTACATACACACTATAGCAACCATGATGGAGGCTTTGACTCCCATTGTAGTTGTTCAGCCAATCTTTTATTTACTTGTTCTAGCAACCATGTTGGAGGCTTAGACTCCCCTTGTAGTTGTACTTTCTTTTATAAATCAAGAGAGATATCCCATCTTTTGGTTGTGGTAGAAAACCTCTAAATGTGACTAGCTTTCTTCTACTTTCATTGTTTATGTCTTTCACTTCCATAGCTTGAGCTTCCTTCTTTCGTATAGGAGTGAAACTCTTTCATTTTTCGAGAGCTTTGTCAAAGCCATGAACGGTGAAATGTGATTCTCTCTTTCTTTGTTGAATATTGGCTTCTTGATTGTTGTTCTTTTATTTTGTAAGTTCTCTACTTGGAGAGATGAGAATCACTCAATTTTCTAGCTTTACCAAAATCATGAAGAGTTAGTAGTTTCTCATTCACTCTTTAGTAAGAGGTGAAGGACATATATAAATTATCTGGAAGTTATATTTGTGTTTTGTTCTAATGCTTAATGTTTATATCCCCTTGCTTGTTGGATGATTGATTGCATCTGGCAAAGCTAAGGTACTTTGTATAATCGTGGTTATTTCTATGACACGGATGACTCTCGCATAGAAATATCTTTCATTTCAAGGCAAGTACAACGACTAGATCCTCATGACTACCCTTCAATCCTCCCCTTTATCGTACTTCATTTAAAGAATGGAATATTAACGTCGCGATTGGATTTCTTGTAGAAATTCTTGTTTACAGATAGGTTGAGTCTCGGCACAGGCAATTCTTGTAAACTTCTAGAAAGGCGTCGAAATCATGTGCTTAATTCTCACAGTCCATCTTTATCTTGCGATTAACTCACCATTGACACGGGAGTTAACTGAGTTATCAAGCATGAATATAATAAACTGGATGATTAACTACATGTTCAAATCCTCGAACTAAAGAGTGACTTTCTTTTTAATTTGAGTCTATCTTATATTTTGTCTAAAAAACTATCTTGGAAAGAATCTTATATTCTGTTCATGAAATTCCAATTCATCACACAAACTTCAAAACACAAGGATCACAATCATTCACTCTTTTCTACTACTTACTCTAAAATACCAACAACAGTTCCATATGGTTTCGACTCCAGACTCAAACCGAATTTTTACTACTTCTTAACCGCCAACATTTGAGTGTACACACTTTGGATCAAATCAGGATCCTCATAGGTCAGCTCCACATACTCAAGGATTGATTTTACCCCTTGGATGTTGTGTGGATACACCAAGATATTATGGGGTGGCCTCTGGTACTTCGTCAAGCTTGTAATCGAATTCAGGGTAACATCAAAAACTTTACCCCTCACATTTGTCCTAAGAATATGACCGTCCTCATCCACCACATTCAATCTCTTATAAAACTCCCTACACATAGGCAAGTTATTCCCATTGACTGGCTCAAACCAAATGCTGATACCGTGTCCCTCAATCACTCTCACTACCTTGTGATTTAGCCGAAGACTAAGCACATCCACGAAACGCTCACGTGACATTTTTCGCATCAATACTGTTGTTGTGAGCATCGTTTCGTGCCTTCTTTCTCCTCTCTCCCATATCTCCACTAGAGCCCTCCTTTGTCCTCTTTCATGAACTAGTGCCTGCGATTGGTGGAGGATTCACCCTAGTGTATTTTGTTTGGGCTATGATAATCAACAGTGCCCCAAATGCTATGAATGATCAAAACCACATCAAAAGCCTCTTAATGGGATCAAAAGCATCAATAGAGACCTTCCCTAAGCGAACCATTGCAATGTAATCAAAGCTTTTGGAGAAGTTAAAGTGAAATGGATTTTTGGAAAAATGAGAACCCTAGGGTTTGGGGAGAAATTTTAGCAAAATTGGATAAAAATCACGCAATAATCAACCCTAGTGATGAGAAATGGAAGATTTGACTGTTGCGTGATATTTTTTGGAGCTTTGAGAAGTTTGGAGAGGGAGCAAAATGCCTAGGAGGTTGATGGTTATGGAGGATATGAACAATTCCCCGAAAAATGAACTTAAACCCTTGTTTTTAGCTTTCTGGGCAAAACCTACTGGTAGGTTTTGTGCACTGGACTAATACCTACCGGAAGGTTTTGGGCCAAAACTATGGGTAGGTTTTAACTTGTTGGGCAAAAACCTATGTGCTCCCATTCTTACTTTCACTCCAATCTATATCAACCCCTACACATTCTAACACCCTATTTATGCCCTCTACTCTACCAAAAAATATGAGTTACGCTTGTGAACCACAATTGAGTGACCATGCCTCAAGTCATTTCCAAAATTGCAATATGATTTAAAATTTTGATGCTTTCAACACACAAGTCATGAATTTCTACATTTAACTCTACCCCTCAATAATGACTTTGGTGTAAAAGGGCATCCTTTCGGGTGTCCCATGGATTGTACTATTTTCATGCGACTGGTATATTATGGTTTATACATTGGTTGATATGTGGTATTTTAACTAGAAATTGGTGATGAACTGGGCTTTATCTACTTGGGCTTTTCTGAGTCTATTTTCCACTCTTGGCCTACTAGGTCTATTTCTCCTAGGCATCAATTTATAGAAAAGGTGAAAATTGTAGAAAACATCAAACCACTTACTGAGGTAGATGACTATCGACCTTTGTCTTCTTCGTTGAAATCAAACTTTGAAAGCACTCTGAAGGTTTCAAAGTTCCAAATAAAGCCAACAATTGAAGACCCTTGGGTATTTATGTCATTGCCATTATTACTTCAGTTAAGGCGAATTCAAAAATGGGTGGCTAATCTGGTAGTAATGGTTCCCAATGACTAACATGTGGAGGAAGTCTTCAATCCCCTCACATGATGTGAACCGTGACCTAAAAAAGCCAAAGGTTGGGGGTCTGTTGATAGGATATAACTCAGCGGACCTATCAGCAAAGGAAATATGGGCCAAGATGCGTACCACCACTTACACTTCACCCCTTGGATGGGAATAGCCCAAACTAGGCATGATCACATCAAGCTCAAGAGTTCCCTAAGGTTGGATATACTCTTGGGCTTGAGAATGTTACTATCATCCTTGCATTACTAGAACCCGCTACCGTCAGCCAAATCGACTAACTCGACAGAGGACCAAGAATGTTGGCTACACCATTGTCTTAGCATTGAAATTCATGAAAAATTGAGAGAGGGGCATGTCTCTTGCTCACGTGGACCAATTGGGTAATACCTCGATAAGTACCATCATTTAATGCTTAACACCGAATAGGGTCATTATTCGATTTTTGACCATGACTACCCATAGGCTATCCCTAATCCTATTAGATGAGCAACTTAAACTCACCAAAGATAGGATGGATTTTTTTTTTTTTTTTTGATGAGCTAGCCAATGGCGTAACTTGCCAACCGTACATGTGGACCAACGTGTGCAATTTATTGCCAAAAGGCTTTTAGGCCTGTCTACTTAGATATCATTTTAAGGAATCCACATCGGCACCCTCTCAATGTATAAATAGCCCAAGGGTTAGGCCTTAGGTATGCAAGTGATAGTAAACACAAAATCGTAGCTTTTTTAAGCTCTCAGTCATACACCGATTGACTTAAGCATCGAATGAGATAAGCTAGAGAATCCTCCGGCTCCTTTCTTAATATTTTCGGTGTTGCAGGAAATTTGATATGATCCATCCTGGTGTTTTTACTTTACTAATTGACGAGAATTATCCCGTGCGGAAGGTTAAAAGAGCATAATTAATGAAAAGTTCCCCTAAGCAAGAGGCCGGAAGTATTTAATGGAGAACAAATTTACTTGAGCATATTAGGAGAGCATTGGAGCGTCTTAGGCTGACAACACAAACGTCCCTAATCTCTACAACTTTGTACTTTTACAATTTGATAAGTGATCACATCATAACCGTATAACTATCAATCATGTAGTCCAGACACATCACCGATCTTCGGTACTCAACACTTCACCACAACACCCAAAAAGGTGATTGGTGGAAATAGACTGCCCCTTTTTGCTCCGATTAGGGTACATAACCAAAACAAAAGAAATTAAATCAGAAATTTGGGTACGCATCCAACAACAGCATAGAAAATTAGTTTTTTTTAGGTATTATACCATTATTTTAACCAATGAAAATGTGACGTGGGTGAAATTCTATTATTTTATTATTCTTATGACCAATAGTTATAAATGAATTACTTAAAAATTTATGGATACAAATCACTTTGAGCATCGATACTGAAGGGGTTAACCCCCATTATTACACGTAGTCTAGCATTAATTAGACTCACGTGATGTTGAGAAAACTTGGCACGTGATCGAAAATCCGAAGTCCTTTGCCAGTCCTGTTATCCGAACCGACCTAGTCAGTGTTTCGGTAAGATCAGCAACAGATCGGCTCTCTCTGTTACTAGACTCGAACATCAGCGAAACAAAACAAGAGTTCGGTTTGTACCGAGCCAACTTCTAAAAAGTGGTCGGCAAAACAAAAGAAGAGCTCGGTTTGTACCAAATAGAGAAGATTAACATGTTCAATACATATTGGATGTGTTCGGCCTTCATTGTCCGAGCTGTTTCAAACGGTAGACAGAAGGATAAAGAATCGCCTAGAATTTAGACAATCAGATAAATGAAGGAGACGAAATCAAAGATATCCAGAGAGATTGTAGGAGAAGTATCAGTAACCTCCCAAACTCAAATACTGAAAGAAAGGAATGTGTGCCACCTTGCATCTAAAATAATGAAAACCCTAAAAAGAATACAGCCTATAAAAGCAGAAGAATCTAAGGTGAAAGGTACTCAAAAACACTCCTTGTCTTCACACAATTCTTCTCGATCCATTATTGACTTAAGCATCGGAGTGCCTTCGATCGAAGCACTTCGATCTTGGGCAGTTTGTTTATTTGTGCAGGAAGGAGATTGGGAGAAGGCTCAAAATTCTTTTCCAAAGATCATATTATAAATTGAGTGTTCGAGGTAACGTCTATTTTTTGCCTCAACATTTTTGGCGCCGTCTGTTGGAAAAAAGAATTTCTTATTTTTTCAAACAAAAAGCTACGATGTCGAGACTCCGAAGTGCTATCGGATCACCTATCGGCAGCCTTGCTTTGGGGAGTTCAGATCATACACCCCCTCCGGTGGATAGCAGCATAAGGTTGCGTGCAAGCAGAAGCCCACCCAGGCTCCATGGGGATGATAAGTTATCCTCTGCAAGTTTCAGACCCTCTAGAAATAAAAGCCGTCAAAACGAAGGTCATAGTGAATCCATCCGTGCCGATGATCAAAATCATTCACTGGCAAAGTTGGTGCAATCACTACAGGAACCTCACGACAGTCTGTTTAAGAAGTCGTACTCTCGAAAGAAGGACTTGGTAAGAGAAAATGAAGAATTAAAAGCCAGGGTTAGAGAGATGACCCTAAAGGATACGAGGGATAAACAGGAAAGAGAAGTTCGGCATTATAATTTGGAAAGGAAACCAAGCAAAGCCTGAACTGCCGACGAAGATAAACTCCATTGGAAGAAGCCCCGGGTCCAAGAGGACGTATGGAAGTAGTATATTGATGATGAACTCAACAGTCACTTAAGGAGATCAAATCAGAGGTCGGCTAGGGACCTCGCTAGAAGAGCTACCGGAGAGTATGGCGACGGTTTGGATTCATCCCCGTTTGCAGCATGGATAGAAAAGGGTCGGATCCCAAGTAAGTTCACCATCCTGAACTTAAAACTATACGATGGCAAAACCGACCCGACTTCACATATCAGACACTACAAACAACTCATGACAATTCACAGAAGAAACGAGCCCCTACTTTATATTATCTTCCCCAGCAGCCTTGGGGAATCAGCCATGAAGTGGTTCGACAACCTACCAAGAGGCACGATTGATGGTTGGACTAGGTTAGTCGAACAATTCACAGCTCGATTCATTATGAGCAATAAGCAGCCTAAAGATGTCGGGGCTCTATTAACACTCAAAAAGAAAAATAACAAAAGTCTGCGAGAGTATGCCCATCGTAATTGGGAGACTATGAATGAAGTCGAAGGGTGCAGTCAAGAGATCACAGTTGCATCATTCAAGATTGGATTGCCGAAGGAAAATCCACTGTACCAGTCACTAACCAGGAGGCCGGCCACAGATTTGGAGGAACTTATGGCAATGATCGAAAAATACGCCAAGGTTGATGACGACCTAACTAGGGAAGTAGTGAAAAAGCCATCAAACAGAAGACAGTTCGGTAGAGAAAAGTAATCGGAGCCGAACAGAGAAGGAATAAGGAGGAACGACAAGGATGGTTATCCCCCAAGGACACCCTTCCTAGGGGTAAACACCTTGTTCAAAGAACCGATACATAAGATACTGAGCTAGATCAGGAATAAGCCCTTTTTGAAATGGCCAAACAAGATAATGAGAGACCCCTCTTAAAGGAACCCAAACTTTAGGTGCTCATACCACCGAGATGTGGGCCACATGACTGAGAACTACAGGACCTTGAACAAACATTTAGAAGAATTGGTCAAGGCTGGACACCTCTCAGAGTTTATTAAGGATGGACAGGAAAACAAAGGAGGAGGATCCGAGCCAAAGGATGAAAGTAGCACACCAGCTGGTGTAGTTGATGTGATTCACGCTATCACCAACCCAAATATGTCAACCAATAATTCGGCCAGGGCTTATATTTAAAAGGCAGATAAGGAAAGGGAGGTCTATGAGTTAAGGCTAACCCCAGAGGTTATGCACAAGAGAATCAGGATGGAAGAGTCTCCAGAAGCAATCTGTTTTACCGAGCGAGATTTGGTCAGAGTTCACCAGCCGCATAACGATGCTCCAGTGGTAACGCTTCGGATTTCCAATTTTGACTTTAAGAAAGTCCTGATCGATCTCGGGATATCATCAAAAATCATGTACGTGGATCTGTTCGAAAAACTCGGGCTAAGGAAAGCAGAATTCAAGCCCTCGAACACACCGCTCGTTGGTTTTAGTGGTAAAATGGTTCTTCCCAAGGGGAGGATCACCCTACCTATAAAGACTGGCCCAGTTTGTGTTATGACCGAGTTCCTGGTAGTAGATACGATATCAACATACAACGCAATAATGGGACGGTCTTGGTTACATGAGATGAAGGCAGTTCCTTCGACATATCATCAAATGTTGAGATTTCCTTCAACTGATGGAATAGTGAACATTCAAGGGGACCAAGTTAGCTCGAGGACTTGTCTTTTGGCCTGGGTAAATTTGAAAGACAAGTATCGAGAGGACAACTCGATAGCAAAAGTGGAAAAATAGCAGTTAATCGTTGACAGCTCGGGCGATCTTCACTACCCAACGGTCGACAAAAAACCTAAAGTACCTTTCGGCACTGAGAAAGAAGTCACAAACCGAACTATCGAAGACTTGTTTAAAGTACCTTTAGACAAGAATGGAGACACGGACAAGCATTTTATGATAGGAACAGCTCTTATTCACAAACAAAAGACTGATCTCATCGCCCCTACTGTGGGAGTATGCCGATGTATTTGCGTGGAGTACCAATAATATGCTCGGCGTACTGCCGGAGATCGCATGTCATCATCTAAACATAGATCCGAGCTACAAGCCTGTTAAGCAAAAGTTAAGGAGTTCGGCCCCTCAGCATCGAGAGGTAGTGAAGGAGGAGGTGGCTCGGTTGTTGAAGTCAAAAATAATTAGAGAGGTAAAATACCCGACTTGGTTGTTAAACACCATGGTGGTGAAAAAGAGAAGCGGGAAGTGGAGAGTTTGTGTCGACTTCACCGATTTAAACAAAGCATGTCCAAAAGATAGCTTCCCACTACCAAAGATAGATCAGCTGGTGGACGCAACAGCCGGGTATGAGCAGATGAGTTTCTTAGACGCCTTCAGATGATATCATCAGATCCCCCTAGCTGAAGAGGACCAAGAGAAGACTGCCTTCATAACACTGGAAGGGACGTACTACTACAAGGTGATGCCCTTCGGACTAAAGAATGCTGGGGTAACATATCAGAGGTTAGTAACCAAGATATTTACGCATATGATAGGCAATACTGTTGAAGTTTATGTTGATGATATGGTTGTTAAAAGTCTAAAGGCCCCTTCTCATTGTGCCGACCTCAAGGCCACCTTTGAGGTTCTGCAAAAATATAATATGACGTTAAATACCTCTAAGTGTGCCTTTGGGGTCGACTCGGAAAAATTTTTGGGATTTCTCGTTACACATCGAGGGATAGAGGTGAATCCCAAACAGGTTAAGGCAATTACCGAACTACAACCACCTCGGACTATCAAGGAAGTGCAGAGGTTGACAAGAATGGCAGCAGCACTCGAGAGATTCATATCCTGAGCATCGGACAAGTGCAGACCTTTCTTCCAGTCCATCAAGGGGATGAAGGAAACGCCTTGGAGTTAGGAGAGCAAGAGAGCATTTGCTGATCTGAAGACATATCGGGCATCTCCTCCTATTTTGTCAACTCCCTCATCCGGAGAAGGACTTTACCTGTACTTAGCTGTGTCAGAGCACGCCGTCAGTGGGGCATTGATGAGAAGAGATGAGGGACAATTAAAACATGTTTATATGTGAGCAAGATGCTTTTGGACGCTGAATCCAGATACACTCCTTTAGAGAAATTTGTCCTAGCACTTATCAGTTCGGCACGTAAACTCAGACATTACTTCCAGGCTCATCAAATCACAGTGCTCACCGACAAGCCGTTAAGATCATTATTTCTCAAAGCTAACCTTTCTAGACGAGTGGCCAAATGGGCCATTGAACTTGGGGAGTTTGACGTCCGCTTTGAACCCAGAAAGGCGATAAAGGGCCAAGTAGTCGTCGAATTTCTTGCAGAATTTTAGCCAAACAACAGTTCAAGAGAAGGCCATAGTGGCAACCAAGAGAATGACCTCAACGGCGGATGGATCCTTTCAGTGGACGGGACCTCAAATCAGAAAGGTGCTGGAATTGGCATCATTCTTGTAAATCCCGAAGGATGTACACTACAGAAAGCAATCAGGTTCAGCTTTAATGCGTCCAACAATGAAGCAGAATACGAAGCTATGATAGCTGGAGTGAGGTTGGCAATCGAATTGGGGGCAAGGAAGCTCCAAATATTCTCCGATTCACAGTTAGTTGTAAATTAGATAATAGGGGAGTATGCGGCTAAGGATGAAAGGATGATAGCATATTAAGCCATTGCGGAAAAGGAACTAAGTAAGATACCTGAGTATTCAATCCAACAAGTTACAAGGGCAATGAACACGCACGCCGATGCCTTAGCATCATTAGCCTCTACAATTGAGCAAGACACTGAAAAATCTATCACTGTAGAATTTCAAGTCCAACCAAGCGTACAGCCGACCAGAACAGACAAAATATTGTGCAATATCCCCGAGCCAAGCTGGATGGACCCAATAATAGGTTTTCTGAAAAATGGTGATTTGCCCGAGGATAAAAGGGAAGCACACAAATTATGTTTGAAAGCAGCCAGATTCTGTCTATCCCCGAAAGACGAACTCTACCGATGCTCATATGGGGACCCCTACTTGAAATGTGTACTCCCCAGTATAGTTCCTGAATTTCTATCTGAAATACACGAAGTAAGTTGCGGGGCTCATACTGGAGGGAGGTCTCTTGCTCATCGAGCTGTTTCGCAAGGTTATTGGTGGCTGGCCCTATATGCAGAAGGACGCACAACAGTTTGTTCGGCGATGTGAGAAATGTCAAAAATTTGCGGCAATCCCAAGGAAACCATCTTGTGAACTCCTTCCTTTAGCTAGCCCATGGCCCTTTGCACAATGGGGGCTGGATATCGTCGAACCACTACCTCGGGCCCTCGGCAACAAGAAGTACCTTCTTGTTGCCACTGATTATTTCACAAAATGGGTTGAGGCCGAGCCATTGGCAAATATCAAAGACACTGATACTCAAAAGTTTATTTGGAAGAACATCATCACAAGGTTCGGCATCCCACACACACTTATCTCTAATAATGGTACGCAGTTTGATAGTGGCCCGTTCAAAACCTTTTGCCAATAGTACAGAATTCAGAACCACTATTCTACACCATCTTACCCACAGAGCAATGGTCAAGCAGAGATCACGAATAAAATAATCTTGGATGGAATTAATAAGAGACTGGAGGATGCTAAAGGAAGATGTGTGGAAGAACTCTCAAGGGTTTTATGGACGTATCGAACAACGCCACGAAGGTCAACGGGAGAAACACCCTTCGCATTAGCTTATGGGATGGAGGCTGTCATACCTTTAAAGGTCGGCCTACCTACCTTGAGGACCAAACTGTCCGAAAATAGCACCAACCAATCCGTCATCACTCGAAATCTTATCCTAGCCAAAGAGAAAAGAGAACAGACCGCTATAAGAATGGCCTCGTATCACCACTAGATGTCCCGAGCTTACAACAAGCATGTAAACCCTCAATCCTTCGCCATGGAGGACCTAGTCCTCAAGCGTGTATTGGGATCAACCAAGAATCCTGTCCGTGGGAAGCTCGGAGCAAACTGGGAGGGCCCCTACAGAGTGACTAGAATTAGGGGCAGCGGATATTACGAGCTCGAGACCATCGCCCCTGGAACGTAGTAAACCTTAGGAAATTCTATTTTGAAAAAAAAAAGGGCCTTTTTTCGTAAGACTCTGAAGTACCGTCGAAAATCTAAAAAGTGCCCCTCAGAATATTCATGTATTTACTTCGATCACAATGATCCAAAATCATCAATAAAAATTCATGAATTCCATATTATTCCCTTACTTGTCAAACGTCCTACTGCTAAGGCAGGGAGGCAAAAATCCTGATAGAAGCCAAGAGCTTAAATTAGGCGCAGCCACCCGATCTAACCCAGGCCTTCGGCTAGGCACGACGGTGTAAGCCAATTAGGAATGGGTTAGAGTCCAATAAAGTTGGTGGGTCGGTGCGTAGTAGAAACACAATCCACAAAAAGACTATGTAAACTCTACCGAACTGAGTTGAACTCACTACTTGGAACCGAGTTGCGATGAAAGGCCAAACAAGGGGAAAAATCTCAACGTTGAAACCTCAAACGTGAAAGCTCTGAAATTTCTCTCATGTAGAAAAAGTTTCTCATAGATCGACCGAGCTCTGAAGTAGGGCCGAGCAAGTGACCTAAACTCTAGGTCTTAAAAATGCACTTGATTTAGGAACCGAGCTCCACTAAGATGGACCTAGCAGATCTATACTTACAGGAATGATGATACTACTAAACGTCAAGTTTCTATATGAAGACCAAGCCCCAAAAGTAAGCCATAAACTCGCATAACCCTTGTGTTTTGGGCTCTAAGTCGATACTTCCTAAAGTATATAAGAGAAGAAACATATACGATTTTCTTGCGAGGCACTCCGTGAAAAATTGTAAAGAGAACAAATAGTGATCTTCATTCAAAACAAAGTTACAAATAGTGATCATCTGTTACATCAGAAAAAGATAAAAGAGTTGTTCTAAGATTGATCAAGAAGCAGGTGGTTGAGAGGAACTAGGAAGAGAGCTCCTTGAATGAAGTTCAGAAGATCGAGGCACTCTAGCAGCGGCAAGGGCAGCTATCCAACCCTTGCTGAAGAAGACATCTTGGATCTTAGGGATCTGTAGCTCCAAGTCTTCCTCTGCCTTCTCCAGACCGTCATTATAAGCAGTATCCTCCCTTTCCTTTGCCTCGGACTTATACTAATCGTACTCCTTGAGAAGATTTGAGTATTCGAGCTGAGATTGTGTAAGCTCCATGTTAGCTTTATGCTCGGACTCTTTCAATTGCCCTACCTCAGAAGAAAGCTTCTTGTTCTCCTCAGAAAGGCTTTGGTTTTGAGCCTGGAGAACCTTCACTTCTTCACAAAGCTTGGCATACTCCTCATCAGTACTTTCCTTTTTTGCTAAAGCTGAAGCTCGGGCGTGGATGGCATCCTTCATCGCTTTTTCTTTTCGGGCAATCCGAGCTCCAACCTCATGAACTTTTGCAAACCCTTGAAAGAAAAGACGGGATCAACTTAGAAAAATTATTTAAAAGAAGGGTTTGAAGAAAGGGAAAAGAAAAAGCGAAACTTACCAAGACCATGTGTTGGATTGCTTGACGAGAAACTTCGTCATCAGTTAGGGCCTCGTTCATTGCCAGATCTTGGGGAAGTATCACCCATCTAGCCATTCCAACTGCCACATTGAAATCTTCTATGGCAGAGTCCTTAGCTGTTATCTCTCTCCTTTTCGCCCGTAGAACTGGTCGGAATGGAGTAATGGATGGATGAGGAGATGTTCTCGGCTTGGTCTCAGAAACCCTTCACCTTTTTGGAGCTGGATCTTCAGCAAGTTCAAAGATAGAGTCATCTTCATGCACTAAAAGCTCATTTGTGGGGGCATCAAACTCAAAAGAAATCGAAGTATCCAAATTTTT
>CM042186.1:25786380-25817663 GCA_023539305.1 Ilex asprella | reverse complement strand
GGCCTTCATTGTCCGAGTTGTTTCAAATGGTAGACAGAAGGATAAAGAATCGCCTAGAATTTAGGCAATCAGATAAATGAAGGAGACGAAATCAAAGATATCCAGAGAGATTGTAGGAGGAGTATTAGTAACCTCCCAAACTCAAATACTGAAAGATAGGAAGTTGTGCCACATTGCATCTAAAATAACGGAGACCCTAAAAAGAATACAGTCTATAAAAAGCAGAAGAATCTAAGGTGAAAGATAGGCAAAAATGCTCCTTGTCTTCACACAATTCTTCGCGATCCATTACTGACTTAAGCATCGGAGTGCCTTCGATCGAAGCACTTCGATCTTGGGCAGTTTGTTCATTTGTGCAGGAAGGAGATTGGGAGAAGGCTCAAAATTCTTTTCCAAAGATCATATTATAAATTGAGTGTTCGAGGTAACGTCTATTTATTGCCTCAACAGATACCATAAAATTTTTTCGTTGTCATAATACTTATCTCGGACATTATGATGGAGTTATAACAAGTTTATAGTGATAGACTATAAAACTCATTTCTGAGTCTCTGTTTGAACTACTTTTTTGATTAAAATTATATCAACCACTCTCAAGGATCAAATGCATGACTGGTCAAATATAATCATATTGTCTGGCTAATGCATTCAAGCCGGAGTGCATGTTTAATTTGGACCCTACTTGATTTCAAATTCAAACATGAAGTCCCTAGAAACCTGCAATAGAAGATGGTATTCTTTGGCTGGACTCAAAAGATCAAAAAAGTGCTTCACAAGTTCATCTCCAGAAGAAAAGCATATTTAAAAGAAGAAAGTATAAAGTGTGTAAATTGTAAAGCGACGAAGAATTGATGCCCCGAAAGATGGGTTGTGTCCAGAGAAAAGGACAACCAGAAAGATAATGTAATTGCCCAATACATGAAGCTTTAGATTCTCTCTGATCCCAGTGAAAATGACTCTAAAGTCCAAAGTGAAACTACATGACACGTTTAATGACTCCGAAGCATCTGATTCATCATAAGCACTTTGTTCTTTATATGTATCAGATGACTTTTGATCGTCTCATCAGCTGAAAAATGGATTATAAAGTTCGTTTGGACCCGTTTTCATAAATTCATGAAATCTGGAACAATGTTTTTTTTTTTTGTTTTGTTCAAGTGACTTTATTCATCACCCCTAGATAAATAGGTCTTATAAATATTGTACTCTCTGAAATGATTAATGTTAGAATTGACCAAAAACTAGAATAAAAAGTAGGCACCAAGGCATGTTTGGTTCGCCTATATCCTGAGATTGTAGTAATCAGTCAACCATTTTATCCTATACCAATTAAATTATATCTGGATCATGGTCCGGATAAAGTGTAGATCCATTATTCTAATGTCAATATCATGTTTAGATAAGGGATTAATGTATGATATTAAATTGAAAAAGAAAAAAACTCTTTATATCTACACATAAATCTTTAGCCTATAAAGATGCTCTTGCCATTTTGTATACCGATATCAATCATACCTCGATAATACTACATATTCGATGTTTTTGGCTCAAATAGAGTATGAGTTATTAAATGTCAATTGATGAACATTTAGTTGGTTGTAACAATATATCTTTAATATCAAAACTTATAATTTGATCCAAACTTGTTATGAAACTCATTTTTTTTTCTTTTTTTGTCTAATTTTCTGGTTGGTGTAACATTACCTCTCTTAAATATGTTACATTATTTATGATAATAAATTTGCTAGATCAATTTAATAAAAGTAGCACAAGCAGAGGCGGAGCCAATAAAAAAAAATTAGGGTGAACACATTATATCACATTTTATTTTTTTTAATTGATTATAGAAGTTCATAAATTTATATTTATTAAAATTATATTTAATATTTAAAAGTTCTGTAAACATAGTAAATTAAAATTTGATATGCATAAAATGAGAAAATAAAAATAATTAAAATTTTTTATAAAAATGAGACTAATTATTGTCACTAACAATTGATTCTGATATGTTTTTCAAAAGTGTTACAAATCAATCTTATCAACAATATTTCTTTTATATATAGCACTGTAGTTACAATCTTCCATTTATGATCTTATAATTTATGTCATAACGACATAGAGTTTTATACAATAACCAAATAATCTTAAAATTTAAAAAATTTACAAAGTAACTCAATATGTTCAAAACATATTCGGAAATGTCTGAAACGTGTCTAAAAATTTACAACAATATCAGTTACACCTAATTTGATATTTAATTGGTGGAGACTCAATAGTTTGAGATCATTTGATAGATAGTAGAGTTTATTAAATAATGAGAGTCACTATTAGACTTAATGTCAAAATGCATAAGTCCTTAAATTATGTCTCAATAATATAATTTTTTAAAAATTAACAATCATTTAGGTAGGGTAATATTTAAATCAAAATAACAAAATAAAATAATAGGGTGTAAACAATTAAATAAATCTAAATTTTATTTTATAAAATACATGTCTAATATGAGAAAAAAAAAAACAGTTGAGGGGGCTGTTTCCAGCCGAGCCCAAGGATCGCTCCGCCCCTTGAGCATAAGTGGGAAAACTGTCTTGGAGACTTGATACTGGGGACGTAAATATGGACAAAATATTAATTACAACGGTGATATCACGTGGTAAGGTGGTGTGGTATCACTAACTAATAATAATAAAACAAATAAGCACATAGACCCCACAAAAATTAATAATTGCCTTGTCATGTAAGCAAATAATTTCTCATCCTCTCACCATGTAAGTTCAAGTGGGGTTCACTTTTTTTCATTAAGGGTTTTATTATTGGTTGGTGATATCATGTCATCAATTATGACATAGTACCACCGTTGTAATCAATATTTACTCGTAAATATAACACAAAAATGCCATGGAGACTTGACGATGATGGTCCAATTTTGTGTGCTTGGTCCCTTTTATTTGGAATATAAATTTATATTACAGATTTAAGTTATATAGCATTATTTTTTATCTATTCAGCATCAATAATTACCGAAAGCGACAAAAATGTACGTAAATTTAGTAATCCTTTATTCAAACACACAACTGTACTCCGGTGTATATAATTCAAGGACCTGATTATGGTATCGAATAAAAAAAATTGATATCAAATCTTTAAAATTTATTATTTTTATGAGTTTTTTTATAATTTTTTTTGGTATTTTTATAACATAAAAATTTGCCAATTTTTGTGGGTGTTTTATAATGTTTGTGAGTATTTTTATTATTATTGTGATAATTATTTTTATTATTTTTCTTTGGTATAAAAAAAATTGTCATTTTTATTAATAATTTATTATATTTGTGGGTATTTTTATTATTGTTATGGTAACTATTTTTATTACTTTTTTTTTGATACCATAATAGTAATAAAATACATGTAAAAGTGATAAATGATAATAGAGTGGCATTTTTTTAGAATACCGTACAAAACTCCATAATTCAAAAGCACGAGATTGAAACCCTTTAATTTTGCTACATGTACTGTGTGTGCACTGCATATCATAATTGTCCCCTGTTTTAAAGTACTGAAGGGCACTTTGGGCTAGAGAAAGTAAAGTCTCCAGCATTGATATATCATTCAACAATTTGTTTTTTTATAAATTTCACTTTAGACTGGATCACGCATCATTTTAAGTTGAGATCTATTTGTAAACAATAGTTCTTATTTAAATTAACAATTTATAATCTACTCTTAAGTAAAAAGGACCAAAAATATATTGATTATATCTCACTCCTAATTTTAAATCTGTAATTTCAACGTTGCACAGACTAAAGGCTAAATGGGTGGACGTAACTGTCACCCTTTACATCAAATCAAATCACAAATCCAATTAATCTCGCCCAAAGCTGAAAGAAATATAAAGTAAAAAATGACTACACTTCATTTATAGTTCGAATTTCATCAAAAAAAAAAAAATTTATAGTTTGAAAAAGAAGCATCTGCATCAAGCTATTGAAAGAGCCATACACACGCATGGATCCAATGAAGGTAATAAAATCTTTCTTATTCTTGGTGTGGCTCACTATCTACAAAGTTTCTAAGCAGAACAAGAATTCAAGTCATAAGACCACAGTAACAAGAATTTGATTATTTTTTGCCACATTCTAAACTTCAGTTAAGATGGAAGGTCCCAAGGGTCGAGCATCTATGAGAAGAAAATGCCTTGTGTTGCTCTTAAGGATGGGGTTCATAGAGCTGATCATGTTTTCTTCAGCAGCATCTGATGATCAAACTGGCATACCAGCAACAGGTTTACTATGCATTAGTGATTGTGCAACATGTCCCGTCATATGCTCACCACCACCTCCGTCGGAGGAGTCAAAGCCAAAGCCATCGCCATCACCTCCGGTCCACCATCACCATCACTCGCCGCCACCACCTTACTATTTCTACTCACCACCACCGTCAGAACTACCAGCAGCAGCACCACCACCACCACCGTCAGAACTACCGGCACCACCACCACCATCTTATTTTTCTTGGGGCACTGCTCCAACACCTCCTCTTCCTGTTTATCCCTTCAATCCTTCCGGCCAGTTGCCGCCAGGTATTGGACAACGTAATTACTCCTATCCTTACTACTACTTCTATGCCTCGAAAGGTTCTTCTCTTTCTCTTCATGCTTCCGTTTTTCTTATGTTTTTGTTGTCCTTCTGTGTAGTGTTTTAATGGAGGTGAGTGGTTGTGTGTGTTGTATTAGAATTGAGAGAAGTAAGAAGATGACGAGGAGGAATTATAGGGGTATATATGGAGTCTTCGGATTTGGTGAAATTAGGGAAAGCCTTTGTACTGTTTTGAATTTGTTCTTGACCAATTTAGTCTCAATAAATTCTCTTCATTTGCCTAAATTAATCTTTCTCAATGATTTATGTGATATTAAGTTTATTTGTTCAGTATGTCGTGTTCTTCTAACACTTTCTCCCACACACGCACTGAATACTCCGATTCAGCGTTTTGGGGCAAATTCGCTGAATCTAAATCTCCTCTATTATATTCTCTCATTTTCTCTACATGATTTGTATCGTATTAATGGAGGGCCCATTTATGTATTGTGGGCACCTTTTGAATTAATGGTTATTGATCCGTTACGTAGTGAAATGGGAAGAAATGTAGAGTGAATCTCACTCCGAATCCGCTCGCATCGTCTGCTGTTCTGTCTTTCCTCGTCAAACTCAGATTGTTGTGGGTACTCATCATTTTCTCCGCCTTGCGGATCTGGTTGGGGCCAGTTTGATTAAGGGAACAGGAAATTTTCTTAGAGATTAAGAGAAGTTGTCACCTAATCCATCTGCTGTTGTTTAAGGGAGGGAGAGTTGAACTTCTGACCTCAAAAAAATAAAATATTTATACAGTTGAAGGAACATTATTGGACCAAAACCTCATAGGTTGATTACTTATACCTAATTTGAGTATCTAATTTGAAAACTTAAAATTTTGTGTCCAATAAAGATACTAGGTATTAATTCAAAAGTCTTTATGTATTGTGTCATCAATTAAGTCTCTAAATTGGATCCTAATAGCGTTGTTCTACGCAGAAACTTAAGTTATGATTGGATGATAGTAATCTTGATTTGGAATTAGATTCTTATTCCTAAATCTTAGATTACCATATTTGGATAGTCAAGTTAACTATTCACTATTCCAAGTAGGTAAGAAGATTACTATCTTCGCTGAAGAGGCCTTTCATGATGAAGAAAAGTTTTTCTTGAAGTGAGGCTCCTCAAATGGCATGAAGTTCTCAATAATAATAAGAGCAATGATATATATCTTAAATTTATATTTGAAATATGTATCATAAATTAATGGGAACCATTAGATGAGTGATTTCCATCAACTTTTTTCATTGGGACTCACTCATCCAATGATTCCTATTGATTTGGAATGCATATTTGCGATACAAAACATTACTCTAATAATAAATATTATAAATCCATGTCCAGTGATGGTAATCTTATACCTACATTGATTGAGTATTCTTAAAAATGAATAAAAATCTCAAAAATGATGCTCCTTCATAAAGTTCCATCATCCAAAAAATCAAGTTCTTTCTCTAAAATCAATATCTTTTATAAGATTAAGTTATTTACTAAAAAAATGATATTAATTATCATAGTGAATTACTAATGATAATCAAACACTAAATATGAGATCACTATGCTAATTGAAATTTAGATATCTCATTACTAGAAATGACCATTAATTAAAATTACTTTCATACAAACTGTCTTAGGATTTTTATTATTTACTAGAATGGCAATATTCAATTGAGGAATTTGTAATTGAAAGATAAATAATTTTTGAGTAAAATTCACACAACATGTGGACATCTAGTCAAATAACATAAACATATCTCTGCATTCTAAAAATGACACGAAAATACTGATCAACCTTAAAATCTGGCAAGGGTTACTGGTCCTTGGAAAAAAAAACTTTTTTTTTAATTATAGTGTGTCTAGACATGTGTCGACAAATCTCTCAAGCTCAGATACTGGAGGTTAGGCTCAGCCACTAAACCACCCCTAAGGGTTAGGAAAAACAGTTTTTTACCATAGTGTAATTGTTTTTTTTTTTTTTTTTTGGGATCAATTACCCTAGTGCAATTTATAAACACCAGTTAAATTAAACCAAAATGCAGACCCAAATTTTGACCCAAACCCAAAACATAAAACCTAATAGAACCTCCTATTGTTAGTCAATCATAGTCAACCAACATACCACCCACCTCCTAGGACTGTTAAACAAACCGACTAGGGGTTCAAGTTTTTAATTTGTTCAAGCTCTCTCATCTTATAATTTTATTTTTTTAGTGTCGTACCTCAAATTTTCATCTAATAAGATTATGATGTGCGTAAAGTTTTTAAATTTTTTTATATTACATTATTTTATCATTTTATAATCAATTGCTACAAATTAATCAAATCAAATCTATGGCTCTCAAATCACTGTTGATATGATACCTCTATTTTTTTGTGGATATCGTATACTCATTGTTCACCTCATATTTCACCACTTTTTTTTTGGGTGAATCATTTATTCCATATCAATCTTTGTAACTCCACTCCCTCTCTAGAGTTCTTTCTCTCTCTCAGATTTGGATAATGCCTCCTTTTTTCTCCCTCGTCCTACTTCTCTTTCACTATATCCCTCTCCCTCTCTCGTTGTTTCTATTTTAGCTGCCCTTTGAGATTCTAACTATTGTGGAGAGTGTAAGTCGAGAAATCTTGAAACATCTCTCCATTTGTGACTTCTTAAGCCAATGGATCATGTGGGGAATTGGATTTGCTCCTCAATATTGAAACTAAACAAGATCACCATAACGACTGTCCCTTAAAACCATCAACATCAGCACCATTGAAGTTGGGAGTCTCTTTTCCCTTTGTTAGTAATATAGATTTTTTGAAAATTTTGAAGCTATAGGCCTAATTTTAGCATTGATTATGCATATTTGGGGCATTTTAATGAGAAAGTGAGTTTTCTGTGGTTTAGCCTTTCATATTTTTTGGTTAAAACTTAGCTCGTTTTTGGCTCGAGGTTAGCTTAAAGTTGGTTGAGTCAAGCTTCAAGAAAATTTTGAGCTTCACAGTCAAGCTTGAGTAGAATCCATGTAGCCCAATTCACATTTGAGCCGAGATCGAGGATGTTGAAGCTTGAAAGGCTTAGCATAATTAACAACCCTACTCCTACCAAGTATCCCCTTCCTTCTCCCCGTCGCTTAAACCCACAACCCCTTGTTCTTCTTGTACCCCACCTCTCTCCTGCAATCTCGCTCTTGTTCTATCTCTTTCTCTCTCTATTTGAAAAAATAATATTCAGAGTTTGACCTAGCTTGCGATTTGAATATGTTTTAGGGTTTGCAAAGTTCTACATTCACCATTGAACGACTTAGCTCTTCAATCTAGTATCAATGTGTTTTGGAACTTTGATTTAGTCATGGGAGGTGAATCTGGTTGAACATTCTGGCTTCTCTTGACTGTGTACAAGTCCTTTAGAAACTTCGCATAAGATGATACTTGTTGGATTGCATCCAGAAGTGGGATGTTGATTTTTACTTGCTTGAAAAGCTCGTAAATTTGAGGCTGATGATTCATCTTTTGGGTCGCCTTGAGTCTATGTGGAAAGGGAGCAGGATTTGAACCTAAAGGTTCTCCTTCTTTAGAAGGGTCTGGTTCTTGATCAATTATAGGCTCAGGCTCTTTTTCAATTAGAAGTTCAGGCTCATCAGGTGAGTTGATTTGGATTGACTCAGGTTTTGACTTTGGAAATAGCATGTCTATAACAGTTTTGTCAATCACATTGCCACTTCTTAGTGTAGTGACAACTTGACCTTGATCTTGTGGAGGTTTTGGTTGGGAAGGAAACTTGCTCTTTTCTTGTGTGCTCATGGATTGGGTCAACCTTTCAATGTGGCTTTTGAGATCTTCAAAGGAGTGGGTGGTCTGTGCTTTGAACTCAGTGAAAGATTGGGTGGAATGTGCATTGAAGTTCATTTGAGTTTGCATGAATTGGTTCAGTGTATCTTCAAGGTTCCTTTTGTGTGGTGGTTAGTATGGTTGATATGTAGGAGGTACTTGAGATGGTGGTTGCGAATTTTGTGGTTGGTTCATGGGAATTGGTTGTGTGTTCCTCCAACTGAAGTTTGGATGGTTTCGCCACCCTGGATTGCATGTTTCAGAGTATGGGTTGGAGTAAGGCTTGTTGAAATTGGAGATTGCATTTGTTTGTTCCAACAAGATGTCTTTGGATGCAGGGATGATAGGACATTCCCCAGTAGGATGTCCTGTCAACGCACAAATTCCACACACTTGTTATGTGGAAGGGCCCAATTCAACTTGATGAATTTTTTTCATCTCTAAAGTTTCAAGCTTTCGAGATAAAGTGAACATTTTTGCTCTCAGGTAATCATCTTCTCTCAAGACATACTTTCTTCCTTGGGAAGTGGATGGTCGGGCTTCACTAGTGGTAAGGGAGGCTGAGTCCCATATCTGAGAACTATCAGATGTAGTGTCAAAGAAATAGAATGCCTCTTCTGGACTTTTACCCATAAACTTTCCTTGGGCCATCATTTCGACAAACTAACGTTGTCTAGTGGGTAAGGAATCATTGAAGAATCCTACTAGAGTCCAATTTTCAAAAGCATGGTGTGGGCAGGCTTAGAGTAGCTTTTTAAATCTTTCCCAACTTTGATAAAATGTTTCCACTTCTTTCACTGAAAAATTCAAGATTTGCCTTTTTAGTGTGTTGGTCCGATGTAAGAGAAATTTTTTTCTGAAAAATTCATTTTGAAAGATCTACTAGGTTGGCATAGAAAGAGATTTTAAAGAATTTAGCAATTGTTTAGCTTTGTCCTTTAGAGAGAAAGAAAAAATTTTCATCTTGGCAAGTTTCGAATTGTCTTGAAATGTTCCACACACTTCTTCAAAATCTTTCATATGCAGATACGGATTTTCGGTATCCAATCCATGGAAAACAGGTAACAAATGTACAGTCCCCGACTTTACAATAAAGGGGGTGCATCTAGGGGAAATACAAAACATGAGGGGACACTATTTCTTATGCGATTTAAGTAATCCCTCAAAGTTCGAATGTTAGGCACCTCATCTTCCCTCATGGGAACTTCTCCATTTCTATCAATATTTGTCATAATACTCTCACAAGAGTCTGCTATTGATCTTGGTGAATTTGGTTAAGATTGTTCACAGATCCAGAAGATTTTGCCGGCAAATTTTTATAGTGAGGAGCGTTCTCTGACATAAAATCAATGGAAACAAAACAAATTATTCACAGTAAACTGAGGGATATATACAGAAAAGAAAGGTCTTTTACCTTTTACTTTAAAACACTGTTACTAAAGATCCCCGACAACGGTGCCAAAAACTTGACTTGATTTGAAATGTGTACACCCAATTGCAAGCGGTCAAGTTGTAGTAATAATCTGGTTTGAGTCCGGAGTCGAATCCACAGAGAACTAGTAGTTTAGGTGTTTCAAAGTAAGTAGTGACGGAGACCAATTGATTGTAACCTTTGAGATTTTAAAGTTGTGAGTGGTGGGTGGCTTCTTGAACAAAATATTGAATTCTTTCCAAGATGTCTTTTAGACAAGATGAATTCAAATGGCAGGAAAGTCACTCTTTAGTTCGAGGATCGGGATATGTGGTCAATTATTCAGTTTATTATATTTATGCTTGATAACTCAATTAACTCCCGTGTTAATAGCAAGTTAATCAGAAGATAAAGATGAACTGTGAGAATTAAAATAATGGTTCTGATGTCTTATTAGAAATTTACAAGAATTGTTTGTACCGAGAGTTATCGCGTCCATAAACAAGCAAGTGTTTCTACATGACATCCAACCATGGCTTTAATATTCCATTCTTTTAAATAAAGCATAATAATGGGGATGATTAAAGGGTAGTCATGAAGATCTAGCCGGGGTACTTGCCTTGAAATGAGGAGTCTTTCCATGCAAGAGTTATCTGTGTCATAGAAAGACTTTCAATTATACAAAGTACATTAACTTTGCTAGATGCAATCAATCATCCAATAAGCAAGGGGATATAAATGTTAACCGTTAGAACAAAGCATCATATAACTTTCGGATAATCAATACATGCCATTCACCTCTTACTAAAGAGTGAATGAGAAACTACTCACTCTTCAAGCTTTGGTAAAGCTAGAAAAGTAAGTGATGCTCATCTCTCTTAGAAGAGGACTACGCAAAATAAAAGTACAATTAACAAGGAGTTAATTTTCAACGAAGAATGAGTGAATCACTTTTCACCCTTCACGGCTTTGGTAAAGCTTTAGAAAAGTGGAAGAGTTTCACTCCTCTAAGTAAGAAGGGAGCTCAAATAATGAAAGTACAAGACATAAATAAAAGCATGTATGTAAAACCATAAATGTAAAGACTTAAAGTAAATCAAGAACATAAATGTAAAGACTTAAAGTAAAAGAGATTGTAACTCTTAAGCAAATGCGAATGTAAACATTAATGTAAAGAAATGAGTGTGAATCTAAACTTCCCAATTCTCTAGCAAGATGAAACTAAGACAAAGAAGAGGAATTAGAAGTGCTACAAGAGCTACAAGTGATGCCCAAGTGCTAAGTCTATGTCCAAGTGCTAGTTGTCCCTCTCTCCACAAACCAAGTATATTTATAGGCAAGGAGAAGGTAGGGAGAGGGGTAAAAGAATAGAGCTGGGCGCCAAAGTCAAAGTGAAAAGCCAACCACTCTGTAGGCAGTCTGTCAAGACCGTTCGAACGGTCAAGGGCGTTCGAACGATTTTTGTGTCTTTGTTCTTCATTGTTCAAACGTTAGATGGATTCAGTGCCTGCCATTCAGGTCAGAAGACATGTGGTTCTCCGTGGAAACCCCCCTCTAAGTCCTCTGTGCAAATTTCCCTCCAGGTCATTGCAGAATCTGACTGTTGTCTCTCCAATAATTCCAGGGATGTTCGAGCGTGAATTGTTGTTCGAACGTGACACTCAAGTGCTTGAGCCTTCTGACTGCAAGTCTGCAACACGCCATGTCTTCAGACAATTTGATCTTGTCATTGCTCCAGTGGACATTCGAACGTCGATGACTGTTCGAACGTAGTACTCAAATCTCCAGGGCCTTAGGTCTTGCCTGCAACACAGTTTATAATATCTTGGCCCGGTTTCTCATGACCGTTCGAACGGTATGTTGTGTTTGAATGTTTCTTCCATGTTCCAAGCTTTTACAATTTGTTCCCTAATGTGTTGTTGTTGCCTTCCAAGATAATTTTTGTACCCCTTAAACCCTTGTTCACTTTAAGACTCGAAACATCATCACTTAAACTCCATCAAAGCACATTTAGTTCAGAAAGGGGCATAAGAATATGCTACATTTGAGTTCTAATCAAAACATCTCTTGCTTGTTGGTGAAGAAATATCTCTTACTTGTTTGTAAAGAAATATCTCTTACTTGCATGTAAAAAAATAACTCTTACTTTTCTAAAAGAGAACAAATACAATCAGCCCTTAAATAGACAAGGAAAGTCTTACTTTCCTAAAAGAATAAACCGCATGCTGATCACACGCCTAAATAGACAAGGAAAGTCTTACAATTAGACCCAAAAAATATTCTGAAACATGCCAATTTAAGCTTATCTTTAGCCGGATTCTTCCAGAACTTGAATCATGTTGATGAATATTTGTTGCCCAAGTGGATCATGCTCAATAAACCTCCAAGAACTTGCTTGAGTCCATAGCTCTAGAATCAGTCCGTTGAGTATATCTTTAAACTTCCTTGCTCTTGCTCTAGTAACTGGCCCAATTGGGACTTGATCTACATCCCTTGAAGTTGTGCTATGATTTGCATCATTCCCCTCCTCCTGAAAAGGATTTGCCCTCAAATCATCACCTACATCAAAAGGACTCAAATCAGTAACATTAAAAGTAGCATTTACATTGTACTCACCAGGTAAATCTAGCTTCTAAGCGTTGTCATTGATGCTTTCTAGGACTTGGAAAGGACTATCTCCTCTTGGAAGCAATTTGGAACGTCTTTGCGCCAAAAATCTCTTTTTTCTCATATGCAACCAAACATAATCTCTGGGGTTCAAAAATTAGCTTGTGACACCCTTTGTTGGCTTGTTTTGCATACAACTCCGTTCTTCGTTCAATGTTGAGTCTTGCTTTCTCATGAATCTACTTGACAAAGTTAGCTTTCTTTTTGCCATCTAAATTAACTTGCTTAGTCAAAGGTAAAGGAGATAAATCCAACGGATTTAAAAGATTAAATCCATACACAATTTCAAATGGTGAAAATTTAGTGGCAAAATGAATAGATCAGTTATAAGCAAACTCAACATGTGGTAAACATTCTTCCCTTGTTTTGATGTTCTTTTAAATAATTGCCCTCAATAAAGTAGACAAGGTCTTATTTACTACTTCAGTTTGGCCATCAGTTTGTGGATGAAAAGTAGTAGAAAACAATAGCTTAGCACCTAGCTTACACCACAAAGTCTTCCAAAAATAGCTCAAGAACTTAGCATCTCCATCCGAAACAATTGTTCTAGGCATGCCATGTAATCTCACAATCTCTCTAAAGAACAATTCAGCAACATGTGAAGCATCATCCATTTTGTGACATGGAATAAAGTGTGCCATCTTAGAAAATCTATCCACAACCAAAAAAAATTAATCTCTCCCAGGATTAGGCCTAAGCAATCCTCACACATTGTCCATTGAAATATCAATCCATGGCTCACTAGGAATTGATAAAGGAGTATACAAACCATTGGACCGTACTCTGGATTTAGCTTGTCTACATGTGACACATCTACCACAAACTGTCTCAACATTTTTTTCGTGTGAGGCCAATAGAAGTGTTCCAGCAAAATAGCTAAAACTTTGCAACTCCAAAATGTCCCATTAATCTCCCACCATGAGATTCCTGCACTAACAACTACCTCAAGGAACAATTAGGCACGCATAACTTATTCTCTCGAAACAAAATCCATCAAACCTAAAGAGCATACCACAACTAGTTTTCTCACAAGCCCGGTATTCCTCACAAAATTTGTGGTCATTAGTGTATAAATTTTTCATGTGCTCAAAACCAAACAATTTTGCATCAAGTGTGGAGAGTAATGCATACCTGCGAGAAAATGCATCGGTGACCACATTCTCCTTACCTTGCTTATACCGGATGACGTATGGAAATGTCTCAATGGACTCTACCCACTACACATGCCTTTGGTTTAGCTTGTGCTGGCCCTTCAAGTGTTTCAAGGATTCATCATCGGTGTGAATCACGAATTTCTTAGGCCATAGGTAGTGTTGCCACGTCTTTAAAGCTCGAACCAATGCATACAACTCCTTGTCATAAGTTGGATAGTTTAAGGCTGCCTCGCTTAGCTTCTCACTGAAGTAAGCAATTGGTCATCCTTCCTGCATAAGCACTGCTCTTATGCCAATACCTGAAGCATCACATTCAATCTCAAACGTTTTTAAAAAGTTAGGTAAAGATAATAAGGTGGCGTTTGGTCTGCTTCTCTTTGATTAATTGAAACACCTTTTCTTGTTCTTTTCCCCATCTAAATCTAACATTCTTCTTGTTCACTTTGGTAAGTGGTAAGGCTATGCTACTAAAGTCCTTCACAAACTATGAACATTACCTACACTTGTGGGACTCGACCAATCTTGGATTGCACATACCTTCTCTTCATCAACTTGTACACCTTGTGCACTGACAACAAATCCCAAAAGTACAAGCTTATTGGTATAAAAAGTACACTTCTTTAGATTGGCAAATAATTTTTCTTTTCTAAGCACATCTAAAACATATTTCAAATGTAGTACACGATCTTCCATTGTTTTGCTATAAATGAGTATATCATCAAAATAGACAACAACAAATCTGCCTATAAATGCACGCAAAACATGACTCATAAGTCTCATAAAGGTGCTTGAAGCGTTGGTTAATCCAAATGTAACACCCCAAATACCCCCTTGGATGGTATTACATTCTAAAGACCATTTACAATCATGAGAGCAACTACATAACTTCATATCCAAAAAGAATTTACTTCATCATTCAAGCATATACAATAACATCCAAAAGAATATGCCCAACAATGGCATTTACATCTCCAAAAGAATATCAAAGTAAATCTTGTAGCGGAATACAAAATAAACTAGACTTCTCAGTGTACAAAAGAGTATCCTAGTCTAGTACAAAAGGAAAGGGGTCGCTCTATGCGTCCACCTCGGGATCCACACTCCCATCAATTGGAGTCTCCCACTGGGCGGCCTCCTCGGCTCCTAACTCCTCCTCAAGTACATAATCTGAAAAAGGTTAGCAGTACGGGGTGAGCACGAAGCTCTGTAAAAAATTTCTCCCAAACCCAAACAAGGTTTAGAAAACTTTTAAAATTCGGTCGGTCTCATTTCGCAAATATCTTATATAACTTTTTGAAAGAAAACTGGACATTTTAAATAGATTTCAAATTTAATCGGTAACAATGATCAACGGGAAAGAATAAAATAAATTTCGCAACAATAACCATTTCAACCTTTAAGTCATTTAAGAAGGGCGCCTTCCGATGCATTGTCCCATACCAATGCACCGGCAAGAACGACCCACTCACAATCCCATGTATATTGGTTCATCCCCGTACTATGTATGTTGATTGTTACTCATGAATCTACCCAACGATTATACCTAGTCCACCAATCACAATCACTAGCACTTTAGGAAAGGGCGTCTACCATCCTAATGACAGTGACGAGTCCCTTCCTAGGAAAAGTATACTATCCCTCGTTCGAACTCCAGTGAACGATAGTGGTTTCATTACTAAATGACAACCCACTACAAGTGCTAGGAAACTATCTCACCCCACACTGGGATAGACTAACCTCTAACACTCTACGGCATCTCTCGAAGGCAATCCAAGTCCATCACAACAACCATACAAATGAGAAAACCAAAATATACTCAACTCACAACCATTTCAAGGAATTACCAAATTCCACAATCCCTCATGTAATATACCATAGAATAATTAAGGAACAATACACAAGAGATCATCATAACATCATTTTGTTATATAGTATCAAACACTAAGTTTTTGTAAGTGGAAACTGATTAGCACACAATTTGGAAAAGGAAGCAGAACGGTACCGGTACCCGGTACCGGTACCCAAAACCTTCTGGAATCGGGGTACCGTTACGCGGTACCGGTACTATATAGAGGAAAATCCATTTTTCTTAAGACCAAGGTTGGAAAACGAAAAAGAGTAGTTACCCAACCATCAAAATGTTCAAAACATGGTATTTATTACAAGGATATCAATAATCATGCATTTCATATCATATATATAAGAGTAAGAGTGAAAAACATACATGTATAATATTCTAGCCTCAATGTAAGTGAATGGAAGAAAATCCCCTACCTCAATGCTCAAGAGCTTTAGCCAAATACCCAAGCTTCAAAGACTCCTTTCCTCTCCCTTCTTTCCACTTTAGACTCCTCCTTGGGTTCCAAATGTATGGGTGGGAGGGTATGGACGAGTGTAATGAAAGGTTAGGGGAAGGGTGTTCTTGAAACCTAAGGTTTGATCTTCTAATTTGGGTGTAGATCTCTTGATGGGTGTGTTCTTGATCCTCCTCTCTTTCTCTCTTAAGCTTTCTAGGGTTTGGAATGGTGTATAGACGACTAAGGAGGCGACCTAAAGTATTTATAGGCCCAAAAAATGTGACCTAGATCGCGATCCTGAATTATTGGGTGTACCGGTACCCAATACCTACTGGAATCGGGGTACCGGTACACGTACCGGTACGCTTCAGCAGACAGATATTTTCTCTGACTTCCAAAGCAGTTTTGACCCATTTGGAGGTCGAATTGGAAAATTGTCATGAGACACACTTTTGTAGCCCTAGATGTCTACTATCTACTGTAAACATTTCAGATCAATTGAACATAAGGATAAAAAATTATAGCCAAATTACTAAGAGGTGTCCAAAATATTTTCTACCTAAAATTTACGTAAGGTGTGTTTTTATTCCGGAGTACTTCCAAGCTTCCAATGCACCTCATATTACCTCTCCCAAATATTTGTTTCTAATGTTTCAACCTATGTGATTCATTTTTACATTATTATATATAAAAGAACTACTAAACTAGTACATTACTATATTACTATACGCATGTGGGGTATTACACCAAAAGGCATAACTAACCATTCATACAAACCATATTTTATTTTAAAGGTTGTTTTCCATTCATCTTCTTCATTTATTCTAATATGATGATATAACCACTCTTTAAATTAATCATAGAAAATACAAAAGAACAATGTAACTCATCTAATATATCATCTGAGCGAGGAATAGGATGATGATACTTTACCGTTATGTTGTTGATGGCCTAATATTCAACGCACATTCTCCACGTCCCATCCTTCTTAGGTACAAGTAAAACTATAGTGGCACATTGGCTCATGCTCTCCCTCACGTGCCCTTTCTCCAACAGCTGACTTACCTGCCGTTGAAGCTCCTTTGTCTCCTCGAGATTGCTCCTATAGGCTGGACAGTTTTGGATTATTGCACCAGGAACAAAATAAATTTGATGTTCAATCCCTCGGATTGGAGGTATCTCATGTGGTGTTTTCCTGTGAAAGACATCCTCATACTCCTGCAAAATAGAAAATAGAACTAGGCAAAGCAAGTTCAAGTTTGTTTGTGTTTAAGAGTGTCTCTTTGTACAAAAGTACAATCATTGGCTGATTTGAAAACATTGCTCTCTTAATTTCACTCATTTTTGCACAGAAATTCTTTTGTTTTCTCTCTAATTTTCTCTCAATGGACACATTTTGATTTTCTTTTTCTCTATCATTTTTCTTGGCCTCTTTATGATTTTCAATCTTTTTCTTTTGTTTACTCTCTTTCTTTTGATCACTCTCATTTTTTCAATCTCATTTTATCCTCATACACTTGTTGCGGTTTCAATGGTACAAGGGTGATCGATCGTTGATTAAGCACAATGGAGTATTTGTTCGTAAAGCCATCATGCTTCACATGCCTATCAAACTACCATCAATGCCCTAGCAATAAGTGTCCTGCTTGCATTGGTACTACATCACACAACACTTCATTTTCCTACTTACAGATTCAAAATGCGACTAACACGTGCTTGATCACCCTTATTTCACCACTATCAGTTAACCATTGCAACTTGTACGGTTTAGGGTGCTTCAACATAGGTAGTCCCAATTTCTCCACCATAATTGTGTTTGCAACATTAGTACAGCTACCACCATGAATAATCACATTACATACATTGTCTTTGATGTAGCACCTAACGTGAAAGATGTTCTCCCACTACACTTCATCAACCTCTTTTGCATGCATGCTCAATGCTCTCCTAGCCACCAATGTCAATGCATCTAGGGCTAAATATTCCTCCTCGAAAACGTCCACCAATGGACATTCACTTGCTATGTGTTCCCTATGTTGACATTTAAAACATTTAATGTCATGATTCCTAAAGGTAGAAGTGTCAATTTTACCTTGAGGAATGTGGATGTTGTTCGCGGACTTGGGGTTGGATTTGGGCATTTATGACTTCTCCAGTTGCTTGGTATAACTCGATTTTCAAGAGGTAGAACTAGAGTTATCGGTTATACGTGACCCAACCCCTCTTGAGTTGTTGCTCCACATTGATGGCCATGTGCACCGTATCTTTCAACTCCACATAATGCTGTATCTCTACCTTATCTTGGATTTCATGGTTTAATCCATGTAAAAACCTAGCCATGGTAGCCTCATGATCTTCCTCTACATTAGCTCGGATCATAGCAATCTCCATCTCCTTGTAGTAATCCTCCACGCTCCGGCATCCCTATCTAAGACCTTGTAGTTTTTTGTACAGCTCTCAGCAATAGATGCTTGGAATGAACTACTTTCTCATCACCGTTTTTCATCTCCTCCCATGTCTCTATTGGTTGTTCTCTAGTTTGCCTCTGGTTTATAACAAGCTGATCCCACCAAGTAATAACATAGTCAGAAAACTCAATCACTACAAATTTTACCTTATTTGCTTCAAAAAAGTTATGGTAGTTGCTTGATGTTTTTTCGTTTCTAATATCTGAACATGAGCCCTCAATCTATATATGGCTTATGTGTGTGAGTGAGTGTCACTCTCATACGGGTTCAGTGCAAGAAATGGGAAAACAGATGTGTGAATGAAATATTTATGTGTGAACAAAAGTGCTCACCGATCATGGAGAGACTTTTAAGTGTCGTGTTTTACTTGAAAATCGTATTCCAAGGTTGTCTCCTCAAAGAAGGACGTGAATGATTTTGAAGGTGATTTTGGTGAAAAACGAAAAGTATAAAAATATTTGATAGTTGAGTTTTGGTGAATTGTGTTCTTGATGAAAATGAAGTGGAAATAAGTGTTGGCTAATCCAAAGAGGTCATTCCAATGGGAATGCCAAATCAACTCAAGACCTTCCTCCAATGTTGTCTAGATGTTTGATTGATTCATCATAAGCGCAGGACTAAAATGGAGGTGAAGATTCTAGCATACACCATGACAAGTCTATGGTGTATCAAGAACTCACAACTATGTCTGCACTCAACCTAGTCAAATCAAATCAACGTACACTACAAGGAGGAATGAAAAAGAGTTGATTTAGCATACCCAAGAGAAGTTCTCCCATGGATTAGCTAACTTAAGGCTTAGCTACTCATATTTAATGCTAAAACATAAATGAAATGAAGAGACATTGTGAGGAAATGAAGATTGGAACTTAAATTAATGGCAAAAACATAAACTACAGAAAAATGCATTTAATACCCATTTGAAGAACTTGAGATGAAAACTTAAGTGCAACAATGGTAGAATCTAAGATGCTAAACTACACTTGCAATGTACTTGAAGGAAATGACATTAGAGACAATAAATGAATCTTACAAGAGTCTTAAGAAAGATTACAAGTGAAATGGATGGAAGAAATGTAAAAATCTAAGCTTTTCTCTCTAACTATGTCTTCTTCCTTGGAGCTTCTCTCTCTACAATGCAATACAATTTGAATAATGTCCAAGGAATGATGCATTTTTGTCCATGGAGGTCCCTCTAGGTGTGAGACAGACCTCCCATCCATAGGAGGCTGATTAGATGGAATTAGGCATGCTAGAAAAGGCCTAGCCTACATCTCCCTGACTTTCCTCTTCTCTCTTGCTCATTAATGCCATTGCCTCTAAAGTACCACTTGAAGTGAGGGGAGACTTGTATATGCGTAAGAGATGTTAGGGAACAATTGGGGGGAGTGTAGGTGAGGGCCCCTAATGGCAAAGCTTGAGTTGTAGGTTGTCTGGGCATTCTGGCCCAAATCTTTCGGAAGGTCGATGCAAACCTTTCGGAAGGTTTGTGCAGGAACAGTTGAAACAACATTCCAATGAGCAAAACCTTCTGGAAGGTTGATGAAAACTTTCCGAAAGGTTCATTCCAGTAGTCAAAACCTTCCAGAAGGTTTTAACATTGAATAGGTAGACTAAGTGCAAACCTTTCGGAAGGTTTATGGTTAAACATTCTAGAAGGTTTTCATCCAATTTGCCTTTTTCTTGGTTTCTTTACCTTTCAATCCTTCCTTTAAGCTATCCCCTCATCTTCATTGATTTCAAACACTTCAACGAGGGCTTAACTCAGCCCGTTTACATCTTTTCACTTGTAGTTACACAAAACTCCATGGAAGAGAAGTTTCAACATATTTTTCCCCAAAATTACAACAAAAGCAAGTATAAAAAGGGCATATCAACATACACTATATACTATGTTTTGTGCTAATCACACCCCCCAACTTGAGCTTTGCTATTTCCTAGCCAATATTATTTCAAACCACAAGCTATAAACTAAAACAAAATCTATTCATACAAGTAAATATCTTGACATTCGAAATCCAAAAATCATATTACAATTAAAGAAAAGACTTAGGCAATGATAAAATAAAGAAAACTATGGTATTTTTCACTAATCATTCACAAAATTTCATTACATTGGGTTAGAATTTTGGAATCGAGCGGCCCAAAACCCAAAGACACTTCTACAAGGCCAAAAAACTAACCCTAACTCTGTACAATCTGAAATCGAAAGAACACAAAACACACAAGTCATCCTAATCAACCACTCCGTCATTGTCATCATCAAATACGTCCTCTTCCTCAGTCTCACCCTCAAACTCCGTCTCCTTCACATCATCATCCTTGTCTGTCCCTCCTACCTCAATAGTCATGGAAGGTATAGGAGCCAAAGTTGACGGTCAAGCTGGAGGTTACGGAGGTCTACCGGGGATGGGCTCACCCGGGAATGTACACTAGAAAAGCTGCACCACCATAATTGACAACCCATGTATAGTGGACTCTAGTGTGACCATACGCTGCAACATGGTACGAACAGGAGCAGGCGCAGGAGGTGTTGACGAGGATGACCTTGCTACAGACGACTCTGATCCCTGAGCCTTGGGTCTCCCTCCCATATTCCTTGCAGCCCTCTTGTTACTGTTTGAATTCCCAATGGCTCCAGCCTTTAGGGAAGAAGTGTATCGTCGACTTTGCAGCCTTGGCGAATTCCCTCATCTCCTAAAAAATCAATAATGCTACATCTATTTCCACCTATGTCATGAATGCGTGGAGGATGACAAACTTCTCTATGTTCGGGCTCTTCTTTAAGCCTCGGGGCATAAGATTGTAATGTAACACCTTGTTCATTACCCCATACGAGTGCTTGAGGCCCCTGTCCAACATTATTCCTTGCAAAGTGGTCGAGTCCTAATAGGTGAGACCCATATAATCTGCGCAAGTCGTACCCCTTTCCACGTTGCATGGGTAGATTGGGGTAGTCGAGGAGGCCTCTCATATCCCATCACTATAGTAATCTTGTCAAGGGTCACCACAAAGTTCTTCCCCCATGCTTGATTTATTTTTGTTGTATTCCCTAATCTTCGAGCATCATCCTATAGTAAATGTATGACTTATACGGATAGGGGATTTTTACTCTCCCTCAAAATGATGCAAGAAATGGGGTAACTGAATAATGAGATGAAATGTGTGTGTGTGAACAAATATGCTCCCCAAGTGCTGGGGCACTTTTGAGTGTTGTGTTTTACTTGAAAAAATATTCCAAGGTGGTCTCCTTAGGGAATGAGATGAATCGTGTTGAAGGTGATTTTGGTGAACAAAAGAAAAGTGTAAAAATCTTTGAGTTTGAGTAGTTGTGATTTTGTTCTTGGTGAAAATGAAATGGAAACAAGTGTTGCCTAATCTGAATGTGTCATTCCAATGGGAATGCCAAATCAACTCAAGACCTTCCTTTAACCTGGATGTTCAATTGATTCGTAGGAAGTGCAAGGCTAAAATGGAGTTAAGGATTCAAGCATATCCCTTGACAATGTCTGCGGTGGATCAATAACTCATAACCACGTCCACACTTAACCTAATCAAACCGAGTCATCGTACACTACGAGGAGGAATGAAAATGAGTTGAAGTAGCATACCCAAGGGGAATTTTTCCTTGGATTAGCGAACTATAAACTTAGCTAGTCATATCTAAAGCGAAGACATAAATGTGATGGAGAGACATTCTAAAGGAATTAAGGTTGGAGTTTAGTTTAATGCAAGAAAACATAAACTATATAGAAAAATATGCAATACCCATTTTAAAGCTTGAAAATGAAGAACTTAAATGCATTAATGGTGAAATCCAAAATGTAAGACTAAACTTGAAATGTGCTTGTAATAAATGACATAAAAGACATTAAATAAAGCTTAAACAAGTCTTACAAGAAATTACAAGACAATATAGAGAAGAAAATGCAAAAATATCAACTTCTCTCTCTAACACTATTCATCTTCTTTGTTGGAGCTTCTCCCTCTACAATGCAATGTATATTCAATAATCCATAATGAATGATCTATTTTTTTCTATAGAGAGCTCCAAAGGTGTATGACAGATTTCCTATCATAAGGTAGAGATTGGATGGCACTGGCTAGGCTAGGACAAGCCTAGCCTGCTTTTACCAGGTCTTCCTTTTCTCTCTCCTCCTCATAAATGCCCAAGCTTTCAAAGTCCAAGCATGGGTGATGGGAGGCCTGTAGATGAGTAAGGGCTGTCAAGGGACAAATAGGAGAAGTGTAGGTGGGATCTCCAAATGGTAGAGCTTGAGTTGCAGGCTGTCTGGGCAATTTGGGCAAAACCTTCCGGAATGTCGACACAAACCTTCTGGAACGTTTGTGCAAGAACAGTTAAATGAGCAAACCAGAAGGCAAACCATTCTAGAAGATTTTTCCTTCCAAAAGGTTTTTAGCCAAGCCTTCCAGAAGGTTTTCATCCAAACTACAATTTTTTTGGTTTCTTTACCCCTCCAGTCCTTCCTTTAAGCTACCCCCCTCATATTCATTGATTTCAAACATTTTAATGGGGTCTTAACTCAAACCATGTACATCATTTTACCTACATTTACACAAAATTCCATCAAAGAGACGATTAAATGCTTTTCTCCCCAATCCATGACAAAAGCAAGTACAAAAAAAGGCATATTAGCATATAAAATATGTCATGTTTTTGTGATAATCACACCCCCTAACTTGAGCTATCTAGTCCCTAGCAAACATTATTTTAAACCACAAGCTATACATTAAAATAAAAATCCATTCATAGAAACAAACATCCAAACACCAAAAATGCATAAATCATATTGTAATTAAATAAATAGCTTTGGGTAATGATTAAACAAAACAAATGTGGTATTTCATTGATCATTTTTAAAAGTTTTTTGCACAAAGTTTGAGTTTCAAAACAAAACGGCCAAAACCTAAAGATGCTTTTATTGGCCAACACAAGAAACCCTAGCTATGTACAACCAAAATTCAAAACAAAATACAAAAATCCTCAATCATCCTCCTCATGAAACGCATCCTCCTCCTCAGTCTCAGACTCAGATTTGGACTTTGACTCCTTATCGTCATCGTCATCCACCTCGACAGTTATAGAGGGCATAGGAGTAGTTGTTGAGGGTCCAGCAGGCTGTGGCGGAGGTCATCCGGGGATAGGCTCACCCGGGAATTTGTGCTAGAAAAGATGCATCCCCATGATCAATAGGTCACGCAAAGTGGACTCTAATGCATCCAAGCGATGCGGCGTGGTGCCGACAGGAGTAGCTGTAGGTGCTGACGAAGATGGCCCGACTGTTGACGGCTCTAGCCTCCTAGCCCTGGGTCTCTCTCCCCCATTTCGGGTAGCCCTCTTGTTGTTGTTGGCCTTTCCAATGGTTTCAGTCTCTAGGGGGAGCAGTGCATCAAAGGCGTAGTGCTTTACGTTGGCATGACATACAGTCTGGTGACGAGGCTGCCAAAAGGGAGATTTGCCTTCGGCTTTGCGGCCTTTGCAAACTCCCACATCTCCTCCTAAATCAAATAAGCCACATCCATGGCTACCCCTGTCATAAACACATGGAGGAGAGCCAACTTCTCAATGTTCAGGTTCTTTTACGAACCTCGAGGCATAAGGTTGTAATGTAACATTCTTTGTTCCTTGCCCCATATGAATGCTTGAGGCTCCCAACCAACTTCGTTCCTTTGAACGTGGTCGGGTCCTCGTAGGTGAGGGCCAAGTAGTTGGCGAGATTCCTACCCCCAACCACGTTATATGGGTAGACCAGAATAGTCGGACCGTGGCGATTATGTCAGGGGTCACCTCAATTGTTTTTCACCACACATTTGTCCTCAACCTACGCCCATCCTCATTAAAAATAGAAAACTTTTGGAAAAAAATCATGAAACAACCCTAAATTATATCCCTTAACCTCCTCAAACCACAGTCTTAACTCACAAGCTTCAATTATTCTTAAAACCTCATTGTTAGGCCTGAGGAGACTTTGTCAATGTATCTCTCACACGTGACACCTTTCTCCTCAATTATATCCCTTAACCTCCTGCATTATGTTTTTCCTTACTTCTCTTCTCCGCCCTCTCTTTCGGGAGCTAAAGCCCGTTGGTGGAGAAGAGTCCAGGCCATTCCTCTTCATGCAAGCCACAAGTATCAACAGTGCCCTGAAACCTAGGATATTCGAAAACATCCACCATAGACCCTTCAAGGGCTCAAACATGTCCATAGAAATCCCTCCTAGGTGTACCATTGCAATGGAGAAAGGTAGGCTTGGGAAAAGAACAAAGAGGGTGAGTGATTTGGGGGAAAAATAGAAATCTAGGATTTGTGGAGAACACTTGAAAATTTTGGCTAAAACACTCTAAAATTCAACCCTAATCAAGAGAAAGTGAGAAATTTGTAGTTTGGGGGAAGTGTTTTGAAGACTAGAAGAGAGTAGGAGGAGAGGAGAGAGTTTGGAAGCAAGATATGGATGGGAAATGTGAAGGGTTTTTCAAAAGTTTAGAACTTAAAACCCTCGTTGGTTTTGCTTACTACTTGAGGCACAAATTCCAGTTGGCAAAACCTTTTGGAAGGTCAATCAAAACCTTCCAGAATATTTTGCCTTTGGTTCAAAACCATTCATTTGTTCAAAAATTAACATCCAATCCAACTTTCCTCAACTCCAAAACATTTTTATCACCCTTTCTAAGACATCTAACCTCCCAAAAAACTTGAACCACACATTTGAACCCCAATTGGTTGATCATGCCCAAAGTCATTTCCAAAATTGTAGCATGATTTAAGATTTTGATGTTTTTGAAGTACAAGTCATGGATTTCTAATTTAGACTACAAAAATAAATACCCAAAATGTAAAACATGAATTCAAACAACAAGGGCATTCCTAAATCTTGTCAAATATCAAAAGCTGAGCAATATTCCCCCATCCATATGCATAGAGCTACCTAACATGTCGTGCAACTACCTGAACCAAGCACACATGAGCAACACCATGGCTTTAAATGATAGTCTAGAGTATACACCTACACATTCATTTTCACACTCGCATGTTTATGCATTGGACATGTAATTTAAGCATTTACACAATGAAATTCACATTTACGTTGGCTATCCAAATTTAGCTTCGATGCAACCTCACTAAGGGTGTCTCTCAACAATGAATCACACTAGTTATCCTGACATGTTCTCCATGTGTATATGTGAGATAGAATCTTGTGCAAAAAATAAAATATGCTCACATATAATCCAAAATTGAAGGTCATGCATGAAAATGAAACAAACTTGGCATAATGTCATGAAAGGAATGCTAGGGCACTATATAGCAAACCAACTTCTCTTTTTATTTAAACTTATGCATCTCTCATGCTTCTATAGATCATTTTGGACTTCAAGGGTTATAATAGGGCCTTGGGGGTGAAATTGATGTGAACGAAACAAAGGATATAGGATAACAAAGAGGGTTGTTCCGTGTAAATGACTTTTATTTCAAAAACATTTCCCTTTTTATAGGATATTCAGTCTGACACCATCACGACACTATTTGTTTATTTTCTTTCTTTTCCTTAAAATTTTCCTTTTTCTTTTGTCATTCTTTTCTTATTTTTCACTCCCTTATTCTCATTTTCTTTGATTTTCATTCTTTTAACATTAAACTATTTTGAGTTTCAACACCATTCATCCTTTTGTTTGAGTTTCCACACCATACTTCTTTTTATTTTATGATCACTCATATTCAGCTCTAGGAACAATAAAGGTGAGGTAGATTTTTATCATTTGCACTGGCCTGGCAAATATGTGGCACATAAATGAATTTCAATTAATGCTCAATCATGGCACTAGGGATAATATTTTTGCAAGAAGAAGGTCAAGGCTCAAAATTTTGTTGAATTAAAAAACAAATGCATATGTGATACTCACGCATAGGATGAACTTCTATAATGTGCTAATGTATTCAAAATTCAAAGCGAGGAACACATATCAACAGTCCCAAGCACTCTTAATAAGGGAATACCAATCAACATTCAACTATTTTCACAAAAATATTCAAAATTTTCACATAAATTGATATTATCACAAAAATCTCAATAAACACCAGTGTATCATACAAATGGTGCACCTCACCCCTAACTTGGCTCATACATTGTACTCAATGTAACACAAAATATATGATATGCAATGAAGGACTATAAAAAAATGATTAGGGTTAGAGAACAGCTTGTATTTGAGTTTTTTACAAAACACCAACATCTGCAACTAAGGAAAACAACACTATACACGAATTTAAAGTAAAAATAAATGGATAAAGTAAGTAAAATCATCTGTACACTAAAGAACATAAGGAAAATCAATCCCCCAACAAGTTTAGGTAAACTAGATCCATCAAATCCTCCTCCACGCCTTGTCCTTTAGAACCCTAAAAAAATTGGCTTAAGTCTTTGGCCATTGACCTTAAATGTCATACCATCTTCGGGATTCGTGACTTCCACATCCCTATTGGGGTAGGCCACCTTGACAAGATAGGGGTCATCCCAACGAGATTGGAGTTTCATTTGAAAAATCGAGAGATGAGAGTTATATAAGAGCACTTTTTGGCTGGGCTCAAATGACTTAGTCACGATGGATTTATCATGAAAGATATTAGCCCTCTATTTTCAAATTTTAGAGCTCATATGCATCAATTCTAATCTCTTCCAATTCATTCAATTTTAGTTTCCTATGCTCTCTAGCCATTCTCAAATTGAAGTTTAGAATCTTTATGGCTCAATAGGCCTTGTGTTCCAATTCGACTGGAAAATGGCAAGCCTTTCCATAGATGAGCTAGTAGAGAGACAAGCCTAAAACAGTCTTGTTGGCAGTGCGGTATGCCTATAGGGCATCAATCAGTCTAAATGACAAATCTTTTTTATTTGGGCTCACCATTTTCACCATTTTTTTTATCTCCCTATTGGCAAACTCATCATGGCCATTGGTCTGTGGGTGTTATGCGGTGGATTCCTTATGTGTGATGCCATATTGGTGTATCAAAGATGCAATTGGCCTATTGTAGAAATACAACCCACCATCGCTTATCATTGCACGAGGCATCCAGAACCTCAAAAAGATGTTCTCTTTTAAGAACTTGACTATGAGCCGGTGGTCGTTGGTCTTAGTTGGGATAGCCTCCACCCATTTGGACACGTGGTCCACTGCTAGTAGAATGTTTAGAAAACCAAATGACACGGCGGAAGGAACCCATAAAGTCAATGTCCCTGCAATCAAATATTTCAATGATAAGTACAGGGGAGAGGGGCATCATATTCCTTCGGGTCACACTACCCAGTCTTTGGCATCCATTGCATTCTTTAAAAAATGAAACACAGTCTTTCTAACATGAGGGCCAGTAAAAACCTGATTGTAGCATTTTTTGCCAAAGTCTTCTTGTATTAGAAGTGACCACCACATGATTCCGAGTTGCAAAATGCAAGGACATCGCAATGCTCATTTTTTGGTATGAATCACTGCATGACTTGGTCAAGGCAATACTTGAATATATATGGGTTGTCGAATTAGAAGTACTTCACATTTGCCATAAATCTTCTTTTATCCTCTAGACTCCAATTCGATGGTATATACCTTGCAGCAAGATAATTACATATGTCTGCTTACCAGAGACAAACATAATGAATAGAAAGTAACTGCTCATCAGGAAAAAATTCAAGGATAGGAATGTGCTTATCGACCTCATGCACCACCAGTTGGGACAAATGATCTGCCACTACGTTCTCAACTCATTTTTTATCCTTGATCGTCAAGTTGAATTTTTGTCAGAGAAGTATCCACCTAACGAGTCTCGATTTGGCATCCTGTTTAGACAACACATACTTCAAAGCAGAGTGATCAGTATAGACTACTATAGGTGAACCAATGATGTAGGACCAAAATTTATCCAACATAGATACTATTGCTAGCAACTTCTTTTCGATGGTGGTATAGTTCATTAGAGCTTCATTAAGTGTTTTGCTAGCGTAGTATATTACATAAGGTCTCTTATCCTACCTTTGATCGAGCACTGTGCCGACTGAGTAATCACTCACCTCGCACATAAGCTCAAAAGGTAAATTCAACTTAGGTGGTCGCATAATCAGAGGTGTAGTAAGCATGCTTATGAGTTTTGTAAAAGATGTCTCACAATTATTCGACCATTCAAAGGAGACATCTTTAGACAGTAAATTGGTCAAAGGTCGGGCCAATGCACTAATGTCTTTAATAAAATGACAATAAAAGCCAGCATGGCCCATAAATAACCTACTATCCTTTATGACCTTCGGTGTAGGGAGGTTAGAAATGGCCTCAACCTTTGATTTGTCCACTTCGATCCCCTTCACCGAGAAAATATGCTCAAGAATAAATCCTTGTGTCACCATGAAGTGACATTTCTCTCAATTCAAGACTAAGTTCTTTTTCTCATATCTCTCGAGAACTCTCTTCAAATTCTCCAAACATCCACTGAAGGAATCCCCAAACACCGAGAAGTCAACTATAAACACCTCTACAATCTTCTCTACCATATCATTGAAAATCTCCATCATGCAACGTTGAAAAGTTTCAGGGGCATTGCTTAACCCAAAAAGCATGCGACGGTAGGCAAAGATACCATAGGGACAACTGAAGGCGGTCTTCTCTTGATCTTCCAATGCAATTTGGATTTGATTGTAGCCGGAGTACCCATCCAAGAAACAATAAAAGAAGTGTCTAACTACTCTTTCTAACACTTGGTCAAGGAATGACAAAGGGAATTGATAATTTCTTGTGCACATGTTAAGCTTCTAATAGTCAATGCATACTTTGCATCCGATTATCGCCCTAGTCGGAATCAACTCATTATCCTTATTTGTTATAACAGTGACCCCCCATATTTCTCCAGTACCACTTGAGTGGGACTCACCTATTTGCTATTGGCAATTGGGAAGATGATGCAGTGTGTGCAAATAAGGGGGTTTATTCCTTTGATGTCGACAATTGTCCAACCAATCGCTCCCTTATGTCGTTTCAATACTTCCAAGCGATCCTCTTTTTTCTTCTCCTCCAGATTTGCGCTAATAACCATCGAAAAGGTCTCGTCATCCCCAAGATATGCATACTAAAGATGGGATGGTAATGTCTTCAATTCCAATGTGGGTTTGTGCTTATTTGATGGAAAACTCTTCTTGTCATGGTGCAGAAGCTTCTCAAATGTAGGGGTCCGCTTTTCAGCCCCTTTTAAGCTCTCAGGCTCCTCTTGCTCATCAACCTCTTCCTCCCCCAATTTTAACATGCCTAATAACTCCAAGTGCTCCTCGACCAAGGTGTCAATCCTATTAACTTCTTGCACTTCCTCATCATCTCCAGTTGTTTGTTCAAATTGAACACATTGAAGTCCATAGTCATGCTCCTAAAAGTAAGGTTCATGAGACCATTCCTGCAATTAATAACAACATTAGAGGTTGTAAGGAATGGTCTACATAATATAACAAGGATTTGGGAGCAGGGGTTAGCAAAAGGATGAGTTTCAAGCACAATAAAATCGACAAGAAAATAAAAGTTATCCACTTGAACCAAAACATCCTCAACCACTTGCACTTCCTGAATAAGTAATTTGAGCATTTACACAACAGAATTCACATTTGAACGGCTAGCCAAATTTAGCTTCAATGTAAAACTCACCAAGAGTCACTCTTACTAATGAAATACACTATAGTTATCCTGGCATACACTCCATGTGTACATTGAGATAAAATCTTGTGCACAAAATAAAATGTGCTCACATGTAATCCAAAAATGAAGTTCATGCGTGAAAGTGAAACAACTTTTGCATAATCTCATGAAAAGAATGCTAGTAGGAAAACTAACTCATCATTTTCTTTAAGACCATGTATCTCCCATGCTTCACTAGATCACTTAGGACTTTGAAGCTTATAATGGGGCCTTGGGGTGATATTGAGGCAAAATAAATGAAGGATATAGGATAACAAAGAGGGTTATTCCAGGTGAAAGACTTTTATTTCAAAAACATCCCTTTTTTATGGGACTTTCATTTTTTACACCATCACCACATTCTTTGTTTCTTTTCTTTATTTTCCTTAGCATTTTCCTTTTATTTTGATCATTCTTTTCTTATTCTCACCCCCTTTTTTTTGAAATCTTTGAATTTCAACAATAACCACCCCCTGCTTGAATTTTCACACCATACTTCCTTCACTTTTTCGATCACTCGTATTCAGTTCGCAGAACAATCAAGTTACGGTAAATATTTATCATTTTCATTGGCTTGATCAAATGTATGGCATAGAAATGAATTTCAATTAGGCTCAATCATGGCACTAGGGTTAATATTTTCTCAAGAATAAGGTTAAGGCTCAAAATTTCAAAAATGACCTAAGATCACTTCCACGTAAGCATAGGAGAGCATTGTACATTCAAGACAAGTCAATCAACTACATACACGCACTTAGCCAGACAAATATAATGAAATTATTGAACAAATTTGACATTGAAAAATTATTGTTTGAAAAATTTGGCACTAAAGCTCTCATGGATCTTTATCTTCACTATTTATGTCAAGCCTAAAATATGAATTCAATCCGTAAATTGCTAAAATTATACATTTAAGGAGCACATACGATTGAGTTAAAAAATAGATACATATGTGATACTTATGCATAGGATTAACTTCTATAGTATGCTCACGTGCTCAAGGTTCATGACTGGCACTCAAGTATAACATTTTATCGTGCTTTGTCTGGACTAATTATACTTTGATGGAGTTCAAGTGATGATGTTTCAGGTGCTAAAGTAAGGAAAAGGGTCAAGGAAAATAAATACAA
>CM042186.1:25753624-25773168 GCA_023539305.1 Ilex asprella | reverse complement strand
GAATTACACCAAACCATAGGCAATTCATTGATATGATGTGCAATGTTGAATTTTTGAACAAAGATCTTGATGAGGCCCTTGACTACTTTGCTACCTTGGCTGTAAATGCACAATCTTGGGATGTTAGGGACCCAAATGATGTACCTAGGACATTGCCATGTAGTAGTCAATCACAAAGGGGAGATATATGACTTGAAAGACCGGGAGGATCTACTTTCACAAATTTCCAAATTGTCTAAGAAAGTAGATAGCCTTGAGGTGGATAGGAGACGAGAGGTATCTCATGTGTCAAGACCGAGGAGGCTTGTTCTATTTGTGGTGGTGTCGACCATTCCACATCGGAGTGCCCGAGCATCCCGACACTTAAAGAAGAATATCATGAACAAGTCAATGCCTTCAACCAACCTAGACAATCATTTCCTCTGAATTCCAACACTTATAATGCGGGGTGGCGTGATCGCCCTAATTTTAGTTGGAGGAATGAGAACCCCATCCCTTATGGCTCAAACACATACACATCGCCCGCACCTCCTAGGCAAACTCAATTTCAGTCCCAAGGTCAAGGGCAAGCATCTAGCTCCCAATACCACCGGTCCAATCCACAAGGGTACCAATCCAATCCATCTTCCCAACGTCCTCCCCAACAAGCACCATCTAATCCTCCCACCTACCAACCTCCTCATAAGAGGTACTTGGAGGATTTGTTTTACAATTTCATCCAAAACCAAATCACTTTCAACAACATCTCGGCTCAACTCACAAAGATAACAAATCACATCGGGTTGTCTCAACAAGAGAAGAGAAAATTTCCCGCTCAACCCCAAGAAAATCTCAAGGGTCAACATACGATTGAGGTGGTCGAACCCACCCAAGAGAGTTGTGAGCAACTCAAGGCGGTTACTACCCTTCGGAGTGGCAAGAAAATTGATAAAACCATTGTGACAAAGGTCTCACCCAAGGCCACATTGCCATTAGAAAAAGAGACTAAGGGTAACGCCAATGGGGGTGGGGTTAGTGAGAAGAAAGAGAGTGAGGCGGTTGAGTGAGAAAAGGTGATTGATGAAAGTGTAATTGTTTCTCCTATCCCTGCCCCTTTTCCTAATCATTTGAAGCCACCGGTTAAGGTGGCTAATTATGCTGATATTCTTGAGATATTTAAGCAGGTGAAGATAAACATCCCACTCCTCGATTCTATAAAGTAAATTTCATCATGTGTAAAGATCTTAAAAGACTTGTGCATGATAAAAAGGAGGCTTAATGTTCACAAGAAAGCTTTCCTCACCGAGCAAGTAAGCTCAATTTTGAGGACAAACACTCCTCCGAAGATTTTCGGGTTGAACAAGCATTACTTGATTTGGGAGCAAGTGTCAACCTCGTCCCCTACTCTGTGTATCAACCACTCAAGCTTGAGGAATTGAAACCTACTCCAATCACGCTTTAACTAGTGGACCGTAGTGTTCGAACACCAAGGTGAGTAGTTGAAGATGTTTTAGTACAAGTGGATAAATTTTACTTTCCTGTTGATTTTATTATGCTTGACACTCACCCTGTTGCTAATCTTAGCTACCAAATTCCTATAATACTTGGTAGACCTTTTCTTACCACATCTAATGTTGTAATTAACTGCAGGAACAGTCTTATGAAGCTAGCATTTGGAAATATGACAATGGAGCTCAATGTGTTCAACTTGTGCAAGCAACCGGGGGATGATGAGGAAGCACATGAGATTTATCGGAATGACACTTTGGTAGAGGAGCACATGGAGTTAATGAGCACTTTCAATTTGAGTGAGGAGGAAGTTGTTGATATGTAGGAAGAGGATAAGCAAAAAGAATTAGAAAGTTTGAAAGGGATAAAAAAGTGGATCCCTACATTTGAAAAACTCCAACACCAAGACAAAAAGATATTCCCATCTGATGTGCAGAAACCTAACTTGAAATTGAAGTCATTACCTTCCTATTTGAAGTAAACATATCTTGGGGAAGATGAGTAATTTTCGGTGGTGATTAGTTCAACGTTGGATGCAAGGTAAGAAGAAGAGCTCTTGGAGGTGTTGAGGAGACATAAAAGGGCAATTGGTTGGACAATTGCAGACATAAAGGGGATAAATTTCACCATTTGCACACATCGGATCTATCTTGAGGAGGATGCAAAACCATCCCGCCAGCCACAAAGGAGGTTAAATCCGATCATGAAAGACGTGGTGAGGGATGAGGTATTGAAACTACTTGACGTGGGAATTATTTTTCCAATTGCCGATAGTAAGTAGATTAGTCCCACGCAAGTAGTACCCAAGAAGTCGGGAGTCACTATTGTGGAGAATGAGGATAACGAGCTTATCCCAATAAGGGTGATCACAGGGTGGAGAGTTTGTATTGATTACTAGAAGCTCAACCTGTGTACAAGAAAAGACCACTTTCTAATCCCCTTCCTTGATCAAGTGCTAGAACGAGTAGCAGGGCATCTTTTCTATTGCTTGTTAGATGGATACTCCGGCTACAATCAGATATAGATTGCCCTGGAAGACCAGGAGAAAACCACCTTCACTTGTCCCTACGGTACCTTTGCGTATCGTCGCATGCCTTTCGGGCTATGTAATGCCCCCGGAACTTTCCAACGTTGCATGATGGGGATCTTTAGTGACATGGTAGAGAAGATTGTTGAGGTATTCATGGATGACTTCTCAGTCTTTGGGGATTCTTTCAATAGGTGTTTAGTTAATTTAGATAAGGTTTTGAAGAGATGTGAAGAGAAGAGTCTAGTTTTGAATTGGGAGAAATGTCACTTCATGGTGACACAAGGAATTGTTCTCGAGCACATCATTTCGGCGAAAGGAATAGAAGTTGACAAATCAAAGGTGGAGGCCATCTCCAACCTTCCTACGCCTAAAGTCGTCAAAGATATCAGGTCATTTCTGGGCCTTGTGGGTTTTTAACATCGTTTCATTAAAAATTTTAGTGCATTGGCCCGACATTTGACCAATTTGTTGTCTAAAGATATCCCATTTGAATGGTCGGATAGTTACAAGGCATCTTTTTCAAAACTCAAAAGTATGATTGTCACACCTCCAATTATGCGACCACCCAAGTGGGATTTACCTTTTGAGCTGATGTACGACGCGAGTGATTACGCGGTCAGCGCAGTGCTCGGTCAAAGGGAGGAAAATAGACCATATACAATTTACTATGCTAGCAAAACTCTTAATGAAGCTCAAATGAATTATACCACAACTGAAAAAGAATTGCTGGTAGTAGTATTTGCATTAGGTAAATTTCGGTCTAATATCATTGGTTCACCGATAGTTGTTTATACTGATCATTATGCTTTAAAGTATCTATTGTCTAAGCAGGATGCCAAACCAAGACTTATCCGGTGGATCCTCCTACTTCAAGAATTTAATCTGATAATCAAGGACAAGAAAGGAGTGGAGAACGTGGTGGCGGACCATTTATCTCGATTGGTGGTGCAAGAGGCTGATGAGCACATTCCCATCCCTGATTCTTTTCCCGATGAGCATTTATTGTCAATTCATTCTATTTGTCCTTGGTATGCTGATATTTACAATTATCTTGCGACAAGATAAATACCGCCACAGTGGAGCCTTGAAGATAAAAGGAGATTTATGGTAGACGTGAAGTATTTTTACTTCGACAATCCATACATGTTCAAGTATCGCCCAGACCAGATCATGAGGATATGCGTGCCTGAAAATGAACAGCGAAACGTCCTTGCATTCTGTCATTCCCAAGCCTGTGGTGGACACTTCTCGGCAAAGAAAACCTCGGCCAAAATTCTTCAGTCAGGTTTCTACTGGCCCTCCCTTATTAAGGACTATCTTTCATATTACAAGGTATGCGACAGATGCCATCGATTGGGTAGTGTGACTCGTCAAAATATGCTGTCCCTTTCCCCTGTGCTTGTCATAGAAATATTTGACTATTGGGATATCGATTTCATGGGTCCATTCCCCATGTCTTTTGGCTACTTGTATATTCTTCTGGCAGTGAACTACGTGTCCAAATGGGCAGAGGCTATCCCAACCAAGGCTAATGACCACCGGGTCGTGGTCAAGTTCTTAAAAGAAAACATTTTCTCGAGGTTTGGGATGCCTCGTGCAATGATTAGTGATGGTGGATCTCACTTTTGTAACAGGCCGTTTGCATCGTGAATGTTTAAATATGGCATTATACACAAAGTGTCCACTGCATACCACCCACAAACCAATAGCCAAGATGAGCTAGCCAACAGGGAGATTAAAAATATTCTGGAAAAAATGATTAACCCAAGTAGGAAGGATTGGTCAAACAGGTTGACCGATGCTTTATGGACATACCGTACTACCTATAAGACTATTTTAGGCATGTCTCCCTACCGGCTAGTTTATGAAAATGCTTGCCATCTGCCAATTGAATTGGATCATAAGGCCTACTAGGCCATAAAGACTTTGAACTTTAACATGAGAATGACTGGGGAGCAGAGAAAATTGGAAATAAATGAATTAGATGAGATCCGAAGAGATGCGTATGAGAGCTCTAAAATTTCCAAGGAACGGGCAAAAGTTTTTCATGACAATTCCATCACGAGGAAGTCGTTTGAGCCTGGAAAAAAAGTGCTCTTGTATAACTCTCGTCTCCCCATCTTCCAAGGAAAGTTAAGATCATGGTGGGATGGCCCCTATCTTGTCAAGGTGGCCTACCCCAACGGAGCGGTGGAAATCACAAACCCCTAAGATGGCCAAAAATTTAAGGTCAATGGCCAAAGACTTATGCCATTCTTTGAGGATTTTGAAGAGCAAATGGTGGAGGAACAAATGAGTAGCTAGATTTTTAGTTGGCTAATTCAAGGAAGACCTCCTCTTGGGTTTTCCTTTTCAACTCATTTTCTTTCCTTTCTCGGTGTACGATGGTTCAGTTTGACTAGGTTGAGAGTGGATGTGGTTGTGAGTCTTTGATATACTATAGGCCTGGCCACGATTTATGCTTAGATCCTCACTATCTCATCCTCAGCTTCCCACGAATCCATCGTTCATCTATAAACCCTCGGAGGAAGGTTTAGAGTTGAGTTGGGATTCCCATTGCAATTACCTCTTTGGATTAGCCAACCCTTGTTTTCTTTCATTTTCATTCACAAACTTTAAACTCCAAAACTCAAACAAAAGATTTTACACTTTTCTCTTTTTTACAAAATCACCTTCACACACTTGAACTTTCCTTCCTTGAGGAGACGGCCTTAAAATACTCATTCCAAGTAAAACACGACATTCAAAATACTCCTTGCGCTTGGGGAGCACTTTTGTACACACACATTCCATTTCATACATTTCATTTTTATCATTCTGTTGCCTCATTTTCCACATGATTTGAGGGAGAGTGACACTCCCTTCACACATAAGTCATAGACACATTTGAGGGTGATGTGCCGAGACTAGGGAATATACAACAACGATTTTTACCAAGCAACTATCCCTTGTGTCACCATGAAATGGCACTTCTCCCATTTGAGGACGAAGTACTTCTCCGTGCATCTCTCAAGTATTCTTTCTAAGTTCCCCAAACAACTGTCAAATGAATCCCCAAATATGAAAAAGTCATCTATGAAACTTCCCCGATCTTTTCCACCATATCACTGAAAATTCTCATCGCACATCTTTAAAAAGTCTCTGGACCATTGCACAACCCAAAAGGCATGCGTTGGTAGGCAAAGGTACCAAGGGGGTAAGTGAATGTGGTCTTTTCTTGATCTTCCAATGCGATCTCAATCTAATTGTACCTAGAGTAGACATCCAAGAAGAAATAAAATAGACGCCCAGCTACTCTCTCCAATACTTGGTTGAAGAATGGCCAAGGGAAATGGTCCTTTTTGTGCAAGAGTTTAGCTTTCGATAGTCAATACACACTCTCTATTCGGTGACTACTCTTGTTGGAATCAACTCATTCTCCTCATTTACAACCACTATGACCCCCAACTTACTTGGAACTACTTGAGTGGGACTAACCCATTTACTGTCAGCAATTAGAAAGATGATGCCTACATAAAGTAGCTTGAGTACCTTGTCCCTCACCACATGCATCATAATCGGATTCAACCGTCTTTGTGGTTGTCGGGACGACATGGAGTCTTCTTCAAGGTAGATGCGGTGTGTGCAAATGATAGGGCTTATCCCCTTGATGTCGACAATTGTGTAGCCAATTGCTCCCTTGTGCCTCCTCAACCCTTCTAGTCAAACTTCTTCTTGCTTTGCCTCAAAATTTGAGCTTATCACCATCGGGAATGTCTCATGTTCCCCCAAGAATGCATATTTGAGGTTGGATGGTAATAGCTTCAACTCCAGGATGGGATTTTGCATAGTCGATGGAAAGATCTTCTTCTCTTGATGTGGAAGCTTGTAAATTTTTTGGCTCCTCTTGATCAACAATCTTTTCCTCCCCAAACTCTAAGGTGCTCAATAGCTCTAAGTGCTTCTCCACAAAAGTGTCAAACCTATTGACTTCATGCACTTCCTCATCATCTCGTAGCACAAATTGAATACATTGAGGTCCATTTTCATATTCCCGAATGCAAGCTTCATTAGAACGTTCTTGCAATTGATCACAACATTAGATGTAGCAAGAAAAGGTCTACCTAGTAGGATAGAAATTTATGAATTAGTATTAACAACCGGATGAGTATCAAGTACCACAAAATCAATAGAAAAATTATCAACTTGGACTAAGACGTCCTCAACTACTCCCCTTGGTGTTCTAATGCTACGATCCACCAATTGAAGAGTAATTGGAGTTGGCTTCAAAGGGTACGAGGTTGACACTCACCGCCAAATTTAAAAGTGATTGTTCCACCTAGCAATTCCCTATTGTGATGGCAATGGTAGGGCATCTGGGGTTATTGAACTTTGGCGGTGTGTTTGTCCTCAAGATAGAGCTCACTTGCTCGAAGAGGAATGCCTTCTTGTGCACATTCAACTTTCTTTACAAATCCTTCAAAATCATGGCACATAAGGGAATTTTCTTTATGGCATCGAGGAGTAGAATGTTGATCTTAACCTGCTTGAACATCTCAATAATGTCAGAATAATTAGCCACTTTCATAGGTAGATTTAATCGATTGGGAAAAGGGGCCAGAATGGGATATGCATGCACATTTTCATCAACAATTTTTTCTTTCTCACTCACCTTACCCCTTTCGGAGTCATCCTTAGTCTCTTTCTCTTTTTCCAATATGGCATTAGGTGAGACTTTTGAAAAAAATAGTTTTATCAATTTATTTGCCACTCTGAAAGGTGGTGACCACCTTGAGTTGCTCACAACTCTCTTTGGTGAGTTCAGATGACTCTATGACATGTTGGCTTCTAGGGTTCTCTTGGGGTTGAGTGAGAAATTTTCCCTTCTCTTTTTGTGATGTCCCTATAAAATTGGTCAACTTCGCGATTTGAGTCTAAATGTCATTAAAAGCTGCGCTGGTTTGGCTTTAGATGAATTGGTGCACTACATCCTCCAAATTCCTCTGATGGGAAGGTTAGTAAGTGGATGGGTTTGATGGCCCTTGATGACTAAAACTTTATGGAGGTTGACTTTGGGAAAAACTTTATGGAGCTGGGTTTGGTGAATACCCTTGTGGATTGGACGTGGGGTATTGAGAGCTAGATGATTGACCTTGGCTATGGTATTGATTTTACCCATGAGGAGTGGGATTCTCATTCTTCTAACTAATGTTCGGCTGATTGCTCCAACCCAGATTGTAAGTGTTAGAGTGTTGGGAGAATAATTGCCTACTTTGATTAAAGGCATTGACTTGCTCATGGTAGACTTCTTTAAGTGCTAGAATGTTAGGGGATTCCAAGATGGAATGCTCAACACTCAAACTAATAGAGCAAAACTCCTCGGTCTTGAAAATGTTGGACACCTCATGTCTCCGATTGACCTCAGGACTCTCCACTTTTCTAGGCAATTTGGTGATTTTGGAAAGCAAATCTTCTTGGTCCCTTAAATCATACATCTCTCCCCTACCTGGTTGATTACTACTCGGAGAAGACCTCGGTACATCGGTAGGATCCGTAATATCCCAAGATTGTGCATTTTGTATAAATATACTAAGGTAATCTAGGGCCTCATTAGGATCCTAGTTTAAGAACTTCCCATTACACATCATGTCTACGAATTGTCGTTGGCCCTTCGTAGAAGAAACTCACCAGTTGCCATGATTCAAAACCATGATGTGGAATGGATGTAGTAGTTCCTTATAGCGATCCCAACATTGATAAAATTGCTCATTGTGCATTTACGAAAAGTTTTTGATTTGCTTTTTTAAGAGCGGTGGTTTTAGGCACTGGAAAGAATTTGTTCAAATATTCAGAAAGCATTTGTGCCCAAGAGATTATGTATTGAGGCTTCAATGAATTTAACCATGTTTTGGCTTTTCCCTTAAGGGAAAAGGGAAACAATTTTAGGCGAGTTATGTCTTCCATGGCATGATTTGTGAGGAAGGTTGCAACTATTTTCTCGAATTCCTTAATGTGAAAATAAGCATTCTCCCTTTCAATTCCATCGAATTGAGGAAGTAGTTGTAACATTCCAGGCTTAACTAAGAAAGAATGATTTTGGACCGGTAAAAGAATACATGAGGGAGTGGGGCTACGAGTGGGTTGGAGATAATCCCGCATTGACCTCGTCGGAGGATCAATGGCGATATTGTTCCCCTCATTTCTAGAGGGAAATTCATTCTAGGGTTTGGTACTCCTCCTTCCCTTGGGACCTTAGCACCAACATCCTCAAAGTTGTCAGTGGCATCCTCAAGTGGGTCATGGTCAACATTCATGTTGGGGCCTAGGGGTCGCCTAACCAATCTATTTTGGTCTTCTTGTCCCCACATACAAAAAAATATATACAAATGAAAAAACAAGTAAACAAAGGTACATACAAGGAACAACGTACCTCAACCTATGATGAGAATTCACTGGACTTACCTCCCTCATCCGAAATCATCTTCTTAATTCAACGTTTTGCCTTCCCCGGCTACAACGCCAAAAATGAATTACTTTTTTCGTCGTTCTTAATTTTTTACCATGATTCTGGAAATGTGTATGTGGCTTATACGGTTAGATGAGTGTCACTCTCACTCAGATATCATGCAAGAAATGGTAAAATGTGTGTGTGAATGAAATGTGTTTGTGTATAAAGTGCTCTCCAAGCGTAGAATAATTTTTGAGTCCCTTGTTTTACTTGAAATTAAGTATTCCAAAGTCGTCTCCTCCTGAAAGAAAGGTGAATTATGTTGATGGTGATTTTAAAAAAAATGGAAAAGTGTAAAATCTTTGAGTTTTTTGTTTTGGTGAGTTGTGTTTTCAATGAAATGTATTGAAAACAAGTGGTTGATAATTTGAAGAGGTCATTCCAATGGGAATGCCAAATCAACTCAAAACATTTTTCCAATGGTGCATAGGTGTTCGATTGATTTGTAAGAAGCAAGGGACTAAAATGGAGGTGAGGAGTCAAGCATACCCCGTGACAAGTCTACGGTGTATCAAGAGCTCACAACCACATCTGCACTCAACCTAGTCAAACCAAACCACCTTTCACTACAAGAAGGAATGAAAAAGAGTTGGTTTAGCATACCTAAGAGGAAATCTCCCTTAGATTAGCCAACTTAAAACTTAGCTACTCATGTAAAATGCAAATGCATACAATGTATAAAGAAAAATGGTATTGAAATGGAAGTTTAAACTTGCATTGAAGTGAAGAAAAGTGAAACTACTAAAATAAGTGCATTTAATACCCAACTAAAAAGCTTGAAGTGTAAAACTTGAATGTAACAATGGTAGATTGAAAGATACTTGACTAAACTTGCAACACACTTGAAATAAATTACATTAAGTGCAAAAAATGAAGCTTACAAGAGTCTTGCAGAAGATTACAAGTGAATTAGGTAAAGAAAATGCAAAAATCTAACTTCTCTCTCTAAAACTATGTCTTCCTCGATTATAATGTTGAACACCCCTCCAAAATTTCTAGTTATGTCTTCATTTACGTCCATAGAGGTGCTATAGCCTATGTGTGAGGCTTCCCATCAATGGGGGGCTGCGTTGATGCACTGGACAAACTAGGAGATTCCTAGCTTGTAACTCCCCAAGCTTATACCTTCTCTTTCTTCCTCATAAATGCTTGGGCCTCCAAAGTCCAACCTTAGGTTAGGGGAGACATGTATGTGTGTAAGAGATGTCAGGTGATAAGTGGAAAAATCATAGGTGGGACTCCCAAGTAATAGAGCTTTAGTTGGAGACTATGTAGCATTTTTTGGCAAAATCTTCCGGAAATGTTTTGGCAAGGCAAGTGTAAAGAGTTGTCTAGTGAGTCTAACCTTTTGGAAGGTCGATGAAAACCTTCCAGAAGGTCTATGCAAACCTTTCGAAAGGTTTTTTCTAGTAGCCAAAACCTTCCAGAAGGTTTTGGCAGGGCATAGGCAGACCAAGTGCAAACCTTCCAGAAGGTTTATGTCTAAATCTTCCGAAAGGTTTTCTTTTATTTTTCCTTTTTCTGTATTTCTTCACCTTCCAATCCTCTCGTTAAGCCTTCCTCTCATATCCATTGTCTTTAAGCACTACCATGGGGCTTAACTCATGCCATTTACAATACTTCACCTACATTGACCCAAAACTTCATCTAACAGAAGATTAAATGCATTTCTCCCCAAATTCGCCACAAAAAGCAAGTATAAAAAGGGTATAAAAGGCATACCAAATGTGCAATTTTTTGTGCTAACTAGAGATGCCTAGAAAGCCCAAACACTTCTCCACATAACTACACCAACTACGGGCTCCCACCTTTTATCACCTAATCCATACTCTGACATTTCTAACATTCCATGATTATCTCCTAACCCCTATTTTCATATTTAAGGGATGAGGGAGTGGATAAGTGCTTGATTCTTTCCATTAGTTCTAATCTCCGACCATGATTCTGATAATGTGTGTATGACTTACATGGGTAGGTGAGTGTCACTCTCCCTTGGAATGATGCAAGAAATGGGGTAAACGTGTGTGGAAATGAAATGTATGTGTGTGTGTGTGTGAAAAAAAGTTCAACCCAAGCAGAGAGAGACTTTCAAGTGTCGTGTTTTACTTGGAATTGGTATTCCAAGGTCATATCCTCAGGAAGGAAGGTAAATAGTATTGAAGGTGATTTTGTTGAAAAAAAAAGCATAAAAAACTTTGAGTTTGAGTTTTAGTGAGTTGTGTTCTTGATGAAAATGAAATGGAACAAGTGTTGGCTAATCCAAAGAGGTCATTCCAATGGGAATGCCAAATCAACTCAAGACATTCTTCCAATGGTGCCTAGACGTTTGATTGATTCATATGAAGTGTGGGACTAAAATGCAGATGAGGATTTAACCGTGAAATTTCTAAGGTGTATCAAGAACTCACATTCATGTCCACACTCAACCTAATCAAACCAAACCGTCTTTCACTATAAGGAGGAATGAAAACGAGTTGATTTAGCATACCCAAGAAGAATTCTCCCTTGGATTAGCTAACTTATAGCTTAGCTACTCATATTTAATGTAAGAACATAAATGAAGTAAAGAGACATTGTGAAGAAATGAAGATTGAGACTTAAATTAATGCAAGAAAAGTTAACTATGAAGTAGTCCATTGAATACCCATTTTAAAAACTTGAAATGAAGAAAACTCAATACAATAATGGTAAAATCCAATATGTGTAACTAAACTTGCAATGCACTTGTAATAAACGACATTAAAGGTAATAACTGAAACTTACAAATGTCTTACAGACGATTACAAGTGAAAATGGATGGAAGAAATGTAAAAAATTAAGCTTTCTCTCTCTAAACTGTCTTTTTCCTTGGAGCTTCTCTCTCTATATCTCTACAATCTTAATAATACTCTATGAATGACTCAAATTCATCCATGGAAGTCCCCCTAGGTGTGTGACACGCTTCTTATCCACGGAGGCTGACTTGAAGGCTTAGGCAGGCTAGGACAAGCCTAGCCTGCAACTTCCTTGGCATGGCTCTTCTCTCTCCTCCTCCTCATTAATGTCATTGCCTCCAAAGTCCAAGCATGGGTGTTAGGGAGGCATGTAGATATGTAACGGATGTCAGGGGAAAATGGAAAGAGTGTAGGTGGGATCCCCAAATGGCAGAGCTTGAGTTGTAGGCTGTCCCGACATTCTTTGCAAAACCTTATGGAAGGTCGATGCAAACCTTTCGGAAGGTTTGTGCAAGAATAGTTAAAATAAAAGTCCAGTAAGAAAAACCTTCCAGAAGGTCAATGCAAACCTTCCAAAAAGTTTTGGCAGTGAATAGGTAGACCAAGTGCAAACCTTCCAAGAGGTTTATAGTCAAACCTTCTAGAAGGTTTTCATCCAATTTGCCTTTTTCTTGTTTTCATCACCTTCCAATCCTTCCTTTAAGTTATCCCTTCATCTTCATTGACTTCAACCACTTCAATGGGGGTTTAACTCAAACCATTTTCAATTCTTCACCTACATTCACACAATATTTCATTAAAACGTAGATTGACCACATTTATCCCCAATTTCACAACAAAAGCAAGTATAAAAAGGGCATAACAACATAAAATATATGCAATATTTTGTGCTAATCAATAAGGAACGGAGAGAGAGGGAGTGGTTGGAAAAGCATGGGAGGACCACGCTTTGACTGATTTTGCTTGCTTTTGTGGACAACCTCTCTCCAATCACTCCAAATCATCCAATCATGCTAAGAGAGAGGGGATGGAAGAAATTAAAGAGGTCTCCTACACATATTTTTAGATCATTAAGCTTTAGAAAAAGAGAAAGGCTACCTAAGCTTAGGAGTAGTGTAGAGAGAGAAAGCTAGGGCTTTTGCTTTTTTTTCACCATTTTCATTCTTGTAAGCTTCAATCTACATGTAATTTTTCTTTTTAACACTTTAATCTCATTTATTTCAAGTTGTATTGAGTTTCTCTAGGATTTACTAGTTATATTGCTTGTATTTGGGTATTTTCTCTTTAAGCTTTACATTTTTTGTATGAATGTTATTTCTTTTGTAGTTTAAACTTCTTCTTACATTAATGCAAGTCTATGTTTGATTTTATTACCATGTTTTTCTCTTTAATATTTGTTCTTGCCTTTATCATGAGTAACTAAAACTTCTAGTTAAAGAGAAAGAAAAAAGTTTCAACTTGGCCCATTCATAATTATCTTGGAATGTCCCACATACCTCCTCGAAATCTTTGACATGCAAATATGGGTTTAATGATTCAATTCCATGAAATTGATGTAGCAATTGCACTGTCCCCGATTTGACATTGAAGTTGGGTACATTTGTAGGAAACACAAAACAAGAGGGAACACTATTTCGTGTAGGATGCAAATAATCCCTTAGAGTTCAAATATTAGGGATTTCCCATTCTCTCTCATTATTAGTGATGCTATTATCAAAGGAGTCTGCTACTGATCGAGGTGTGCAAGGTTTAAATTGATTTATAGACCCAATAGATTCTTTTGGCAAATTTGGAAAACAAGGATCATCCTCAGACATAAAATAAGAATTATATACAACAAATAAATGTCTTTTCACTTTTTAATTTAAAACACCGTTAGATTCCCTGAAAACTACGCCAAAAACTTACCTTGATCTTAATTGTGTACATCCAAGTGTAGGTGGTCAAGTTGTAGTTATAATCCGGTTAAGTCAAGAGTCGAATCCACATGGATCTAATGTTGATACTTTGAAGTTGTAAGTGATAGAGACCGAGTGACCGGAACCCTTGAGATTTGAAGTTATGATGTTTATAAAATTTTCTAGATAAAATATGTGATTCTATTAAATTAAAAAGACATCATTTAGTGAGCATTTGGTTCCAAGATGTTATGGTTCGAGGTCTCAAGGAGTTAAGCCATGTTTTTTTCCTTATCTCTTAGGGAAAAGGGGAACAATTTCAGTCCAGCTATGTCTTCCATACAATGATTGGTGAGGAAGGTTGCAACTATCTCCTTAAAATCCCTTATGTGTAAATAAGGATTTTCATTTTTAACTCCATGGAATGTGGGAAGTAATTGCAACATCCCTGGCTTAACTAGGAAAAGCTGAGCTTGGACAGGAAGGAGAATGCATGAGGATGCAGTGTTTCAAGTTGGTTGAAGGAACTCCCTCATTGACCTTGCTGGAGGATCAATTTGGATATTGTTCCATTCATTCATAGGAGAGGGAATTGCATTTGTGGATTGGGAATGCTTGGTTCTTGTCCTCCCCTGCCCCTTGGCATGTTCGGATTGGCACCTATATTCTCAAAGTTATTGCTCGTATCCCCGGGTGGGTCTTGGTCATTGATCATATTAGGGCCTAAGGGTTGCCTAACTAGTCGGTTTTGGGCATCCCTTCCCCACATATAACAAAAATATCTACAATTGAAGTGTAAACAACAAAAGTATGTACAAGGATCAACCTACCACAACCCAAGATGACATCACGGGACTTATCTCTGTTGTCCAAAAATCACCTTCTTGGTTCAACGCTTGCCTTCCCTGGCAACGGTGCCAAAAAATGCTTGATTTTTTTCCCTGCTGTTCCTATCCTCCTAACATATCCCCTCAACGTATGTATGATGTATGAGAAAAAAAAAGAGAATGTCACTCACCCTTGGGAAGATGTCAAAAGAAAGGGCTAGGAGCAAATGGAATGGAATGGAATGATGAAAATGTGGGATGTGAATGAAGCACAAGAAGACTTTTGTATGTCGAGTTTTACTTGGAGCGTACTCCAAGGTCGCCTCCTCAAGGAAGGAGGTGAATTGTGCAGCAGGTGATTTCGGTAAACAAAAGGGAAAGTGTAAAAATCTTTTGTTGTTTGGAATTGGGTTGTGATTGTGTTGTGATGAAAATAAAATGGGAAATAAGTGTTAGCTAAACCAAAGGGTTCACTCTAATGGGGATGCCAATTCAACTCAAAGCCTTCCTCCAATGATGCATAGATGAACAATTAATTCGTAGAAAGCTGATTAGCACAAAACTTTGTATATTTTTATGTGCTAATCATCTTATTTTAATTGTTTTTGGGAGTAAAATGATGGGAGTTCCATGAATTTAGCTCTTAACAAATATATTTGATGTTTGCAGATAAAAAGTGCTAAATGAGGCCTCTTAAGGCCTTCCCAAAAGTATTGAGATGATTAGGGAAGAAAGAATGGCTAGTGAAAAGCTCAGAAGTTGAAAAATCAGAAAATCAGAAAGAAACAGTATCGGTACTGTCTGCTGAGTCTGTTCCGAATCTCTATATCTCAAGCTCTGCTGCCTTGAGGGTCCCACCAACAAATCTCTCATACTCCCCTAACACGCCCATAACACTATTCATCTCTTTCACACTTATCTTTGGATTTTTGAGCCATGGTGATTAATGAGGATAGAGAAGAGAAGTCAAGCTGGGTGTGCAGACAAGGTCTGCACTCTCCCTGTCCAGGCCAGCTCTCCTACACCCCTATGGATGGAGGTCACTTATAGAGGCTAGGCCACCTCTCTAATCATATTATGGCAAGCAAAGTGTCCATGGTTTAAGGGATTCCACACATGGAATCTAGGAGATAGATATAGAGAGAGAAGGTCTAGGTAGGAGATGATGAATAGTATTTTGGTGAGAGAAAATTGAGATTTTTGCATTTCTTTTAATACATTGTCTTGTAATCCCCTGTATGAATCTTTAGAACTTCATTTAATGCCATGAATGCTAATTCCTACTAGTTTTTGATAGAGTCTCATGATGAGCACATAATATTCCTTATGTAAAGGCATCATTACAAGTATTTTAACTCAACTTTTGTATCTAAGTACTTAGAGTTAGCCGATTTTATGAATAATGTTGATATTTCGATGTTGCATGTTTTTGTAGCTTAAATCATTGATTTTAGGACCTTGCAACTATGATGGATGTGTGGTGTAGGCATGGATACAATACATGAACATTTGAAGGCTTAAAAATGAAGAAATCAATGAGGTATTGGTGTTTGGGAACAAAGGCACCAGCTGCCACATCATTTGGAAGCAGAGCCTTGGTTTTCCTCTATTTTTACCATGATCCATTTCGAACCTGAAAAAGGTCAAAACATGAAAGTTGTAGATCTGGATGTCTTCGATATTATTTCAAAATTTCAACTCAACCCAACAATTGGATCAAATGTTATGTCGATTCTACAAAAAGTAGTCCAGAGCAGAAAAATAGCACCGGTACGCCTGACTCCAGAAGCTTCGAAGTACCGGTACGCTCCCCTGAAGCAGCACCGAACCTCCTGCAACCCATCTCCACTTGCTTGGGGGCCCACCTACACTTCTCCTACTTGCCCCCCAATATTTCCTTACACATTTTCATGCCTCTCTTACACAATTTGAAGACTTTGAAGGCCATTTCATTAATGAGGATGGGAAAGGAAGTGGGCTGCCATGTGGGTTGATTGGTAGGCTGCTCCTAGCCTGTCCAAGCCATCATTCAACCTCTCATTGATGGGAGGCCTTCACACTCATGCTAGGGGGGCCACCATGCACGAAAATTGAAGGCTCTCCAACATTATATTCAGCATTACACAACCATTTCAAGTGTGGCTACCTAAGCTTAGAAAGCTCCCAAGGAAGAAGATGATGAATAGTGTCATAGTGTAAGAAATTTATGTTTTTGCATTTTTTTCCATCCTTTCACTTGTATTTTCATGTAAGACTCTTGTAAGCTTAATTTATTGTCTTTAATCTCATTCCTTTCAAGTATATTGTAAGTTTAGTTACATGTTTTAGATTTCACCATTGTTGTTCATGTTTTCTTCATTTCAAGTTTAAAATGGGTATTGTATTTCTCTCTTCATAGTTTATGTTTTCTTGCATTTAGTTAAGTTCCATGCTTCATTTCTTCGTTATGTCCATTTACATTATGCTTGTCTTTCCTTTTAAACATGAATAGCTAGATTTCTAGTTGGCTAATTCAAGGGAGACCTCCTCTTGGGTTTTTCATTTCAACCCATTTTCTTCTTTCCCTTATGAGTCTAATGGTTCAATTTGACGGGGTTGAGAGTGGATTAGTTGGTGAGCCTTGGATATCCCGTAGGCCTAGCCACAGTTTATGCTTAGATACTCACAAATCTTGTCCCTAGCTTCCCCCGAATCAATTGTTCATTCATGTTCTATCGGAGGGGGGATTGGAGTTGAAATGGTATTCCTGTTGGAGTGACTTCTTGGGTTTGCCAACATTAGTTTCTCATTGCATTTTCACAAAAACATACTCCACCAAACATCTGTCAAACCAAATATTTTACATTTTCTCTTTTTGACAAAAATAACCTTCATACAACTTGAACTTTCCTTCCCTAAGGAGACAACCTTGGAATACTCTTCCAAGTAAAACACGATAAACGAAAGACTCCTTGCGATTGGGGAGTACTTTTGTTCACACACTTATATATTCCATACATTTTGTTCATTTCATTTCCACCATTTTGTTGCCCTATCTCTTTCATGAATCCGAGTGAGAGTGACACTCACCCACACACATAAGCTGTATAAATATTTGAGAGTTCATGTTAGGAGCATAAGAACAACAACGTTTTCAAACAATCATCTCATGAAAGGAAATCAATACACTATAAACAAATAATTACGTATACCTTTTGTTCAAAAATTCAAAACCACTGTAACTTCCCTCAACTCCAACACATTTCAAAATCCTTTCTAAAACATCTAACCTACAAAAAACTTGAACCACCCATATGAACCTCAATTGCATGATCATGCCCAAAGTCATTTCCGAAATTACAACATGATTTATGATTTTGATGTTTTAAAGCAACAAAACATGGATTTCTAGTTTAAACTACCAGAATGAATACCCAAAATTCAAAACATAAATTCAAATAGAAAGGGTATTCCTAAAACTTATCAAATATCGAAAGTTGAGCAATATCCCCCCATCCTTTAAGCATAGAGCCACCTTACACGTTGTTCCACAGCCCGAACCAACCACACATGAGCAACACCATAGCTTTAAATGCTAATCTAGGGTATGAACCTACACATTCATTTCCAAACTAGTGTGTGCATGCAATGGACATGTAATTTAGGAATTTACTCCAAGGAATTCACATTCACCAGGCTATCCAAACTAAGCTTCGATGCAACCTCTCCCAAGGTGTCTCTCAACAGTGAATCACACTCTAGTTATCCTGGCATGCACTCCATGTGTATATGCGAGATAGAATCTTGTGCACAAAATGAAATATGCTCACATATAATCCAAAAATAAAGTTTGATTCGCACTTTTTAGTGTGTCGGAATTATATTATTATATTACACCCAAGTATAAGTGGTCGAATTGTAGTTTTCTCGATTTTAAGTCCAAGTATCGATCCCACGAAGAGTTAAGTAATTAAAAAAAATAAAATAAAATAAAATAAAATAAAAACTTAAGACGATTAAGTGATTTGTTTGGAGTAGTTTGATATTTGATTGCTTGTGGTGTGAGCTTAGTCTAATTAACTGGTTTTAAAATAAAAGGCAGGCGGACGTAAAGTGCAGATATAACAAAGTGCGTAAATAAAGCAGATTAATTGACAGGAATATAAAATATATCCTTCAGTTTAAGGATCCCATATGCTTTATATTGGTATTGTTACGGAATTGCTACCACACAACAATCAACCTCCATTTTACTGGAAAGTCAATTGGTAGGTCTGATGTACATAATTCAGCACACAGTAGCTTATTAAGCTATTGTGAAGGTAATATATTATAACACAACTGCTTATTAGGCTACGCTGGATTATAGATGTTCCAATTGACTAATTCGAGTAAAACCCGCTGGTGGTATAGACGATCTTCCAGCAACTTGTCAGGTCAACTGGTGGTAGTTAATCATAATACAGCAACTTGTCAGGTTAGCTGTATTTAGATATGTCACCTGGAAAGTCAAGTCATTCAAATGGAATACTTGAATTATTCAATAGATCATCTTGGAATATATATATTGACAGTAGAACTTCCTCAGCGTTCCAGTGGAGGGCTAGCCATACCGATAGGATCACCGGGGTTATTCTAGCAGACAATATTATTATATATAGTAATATCATGCGTCAGTGAAACTTCCTCAGCGTTCCAGTGGAAGCAAAGCCATATCGATAGGATCACCGGGGTTATTTCAGCTGGCATGTCTTATATATATAATAAACGTATAGATAAAACATCAGCAATTCCATAAACACACCAATATTATACATATGTTCCCCTCGCACTGGAGGATACACGGAACTACTCACGCTCCATTGCTATAGACGAGCAAGGAGTGTTAGCAGTTATCATTACAACAGAATTAAAGTACAAAATGTAAAAGCTTTCGTAGGGAACGATTGAAACACAACCACTCTTATTATCAGTTAAGATGAAAAAGTGGCAGCACTTTAACTATCCGAATGGAAAGCTGTAACAGAAATGTAGAAGTACAGTATTGGAACTGAAAGTGTATCACGGACCAGATCGTGTTTGCACTTTCTTCTTTCTTTTTCTTCCTTTCTTTTCCTTTTT
>CM042186.1:25730496-25753224 GCA_023539305.1 Ilex asprella | reverse complement strand
AACTTTAGATAAAAATTGTTAAAACAAATAATTCCCGCACTAACCCTAATTTACTTTAATTTCTACTTTTTAGTGCGGTAATTCTACTAATTCGACTTTTTTTTTTTAATTTACAACTAATTGATGTCAATCAAAGTTCATGCATGAAAAAGAAACAACCTTGGCATAATATCATGTAAGGAATGCTAGGGCACTATATAGCAAACCAACTTCTCTTTTTCTTTCAAAGTATGCATCTCTCATGCTTCTCTAGATCATTTAGGACTACAAGGGTTATAATGGGGCATTAGGGTGATATTGAGACAAAAGAAATGAAGGATATAGGATATCAAAGAAGGTTGCTCCGAGTAAATGACTTTTATTTCAAAAACATCACCCTTTTTATTGGATTTTTAGTCCAACACCATCACCGCACTCTTTGTTTTTTTTCTTTCTTTTTCTTAACATTTTTATTTTTCTTTTGTCATTCATTTCTTCTTTTTACCCCTTTTTTCTCCTTTTCTTGGGTTGTCATTATTTTCAATTCAACTCTTTGAGTTTCAACCTCGTTCATCCCTTTTGTTTTGAGTTTCCACACTATACTTCCTTCTCTCTTATGATCACTCGTCTTCAGCTCTAGGAACAACCAAGGTGAGGTAAATTTTTATTATTCTGCATTGGCTTGGTCAAATGTGTTGCATGAAAACGAATTTACAATTAAGGCTCAATCACGACACTAGGGATAAAATTTTCACAAGAAGAAGGTCAACGCTCAAAATATTCAAAAATTGCCTAAGATCACCTCTAGATAAGCATGGGGGAGCATTTTGCCTTTCAAGACAAGTCAATCAACTACACAATTGCACCTAACCGAAACAAGCATAATGAGATTATTGAACAAATTTAAAATTTGAAAAATTCTTCTTTTGAGTAAATGTAAGTTCCCTCCATTAAGGATTGACACTTAAGCTCTCAAGGGTTCTTACTCATCTCCACTATTCGTGTCAAGCACTAAAATGTGAACTCAATCCATAAATTAATAAAATTACACATTCAAGGTGTGCATATTGGTGAATTCAAAAGCAAATACATATGTCATACTCAAGCTTAGGATGAACTTCTATAATGTGCTCATGTATTCAAAATTCAAACAAAGATCAACATATCAACAAACCCACAACACTCTTAATAAGTGAATACAAATCAAAATTAAGATATTTTCACAAAAATTTTTAAATTTCTCACATAAATTGGTATTATCCACAAAAATTTTCACAAACACTGGTGTATTATACAAATAGTGCACCTCACCCTCAACTTGATTCAAATATTGTTCTCAATGCAACAAAACAGATATGATATGTAATGTTGGACTATAAAAAGATGAGTAAGGTTAGAGAACACCTAGTATTTGAGCTTTGACACAACACCAACATCTGTAACTAAGGAAAACAACGCTATATGAAAAGGCAAAGTGATTAACAAAAAGATATAAAGTAGGCAAAAACTATTATACACTAAAGATCATATGAAATATTACCCCTATAACTCCTGGTAAACCGGATCCATCAAATCCTCCACCACTCCTTGTACTTCAAAATTCTCAAAAAATGGCTTAAGTCTGTGGTCACTGACCTTGAATGTCCTACTATCTTCAGGGGTTTGTGACTTCCACAGCTCCATTCGAGTAAGCTACCTAGAAAAGATAGGGATCATCCCAATGGGATCGGAGTTTTCATTGAAAGATTGAGAGACGAGAGTTGTATAAGATCACTTTTTTGGTCGGGCTCAAATGACTTCCGCACAATGGATTTGTCATGAAAGATCTTAGCCCACTCTTTTGAAATTTTAGAGCTCTTATACACTTCTCTTCGAATCATTTTCAATTCATTCATTTCAAGCTTCCTATTCTCTTCGGTCATTCTCAAATTGAAGTTTAAAGTCTTTATGGCCCAATAGGTCTTGTGTTCCATTTCAACTGGTAAATGGAAAGCCTTTCCATAGACAAACTGACAGGGAGACATGCCTAGAATTGTCTTGTAGGCTGTGCGATAAGCCCAAAGGACACCAATCAGTCTAAATGACCAATCTTTCCTATTGGAATTCACCTTTTTCTCTAGGATATTTTTTATCTCCATATTGGCCAACTTGGCTTGGGCATTGGTTTGTGAGTGATATGCAGTGGATACCCAGTGTGTGATGCCATATTTATGCTTCAAAAATACAAATAGCCTACTACAGAAATGCGACCCACCGTCGTTTAGTTACAAATGTTCTCTTTTATGAACTTGACAATGATCTGGTGGTCATTAGTCTCGGTTGGGATTGCCTCTACCCACTTGGATACACAGTCCACTGCCAGTAGAATGTATAGGTAGCCAAATGATCCAAGAAAGAGACCCATGAAGTTGATGCCTCAACAATCAAAGATCTCGATAACAAGTATAGGGGAGAAGGGCATCATATTCCTTCGGGTCACACTATCCAACCGTTGGCACCTATTGCATTCTTTATAGAGAGAGATACAATTTTTTTATCAAAGAGGGCCAGTAAAAACTTGAATGTAGAAATTTTGTCGAAGTCTTCTTTGCAGAGAAATGGCCACTGCACTCTTTTGAATGACAAAATACAAGGACTTCTAGTTATTCATTTTCTAGTACGCATCTTTGTATGACTTGGTTAGGGTAGTACTTGAATAGGAATGGGTTGTCGAAGTCAAATTACTGCACATCCGCCATAAACCTCCTTTTATCTTATAGGCTCCTATGTGGTGGTATTTGTCCTGCTGTAAGATAATTACATATGTGAACATACCAAGGACAAACAGAATGACAAAAAGTAAAAATTCATTAGGGAAATAGTCAGGGATAGGAATGTACTCGTCGGCCTCTTACACAACAAGTAGAGATAAATGGTCTGCCACCATGTTCTCAACTCCTTTTTTATCTTTGATAATAAAGTTGAATTCTTGTATTAGGAGTATCCATCTAATGAGTGTCGATTTTGCATCCTGCTTAGACAACAAATACTTCAAAGTAGAGTGATTGGTATAGACTATTATAGATGATCCAATGATGTAGAATCAAAATTTATCCAATGCAAATACTACTGCTAGCAACTCTTTTTTAGGGGTGGTATTATTCATTTTAGCTTCATTAAGAATCTTACTAGCATAGTATATTACATAGGGTCTCTTATCCTCTCTTTGAACGAGCACAACACTGACCGCGTAATCACTCGCGTCACACATAAGCTCAAAAGGTGAGTCCCACTTGGATGGTCCCATGATCGGAGGTAAGATGAGCATGTTCTTTAAATTTTTACAGAATGCCTCATAATCATCTGACCAAACTAATGGGACATCTTTTGCAAGCAAATTGGTCAAGGGTCGGGATAATGCACTAAATCTTTAAAGAAACAACGATAAAAACTAGCATGGCCAAGAAACGACTTGATATCTTTGATGACCTTTGGCGTATGGAGGTTGGAAATGGCATCCACCTTTGATTTGTCCACTTCGATCCCCTTTGCCAAGACGATATGCCCAAGTACAATTCCTTGCATCACCATAAAGTGACACTTTTTTCAATTGAGGACCAAGTTCTTCTCCTCACATCTTTCATGAACTTTCTCTAAGTTCTCCAAACACCCATTGAAATGAATCTCCAAGCACTTAGAAGTTATCCATAAACACTTCCACTATCTTTTTCACCATATCACTGAAGATCTCTATCATACAACGTTTAAAGGTTCCAGGGGCATTACAGCCCAAAAGGCATGCGATGGTAGGAAAAAGTATCGTAGGGACAAGTGAAGGTGGTCTTCTCTTGATCTTTTAATGCAATCTCGCTTTGATTGTAGTCGGAGCATCCATCTAAGAAGCAATGCAATAGATGCTCAACTACTCTTTCCAACACTTTGTTGAGGAATGGCAATGAGAAGTGGTCTTTCCATGTGCATAAGTTGAGCTTTCAATAATCAATACATACTCTCCATCTGATGATCACCCTTGTTAGAATAAGTTTATTCTCCCTATTTATAACTACCGTGACTTTCGACTTCTTGGGTATTATATGTGTACGGCGTACCGGTATGCCCGACTCTAGTAGCTTCGAAGTACCGGAACGCTCCTGAAGCCATGCCCGAACCTCCTGCAACTCAACTCCACTTGCTTGGGGGTCCCACCTACACTTCTCTCACTTGCTCCCCAACATTTCCTTACACATTCCCATGCCTCTCTTACACATTTTGAAGACTTTGAAGGCCATTGCATTAATGGAGGAAGGGAGAGGAATGGGCCGCCTAGGGGGTTGTCTCCTAGCCTGACAAAGCCTTCAATTCAGCCCCCTCTTGATGGGAGGCCTTTCACATTAGGGGACCACCATGCACGAAATTGAAAGGCTCACACACCATTATATTCAGCATTTTACAAGCCATTCAAGGGGTTGCTACCTAAGCTTAGAAAGCTCCCAAGGAAGAAGATGATGAATAGTGCCATAGTATGAGAAATTTATGTTTTTGCATTTTCTTCCATTATTTCACTTGTAGTTTGTTGTAAGACTCTTGTAATCCTTAACTCTTGTACTTTAATGTCATTCATTTCAAGTATATTGCAATTTTAATTACATGTTCTTCATTTCACCATTGTTGTTCATGTTTTTCTTCATTTCCTAGCTTTAAAATGGGTATTGTATATTTTTCTTCATAGCTTAAGATTTCTTGCTTTAAGTAAAGTTCCATGCTTCCGTTCTTTATTATGTCCATTTATATTATGTATTTCCTTCTTGCTTTCATGAGTAGCTAGATTTTAGTTGGCTAATCCAAGGGAGATTTCCTCTTGGGTGTGCTACTTCAACTCATTTTCTCTCCTCCCCTCAATGTACGATGGTTCGGTTTGACTGGGTTGAGAGTGGACATGGTTGTGAGCCTTTGATATCCGGTAGGCCTAGTCACGGGTTATGCTTGGATCTTCACCTCCATTTGGTTGTGAGTTCTTGATACACTGTAGGCATTGTAACGGTGTATGCTTGAATCCTCACCTCCATCTCGTCCCTAGCTTCCCATGAATCAATCGTTCATCTATGCACCATTGGAGGAAGCTTTCAAATTAAGTTGGGATTGCCATTGGAATGACCTCTTTGGATTAGCCAACACTTGTTTTCTTGCATTTTCATTAAGAACACAACTCTCCAAAACATAAACAAAACATTTTACACTTTCTATTTTTGACAAAATCACCTTCACACAACTTGAACTTTCCTTCCCTGAGGAGACGACCTTGGAATACTTTTTCAAGTAACACACAGACATTCAAAAGACTCCTTGCAATTGGGGAGCACTTTTGTTCACATTTCACATTTCACACATTTTGTTCATTTCATTTCCACCATTTCGTTGCCCTATCTCTTGCATGAATCCGAGTGAGAGTGACACTCACCCGCACACATAAACCATATACACGTTTGAGGGTTCATGTTAGGAGCTTAGGAACAATAAGGTTTTCACACAATCAACGACCCCGCGAAAGTCTCCTTGCAATTGGGGAGCACTTTTGTTCATTGCACATCATATTTACACCATCTCATTTACCTTTCTCCTTGCCCTTTCTTTTGACACTATCCCGAGGGAGAGTGACACTCCCCTTCAAACCATACACTTCACATGCTAAGGGATAGTATTTAGGGGTTAGGAAACAGCAAGAAAATTTTAACAATCACTTGGGAAGCATTTTTGCTCACACACACACATTTCATATTCCACCATTACCTTTGCCTTTCTTTTGACATCGTCCCAGGGAAAAGTGACACTCCCTTTCACACATACCTCATACATACATTGAGGGATGATGTTAGGAGGTTCGAAACAACAAGGAAATAACTCAAGCACTAGCCGATAATGAGACATTCCCAAAATAGTTTTGTATGCAGTTCAGTAAGCCCAAAGCGCATTAGTCAGTCTTAAATACCAATTTTTGCAATCTAGATTGACTATTTTCTCCAAAATATATTTTATCTCCCTATTGGCCAATTCAGCTTGCCCACTTGTCTGGGGATGATAATGGGCAGATATTTTATGGAAAATCAAATATTTTTTTCATTAGGTTTTCAAAAACTTTATTACAAAAATATATTCCCCCATCACTTATAACGGTTCGAAGAATTTCGAACCTAAACAAAATATTTTCTTTTAAAAACCTAATCCCTGTAATCACTATTTCGACAAGGAATTGCCTTTACCCGTTTGGAAACATAGTTGACGACGACAAAAATATAAAAATGTCCAAAGGATGGGAGAAACAGTCCCATAAAATAAAAGCCCCAACAATCAAAAAATTTTATGACCAAAATGGGGTTCAAAGGCATCATATTTCTTTTTGAAATATTTCTCATTCTTTGACATATGTCACAATTTGAATAAAAAATATGTACATCTTTAAAAAGAGTGGGCCAGTAAAATCCACACTGCATAATTTTAGCAACGATTTTCTTCAAAGAAAAATGCCCTCCACAAGGTTCAGTATGGTAAAATGAAAAGACCTGACCGATTTCATGATCGGTTACATAAGACCTTATTATCTGATCTTTACAGTACTTAAACACATAAGGATCTTTGCTTGAGTTTTTTCATTGTTGTTCCTGATCTCCTAACATCATCCCTCAATGTGCGTATGGCTTATAGGGACAAGGGAGTGTCACTTTCCATCTGAATGATGTGAGAAAAGGGGTAACGAAATGGTGGAATGGATGAAAGGAGAATGAAATGTAATGTGTGTGTGTGTACAAAAGTGCTCCCAAGCACATAGAGACTCACGAATGTCGTGTTTTACTTGAAAAAGTATTTCAAGGTCATCTCCCTGGGGAAGGAAGGGAATTATGTGAAAGGTGATTTTGGTGAACAAAAGAAAAGTATAAAAATCTTTTGAAGTTTGAAGTTGGTGATTTGTGTTCTTGCTAAAAATGTAAGAAAAACAAGTGTTGGCTAATCTGAAGAGGTCATTCCAATGAAAATGTCAACTCAACTTGAAACCTTACTCCAATAGAGCCTAGATGTTCGATTGATTTATGGAAAGCTTAGGACTAAAATGGAGGTGAGGATTCAAGCATACCCTGTGACAAGTCTACTAGATATCAAAGACTTACAACCATGTCATCACCCCAACCCAGGCAAACCGAACTATCGTACTTTGAGAGGAGGAAAGAAAATGAGTTGGAATGACACACCCAAGAGGAGGTCTCCCTTGGATTAGCCAACTTAAAATCTAGCTACTCATGAAAGCAAGAAAGAAATGCATAATGTAAAGAGACATAATATTGAAATGGAGATTAAAACTTAATTGAAAGCAAGAAATCTTAAACTAAGAAGAAAAATATTCCAAACCCATTTTAAAAGCATGACATGAAGAAAACTTAAATTTATTAATAGTGGATTCAAGAAATTCAAACTAAACTTGCAATACACTTGAAATAAATAAGATTAAAGTGCAAGAATTAAGGATTACAAGATATTTAACGCTTACAACTACTGAAAAGGAGAAGAAAATGCGAAAACATAAATCTCTCTATATAACTATTCATCATCTTCTTCCTTGGAGCTCTCTAAAACTACTCCTGAGCTTAGGTAGCCAGACTTCAAAATCTTATGGAATGCAGAATATATGGTGAAAGAGCTCTGCATTTTCATCCATAGGGGTCCTCTAGCATGTGTGTGCAGGTCTCCCATCAATGGGAGGTGAGTTAATGGCTTTGAATAGACTATGACAAGCTTAGCCTACACCCATCATGGCTGCCCCATTCTCTCCCATTCTCATAAATGCAATGGCCTCCAAAGTCCAAGCAAGGGTGTTGAGAGGCATGTAGATATGTAAGAGATGTCAGGGGACAATTGGGAGAATCAATGGTAGGACCTCCAAGCAAGTGGAGCATGAGTTGTAGGCGTTCTGGGCATTGTGGTTAAAACCTTCCGGAAAGTGACAACTCAAGACCAATTTTGGTATAATTGTCATAACTTTTGATTCAACCATTTTAGTGAGCTAAAATTTTGACAAAATAAAGAGGACATCCAGATCTAAAACTTTCATGTTTTCCACTTTTTCATATTCAAAGTGGATCATGGTAAAAAAAATGGGGCAAACAGGGGTACTATGTCAAAACCTTTCAATTCCAGTGGGCAAAACCTTCCGGAAGGTCGATGTAAACCTTCCAGAAGGTTTTCTTCCAAATGTATTTTTTCTTGATTTCTTCGCCTTCCAAGCCTTCCAACCCTCATGTAATGTGTTCATATCTTCACCACTCATCCACACTTAGTTGCAAAGCTCTAAAAGCCATCATTTACGCTATAATTACCAGCAACATTAAAATTTTCACATTATTCATAACTTTGACTAACTCTAAGTAATTAAATAAAAATTTAAGTTAAAATGCATGTAATGAGGCCATCAAATATGCAATATTTTATCCTCATCAATCTTCCCAAAAGAAATTGCGTACCTCTCTGAAAAAGAATTCTTGTCGATCCAAGTTTAATGAAAAAGAATAGTACATGTGGCTAAATAATTGGTTATATCAGCATAGCATGGTACTTCTGTAATTGCAAACAATTGCTCATCTGGAAAAATTTCTTTAATTAGTGTTGACTCTTCTTTTGTATCATAATTTAGCCTTGATAAATGATCAACTACAACATTTTCAACTTTTTTCTTGTCTTTGATGATAAGATCAAATTCTTGTAGAAGTAGTATCCATCGTAGGAGACGTGGTTTAGAATCCCTCTTGGTAAACAAATATTTCGAGGCTACATGATCAGTAAATACAACACTTAAGAATCCAACAAAATAAATCAAAATTTATCTAAAGTAAATGCTACAACAAGTAATTCTTTTTATGTGGTTGAATCATTCAGAGTTTGACTTGCGTAGTAAATCACATAAGGTCTTTTATCCTTCCTCTGACCTAAAACTGCTCCTATTGCATAGTCACTAGCATCACATATTAATTCAAAAGGTAAAGACCAATCAAGAGGTTGCATAATTGGTGCAGAAATAACCATTCTTTAAGTTTATCAAATGTTGATTGACATGCATTATTCCAATAAAATGATACATCCTGACATAGAAGATTACACATTGGTCTAGAAATCAAACTAAAGTCTTTTAATGAATGTTCTATAGAATCCTGCATTACCTAGAAAGGATCGAACATATTTTATAGTCTTCGGTGGAGGGAGATTGGCTATTAAATCAATTTTGGATTTGTCAACTTCAATTTCCACTGCTGAAACTACATGGCCTAAAACAATGCCCTGTGTAAACACAAAATGACATTTTTTCCAATTCAAGACAAGATTTGTTTCCTCACATCGAGCAAGGATCTTTTCAAGATTCTCTAAACATAATTTAAATGAATCACCATATACCAAAAAATCATCCATGAAAACTACAAAAAACCGCTTCACCATATCACTAAAAATACTTGACATACAACGCTGGAAAGTGGTTGGAGCATTACATAATCCAAAAGGCATTATTTTAAAAGCAAAAGTGACAAAAGCACATGTAAAAGTAGTTTTCTCTTGATCATCAATTGTTATTTCAATCTGGTTATAGGCGAAGTATCCATTCAGAAAACAATAATATGTATGTCCAACTATTCTTTCTAAAACTTGGTCCAGGAAAGGTAGGGGAAAATGATCTTTTCTGATGAGAGAATTCAATTTCCAATATTCAATACACATACGCCAACCAATGACTGTACGCATAGGGACTAATTCATTTTCTTGATTTTTACCGTGTGCTTGATTGTTTCTGTTGTATTCCCTAATCTCCTAACATCATCCCTCATAAGTGTGTGGCTTATCACGATAAAGGAGTATCACTCTCCCTCAAAATAATGCAAAAATTGGGACAACAGAAGTGGAATGGAGATATGTGATGTGTGTGTGAACAAAAGTGCTCTCCAAGCGCAGAGAGACTTTTGAATGTCGTGGTTTACTTAGAAAAGTATTTCAAGGTCGTCTCCTCTGGGAAGGATGTCGTATTGTGGTGAAGGTGATTTAGTGAAAAATGAAAAGTGTAAAATCTTGTATGTTGAATTTTGTGATTTGTGTTTTTGCTTAAAATTGAATGAAAACAAGTGTTGGCCAATCCGAATGGGTCATTCCAATGGGAAGCCAACTCAACTCCAAACCTTCCCCTGATGGTGTCTAGATGTTCGATTGATTCATGGGAAGCGCGGGACTAGGATGGAGGTGAGGATCCAAGTATACCCCGTGACAATGCCTATAGTGTATCAAAGATTCATAACCACGTCCGCACCTAACCCAGTCAAACCGAACCAACGTACACTGCGAGAAGGAATAAAAATGAGTTGAAGTAGCACACCCAAGAGGAATTCTCCCTTAGATTAGCCAACTATGAATCTAGGTACTCATAACTAAAGCAAAGACATGCATAATGTAAAGAGATATAATGAAGAAATGAAGCATGAATCTTAACATAATGCAAGAAATCTTAAACTATGAAGTAAAATATTCAATACCCATTTTAAGAACTTGAAATAAAGAAAACTCAAAACAACAATTGTAGGATCTAGAATGCATAACTAAACTTGCAATACTCTGGAAATAAATGACATTAAAGGTAATAAATGAAGCTTACAAGAGTGTTACAGAAGATTATAAGTGAAATGTGTGGAAGAAATGCAAAAATTTAAGCTTTTCTATCTAACTATTCATCATCTTCCTTGGAACTTTCTATGCTTAGATAGCCACACTCAAAATCTTGTCGAATGCTCAATATATGGCAAAAGAGCTCTACATTTTCGTCCATAGGGATCCTCTAGCATGTGTGTGCAGGCCTCTCATCAATGGGAGGTGAGTTAATGGCTTTGGACATGCTAGGACAAACCTAGCCTGCACCCATCATGGCTGCCCCCTTCTCTCCCATCCTCATTAATGTTATTGCCTCCAAAGTCTTTAACTAGGGTGTAGAAGACATGTATATATGTAAGGGATATCAGGGGACAAGTAGGAGAATCAATGGTGGGACCTCTAAGCAAGTGGAGCATGAGTTGCAGGCTTTCTAGGCATTCTGGGCAAAACCTTCCGCAAGGTTTATTCCAGTAGGCTAAGCCTTCTGGAAGGTCTTTTAGAAGGTGACAACTCATGACCAATTTTAGTATAATTGTCATAACTTTTGATCCAACCATTAAATTAAGTTGAAATGTGGACACAATATAGAGAACATCCAGATCTACAACTTTCATGTTTTAAACTTTTTCAAATTCAAAGTGTATCATGGTTAAAAAAATGGTTTAAATAGAAGGTCATGTTTTGCACTTTTTTCAATTCCAGTGGGCTAAACCTTCTGGAAGGTCGATGCAAACCTTCCAGAAGGTTCTCTTCCAAATGCATTTTTTCTTGCCTTCTTCACCTTCCAAGCCTCCCAATCCTCATGTAATGTGTCCATCTCTTTGCCACTCATTCACACTTAGTTGCAAAGCTCTAAAAGCCATCATCTATGCTATAATTATCTGCAACATCAAAATTTCCACATTATTCACAACTTCGACTAACTCTAAGTAGTTAAGTGCAAAGTTAAGTTAAAATGCATGAAATGAGGCCATCAAATATGCAATATTTTATCCTCATCACGATGACACCAAACTTTTTTGGTACTACTTGTGTAAGACTGGCTCATTTACTCTCAAATATAGGATATATAATATTAGTGTCTAACAATTTAAGTATTCGAGCCCAAACTATTTCTTTCAAATGTGGATTCAACCTTCTTTGCAGCTATCGAGATGGTTTGCAGTTTTTTCCAAGTATATACAATGAGTACAGAGAATAAGACATATACCCTTTATATCTGCTATCATCCAGCTGATTGAACTTTGATATTTTTTATAACTCCTATCAATTATTTTTCTTAGATTTCTGACTATTTTGAAGATAGTATCACTGGATAAGTTTCATCCTCCCCCAAGAAGACATATTTCAAGTCAACCGGAAAAGGTTTCAACTCTGGTTTGGGGACCACAACACTAGACTCTATAGGCTTAATTCCAAAAGTCAATAACTCTTCAAATTTTGGAATCCATGTTTCAATAATTGACATATCTACAAACTCGACATTTTGTACAAACTCTAATACATGTGACTCTTTCTTTGTACAAATATTTTCAAACAAATCTTGAGTTAACAACTCAATGCAATTCACTTCATGTAAATCTTCTTCTTCTTGGGGCTGTTGAGCAATATCAAACACATTTAATTCCAAAGTCATATTCCCAAATGAAAGTTTCATAATTTCATTCCTACAATTAATCAATGCATTTAATGTTGCTGGGAATAGACACCCTAAAATGACATGAATTTGTGTGTAGACATGCAAGACTGGTTGTATATCCAAGACAATAAAATTCACTTGAAAGTAAAACTTGTCAACTACAAGTACATCCTCCACAACTCCAAGTGGAATTTTTACATAACGATCTGCCAACCGCAACATGACATTAATGGGTTTTAATTCACCCAATCCTAACTGCTCGAAGACAGAATATGGAAGCAAATTAACATTGTCTCCAAGATCAAGCAGAGCTTGTTCAATCCTGAAGTTCCCGATTATGTATGAAACTATATGACTTCCAAGATCTTTGTACTTCAGAGGGGCTTGTGCTGAATGATAGCACTAACCTGTTTAGTTAAAAATTATATTTTCTATATATTGATTCTTCTTTTCATTGTGCAAAGATCTTTCAAAAACTTGGCATGGGATAGGACTTGCTTGATTGCATCCAACAAGGTTATGTTAATCTTTACTTTCTTAAACAACTCGAAGATTTCAGCATGATTGTTCAATGGTTGAGGTTTCTTGACTCTTTGAGAAAAATGTAAAGGAATAGGACTTGTTTTTTCCTTTTTATTCGGCAACTCTATTTCTTTTTCAATCAATAGTTCAGGCTTGGATTGGTTCATTTATAGGAATTGACTCAGCTATTGGCTCAAGAGTTTTGGCTTTAATGGTCTTATCAATCACCTTACCACTTCTCAGTGTGTTAATTGCTTGTACTTAACTCGAAGAAGGTTCAAAAGACACGACATTAGCCTAATTTTGACCTTGCAATGGTTTAGGTTGAGATGGGAATTCTTTCTTCTCTATTGTGCTCAAAGACTGGGTTAATTTGGCTAAATGACTCTTAATATCCTCAATACTCTATGAAGTTTAAGCTTTGAAATTATTAAATACATGGGTAGTCTGAGAATTGAAACTCATTTGACTTTGAATGAACTGGTTCATGGTGTCCTCTAAACTCCTCTTGTGTGGGGGTTGATAAGGTTGATATTACTTTGAGTCTAGGGTTGTGGTGAAGGTGGACCTGGTGACTAATTCACAAGCTGTGTATTTTTTTAACTAAAATTCGGGTGATTCTACCACCCTGAGTTATAGGTTTCAGAATAAGGATTGGGATAAGGCTTATTAAATTTTGAAATGGCATTAGTTTGTTCCATCAAGACCTCTTTGAATGCTAGGATGATGGGACATTCCCCCGTGGGATATTCTGACATAACATAGATTCCACACAATTGATCAGTGGGTGACACAACATAAACTTTCTTAACTTTTTTTCATTGCTAGAGCTTCAAGCTTCTGAGACAGTAGTCATTCTAGCCCTTAGGTCATCATCTTCTTTTAACACGTATTTCCCTCCTTGGGATGAAGAGGGATTAGTTTCAACAATAGTTGGTGAGACCAAGTCCAACATTTGGGAACTCTTAGAAATGGTATCAAAAAACTCTAATGCCTCATCAGGACTCTTACCCATGAATTTTCCTTGGGCCATCATTTCAACAAACTAATGCAGTGCGAACGGAAGGGCATCATAAAATAAACTAATTAAGGCCCAACTCTCAAATGCATGATGTGAAAAAACTTAGGAAAGATCCTTAAATCTCTTCCAACACTAATAAAAAGCTTCTCTTACTTTCATAGAAAAATTCATGATTTGACGTCTCAATGCATTAGTGCAGCATATAGGAAAAAACTTTTTGAAAAATTCAGCTTGCAAAACTTGCCAACTTGGAATGGATTGAGCTTTTAAAGAATTTAGCCTCTGTTTAGCCTTATACTTCAAAGAGAAAGGAAAAAAAAAATTCATATGCAAATAAGAACTTCCAGACTCAAGATCATGAAACTGCGGTAAAAGTTGTATTTTCCCTGCTTTAATATTAAAATTAGGAGCATTAGCAGGAAAAGCAAAACATGATAGGACACTAGTGCGTGTAGAATGCAAGTATTCTCTTAAAGGTTGGACATTCTAAACTACCTCTTGTTCCCTTTGATTATAATTAGCCATGCTTTACTCAAAAGAGTTTGATGAAGCTTGTGACGATGAAGATGATGAAGACGAAGGACTAGACTGATTTACAGACCATGTTGATGACTTAACAGACATAAACAATAAAAATACAACAAACAAATGTATACACATATAATACAACTAGACAACTTCTCTATCTGTTTAGAAATCTCCGTAACTCTTAGGCAACTGCTCCAAAAAGTTTGATCTGACTTGATTTATGTCATACACCTAAGTATAAGTGGTTAAATTACAATATTTCTCGATTAGTCCGAGGTCGAACCCACAGGGAGCTAACTATAGGTATTTAAAATAGAAAACGATAAAATTCTCATGTGTGTATTGTGAAATGAAACAACTTGTGGTGTGAGCATAGAATTATCAAATAAACACTTAACTAAAATTTTGAATAACAATGATAAAAATGTACTCCTTAGTGTGGGAATCCTTCATATATCATATTGTTCATTTATGAAAACGTCACCTTACAACAATTAACTCCCATTTCACTTGAAAGCTAACCGGCAGGTTTGATGTATAACTGAACCATATCACAACAAGTGATTAGGTTAGCCGGAAAGTTTATGTATCATGCAACAATCAAATAACCCTAGTAAACCCAAAGGTGAACCATTCAAAAGGTTTACTCTAGCTATTCAATTGGCAGGTTGATGATTCAATGAAGACAGAGTTTCAATTTATGCATTGAATCAAAAGCATTGACTAGGGTGAAAGTTAACTTGTCTATAACCAATCCCCCGACTATTACATAAAGTCTAACTACGTACATCACTGTATCATGAATGAAGTGCGTAATAATTATAGATAGTATGGTATATAGCATTAAGATGTGCTCGGTGTTCATAACCATGAGCATATTATTATAGTAACTATCCATCACTTAAGGAAGATATAAACATTAATGCATTAATAAGACATCGGCATTTTCATAACTTAAGCAGTATCATACATGCATTCACCCTTCACCGAAGATTATAAACGGACCACTCATGCCTTATTGCTATAAACGAGCAACAAGAGTGAGATGATTTCATTACAACAGAAAACAAAATACATGACGTCCTTCCCCAAGGAATAGTTGTAACACTGCCACTCTTATTACCAGCTATGGCACAAAAGTAGGAGAGGTTCAACCCTCCAAGTAGAAAGGATAAGCAGAAATGTAGAAGTATAGAAAATTCTGGCTGAGAAGTGATTAGGGTAGGGCTTCACTCTTCTTCTCTTTTATTTATTCTCTCTTGCACTAGACTGAACTCCAATGAATCTTCTTAAGAAATGGACAAAACAAGCTATTTATAGGCACCGAAAGCAGGGAGTAAGGCGGCAGACTCTCAGGCTGACCAATAAGAGGCCTTTGTTGCTAAAATGGACCAATGGGAAAAGAGAGAGAAGTGAGGCGATTTAAGAATCCTCCGGACACCACCACCACCACCGTCCAAATGGTGGAGATACTCTGGTTTTTCCATGCCTGGCAGCCTCTTTGTTTGACGTGTTGATTTGTGAATTATACTTGCCTCCCTTCTTCATTTAGCTTATACACTTTTATCCTCTTGAACTTTTGAATTTTCGCTTGAAACCCTATAAAATGTACAAATTGTGAATTAACCCTAATACTTTATAAATTAATCATTTTATCCTAGTTTACACACACAATTAACCCTAAACCCTAGTTCATTAACACACTTTTTAGGGTTAATCAGCAAGATGGTAGGATTTTCTGGCCTACTTCCATTCCACATTGCACTACGAGCTTTGAAGTGCAAATGAATTTCCTGATGCACTCAGTCAGAAGTTAATTGTTGATAGGATGGTGATCTTGCTTTGTCAAGTTTTTGGGGATATGCTGCAAAAAAAATGAAGAACGGACGAAGGGAGATCATATGACTAGATTGCTGCAGAAAAAAGTCTAGAAAGGTGTAACCAGACAATTTTAGGTAAAGGAAGGCGTCCTCTATCTCAAAGGAAAAAGACTAGCATACTTCGACAATTGTTGTTGAAAAAAACACACGATGCTCTATAACCAAGGCATTTAGGACAAAAGTAGCCTTTTGCTCTATTGGCAAAAAAAATTAACATTGGTCCTGCATGGAAACCGATGTGGAACTTTATGTGCGCGACTGCTTGGTGTGCCAGTAAGACAAAAGGAAAAGGAGGAAGATGTCAAGTACCTTGGAACTTGTCTCCCTTCCAAGCAGACCCTGGGAGAGTGTTTCCATGGATTTCATCAACATGTTGCACTTGGTGAAGGAAATTACTTCAATTTTTGTTGTGATTGACAAATTATCAAAGTATGCAACCTTTGTCCCTACTCCAAAGATATGTTCTACAAAAGTTACATCACTAGTGTCCTTTGATATTGTTAGTAACAAAGATACGAGAATTACAAGCAGATATTGGACGGTCTTGAGTAAGCTAATCTTGGACGGCCTTGACTAAGCTGATGGGCAACCTGTGATACCCCAAAATCTGGGAGTCCTTCACTAACCATTGACCAACCGTCAATCCGTGGAAAAAACCTTGCTTGTCGCAATTCCAGACCTCATGTCAAATGAATCCCCTTACTTGAGATTTTAACCCACGCATGTGACCCGTGTTCATTTAATCATTTAATTCTTTCGAGGTCCAATATGCCTCAATATAGCTCATTAAGGGTCCATTTGTATCCTTTGAATCAAAGAAACCAAAGTTCAGGAGTATAGGAAAAAGTGTTAAAATTTCAGAAATTTGAAAACAGTACCAGTACACAACAATACCAGTACGCAGTACCGGTACAGCGAACCTTCTGGACCATAGCGTACCGGTACTATTTGCCCAGTTTTTGTTTGTTTCTCCTATTTTTTGTTCCCAATCCATCCCAAACCTTTCCGAGACCACCCAACACATGTTAAATAAAGTTTTCCATACAAAACATGCCTTGTTCAAGTTACATTACAGTTAATTCCATAAATTTATACATAAAATGGAATTTATTTACAAAAGCTTTACAAAATAACCATAAAAACCACAAGTCGGCTTTCTTCATCCTTGGGGCTCGAAATGAGAGTCTTCCATCGGTGCAAGCCCTGCACCCGAGGGATCTTCTAGCCCTTCTAGCTAACCCCAACCCTCTTTACCTTGCAAACCGTGCGACTTGGCCAAATCATCGACTTAGCTTGCTCGAGCCCACCCGTCATCCATCCATGCAGTGTTGACTATATCCATGCACAACCACCCAATTAATGCAATGTTCCCGTGCATATGTAATATAATGCCTCATTGCAACTCTATTACAATGTTCAATATGATATGTAAGTCATATGAACTATATCCAACACATTTCATACAACCCATGACAAATTATGTCAAAGCATATAATTTTCATAATTCTCACAATGTCAATATGTAAACATGTATATATCAACATTTCAACTCGAATCCAAACCCAAGCATGCTATCACATTTCAAGCAATAACACACTTAATTTCTCAAGGCATTATGTAAACACATAACATGCCCACAATTCACATAAGTCAAGAAATTTCATGAGACGATTTTTACAAACTCATTTCAAGATGGAATTTATTCTTCCCAAATTAAATACTCATTTCACCAAAATCCCTTTAATAGGCAAGTGATATACATATTATCAACCTACACATTTCAATATAACATCCTAGGTTGTAAATAAACCTAAGTTGGAGAAATCTTACCTCTTAAAACGTAAAACGAGTTGTAGAAGCTCCAAGAAATCAACCATAACTCAATCCCAAGCTTCCACAAAAAATTTTGGTTGTCAACCTTCAGTGAAAGCCCTCGTTTTTGGTATATATGTGTAGTCTTTGTCGAGGAGACCGACTTTTGTTCTTGGCCTAAGTGGATCCGAGCTCTCTAGCTCCGTAGATCGTAGAGAGAAATTGGAGAAACCCTCACATTTCCCTCTCGTCTCTATCGGTTAAATCGGCTGAGTCAAAATGGGGAGAAAATCTGATTTTTTCCCCTATTTATATTTTCAATATGCTTGGTCCACAACGTGCCAAACGTCCCTCTTTTTTTGGGTTTGTTTTCATCCCGAAACGATTAAATTTCGCTCTGGTTCAAGTTTCAAATATTTTTATTTTGACTTGTCTTCATTTATTTTTCAAAATTCATCATTTTCTTAAGAATTTCGTATCTGGGTCACCCGAGGTCTGATTACATCGTAAAACGTAAAAAATCTGACTATCTCAAAATTTAACAAAATTTGACAGGGTAACTAGATTTTGCTAGACGAATCCAACGGTGAGGTTCGTTTTGTCATCCGAACTCTAGAAAATTTTAAATTTACAACCCAAACTGTGATGACAATTTACCGTTTTGCCCTTTATTCATAAAAGTTCAAATTTTACCTGGGTTCTTACACAACTAGCTCAAATTCTCCACAAGTTGTCATCAACAGACAAACAGGCAAACTGAATGTGTGAATGTTATGCTAAAAGAGTATTTGGGGCATTATGTTACAACAAACTAGCAGAATTGGGTTGATTTATTAGATTTGGCACTATTTTACTGTAACTGGCAGCAAAGCTCCTCCACTAGGAAGAGTTCATTTAAGTTGGCAATAAGGGAGATGACATGCAGCATATCAATTCACTTGGGCTCATCAAGAGAGGACTAAGGAGGCAAAGGATTGCTTAGGAAAGGTAGTGAAGAGGATGAAGAAATGAGCACATGAGAAACAGAGGCTAGTGATTAGTACTTAAAAGTAGTATTTTTCTATGCCTTTTTTAGACTAATTGTACTTTGATGGAGTTTAAGTGATGTCATTTCAGGTCCTAAAGTGAACAAGGGCTTAAAAATAACAAATATCACATTTGAGGGTAACGCCAACACATTAGGGAACAAAATTGGAAAAGTTTGGACCAAGCCAAGAATGTTCGAACATCAATTGACGTTAGAACGTTGATTGAAATCGTGTGAAGTTCAGAATGCTGAGACATGGCATGTTTCAGTCAAGAAGGAAGACCCTGAAGTACTTGAGTACCACGTTCGAACGCCAATCAACGTTCGAACGTTCCCTGGAATCATTTGAAGATTAGACTGATGCATTGAGTAAAGAAATAGGATTCCACAGAAGGCCATAGGCCACTTGAGTAGAAGGTCAGACCCCATCTAGCGTTCGAACGTCCTTAAAGCAAAGATAGAAAAATGTTCGAACACCATCCATGTAACGCACCATCAACCCGCAGAATACTCGTGGATATCATGTAACTCAATATCACGCCATTATGTCCCATTTATTGGGATCCATAATTTAACAAAATTTTAACAGAGTCTCCTTTGTACGGGAAGCTCTACCCAAAATACAACATGTACAATATACAATCACATGACCCATCCGAGGTCCAATATACAACATTCACCGCACCGAATCCATTTATGAGTAAACAATGACCACATCGGGTCCATTTATCTATACTCATATAAAAATATGTAAGATTATATTAAAAATAGTCCATAACAGTTCGATTCCAATTCTTTTATATATATTACATCTGCAAATCTTTGTTTAAACAAAAATTTTACAAAAATCATGGTTAAAGGCCACAAGTCGGCCTCTCTTCACCCTTGAGGCCCTGAATGAGAATCATCCGCAAATGTATAGCCCGGACCTAAAATATTTTCCCATATAGGGTGAGCCACGCTCAATAGAGTATTCCCTATAAAGGCTACTCCCCATCCTAGATGCACACGAAATGTATGTATACAACAATTAACACATTTATCCATTCAAGCATTCCAATCAAAAATATGCATCCAGTGATAGGAATTCTATGTCATGCTATGAAATGAGATGAAACTCACTCATGTACTTTAACCCAAGTTCTCACCGACTCCCGCAACACAATGGAATACACTTGTGCAATGAAACCGTTATTTGACAAAAATCCATCCAATGATTGTTTGAAATAAAAGTTATGTTTTTATAAAATCAAATCATTGATGGATGTTACCCATTGAATGGCTATTTTAGAAAATAAAATCTTGTGTCTTTATTGGACAACAAATTTTGGTATCACAACCGCCGGTTCCGTACACCATCACACTTTTTCGAATTTCACCTCAAGGAAGTGTGTGAACCAAGTAGTCGGGTTTTGCACCCAAGGGAGTATCTAGCCCTTGTTATACCCAACACAAGTTTTTTCATGCATGAAACCTTGCGACTCCATCGGATCTTCGATCCAACTTTTTTCAGCCCCACCCATCAAGCACCAAGTATGATATTTGATTAAACCATGTACCCACACACCCACACTCATGCATAAAGTCCATGAATGCGATGCAAACACCATGCCCCCACTATACAATTATGTCAAATGAGAAATTTATCTCACATGCATCTAATCACCAAATGCAACATCTATCATGGCAAACTATATCACATGCATACAATTTCCATAATCATCATAATGCTAATATATCATAAAGCATATATCAACATACCCATTTCCGATTGTAAAGCACACACTAAGCATATATTTTTAATTTTCCAAAAATAGCAACTTTGGTCATTCAAGGCATTCTATCAAACACCTTCAAAGCAACACATCATGTTATCACATAAAATTGACCTCATAACATCAAATGTCAAGAAATTTCACAAATACTCCCACATATCAAAACCAAGCTAGAAATTAGTCTAAGTTATTTCTATACTCAAATTTTCATTTTCATAACAATAGACAAGTGATATATAATCTCATACACCTAACAATCCTTATGGACATTCTGGGTAGGAAATGAACCAAAATAGGAAGAACCCTACCTCTTGGAGCATAGAAATGAAGGTAGAACCTTCAAGAACACCAATACAAGCCCAAAAGTCTTGATTTCCCCAAAAAATTTTATTGGATCTTCAGTGAAATCCCTTGTTTTTGGTGTGGTTGAGCCCTCGTCGCGTAGATGAAGTTTAATTCTTTGTTCGACGAATTCTGACCGACGGAATTCCTGGAATCGAAGAAAAAAGATTGGATTTTTCTCGTCTCTCCCTCTTTCTCCCAATGTTGAAGACACTGGTTTTCATCAGATTTTTCTGCTGAAAATTAAATATTTTACCCTATTTATAGTTTTAAAGATTTGGCCCGAGTCCTGTCACGTGTCTCTCACTTGTTCGGGTCCGTTTTCGCCCCAAAACGATTAAATTTCGCTCTAGTTCAAGATCAAATATTTTTATTTTTAATTTATTTAAATTATTTTCCAAATTTTAACATTTTATTAAAAATTTCGTTTTAGGGGTCACCGGACACCCGCGTCTCGAAAAATGTGAAAAATCTGACTATCTCGAAATCTGATGAAATTTGCTTGGGTAACTAGATTTCGGAAGACGAATCTAACGGTGAAGTCCGTTTCATCATCAAAGCTCCAGAAAAATTCAGGTTTGCAACCCATACCGTAGTGATAAATTATCTTTTTGTCCTTTTTCATAAAAAGTTTAAATTTTCTCGGGTTTTACAATCCAACGTTCAAACGCCCATAATGCAAAAACAACAACAACGTTCGAACGCCAGACAACGTTCAAACGTAGTCCACAGACTGGCAGCAGAGTTGTTGGTTTTCACCTGGACTTTGGCGACAAACACTATTCCTTCACCCCCCCTCTTGCTCCCTCTCCTTGCCTATAAATACTCCTACTTTGGGAGCCTTCAAGGGAGCTTAAAAAAAGAGACTTGGTGGAGATTTTGATGGAGGCTTAGACTCCCACTCATAAGAGCTAGTTGTTTTATGTTTACTTCTTGAAGTTAGTTTGGCTTTAGACCAACACTTCTTACTTTGTTATGAAATTAATCTTAAATTTATGTTTTTTATTTACTTGTATTAAGGGAGATAGTTCATTGTTTGGTTGAGGAAGCCAGCCTCTAAACATGACTAGCCTTCTTCTACTTTTATTTGTCATGTTTTTCACTTCCATTGCTTGAGCTTCCTTTTTTCTTAGAGGAGTGAAACTCTTCCACTTTTCGAGAGCTTTGTCAAAGCCGTGAAGGGTGGAACATGATTCACTCATTCTTTGTTGAAGATTGACTCATTGTTTGTTGTTCTTTTACTTTGTAAGTTCTCTACTTGAAGGGATGAACATCACTCACTTTTCTAGCTTTACCAAAGTCATGAAGAGTGAGTAGTTTCTCATTCACTCTTTAGTAAGAGGTGAAGGACATGTATAAATTATCCATAAGTTATATTTGTGTTTTGTTCTTATGCTTAATATTTATATCTCTTTGCTAATTGGATGATTGATTGCATCTAGTAAAGCTAAGGTACTTTGTATAATCGTGGTTCTTTCTATGACACGAATAACTCTTGCATAGAAAGAATCGTCGTTTCAAGGCATGTACCCCAGTTAGATCTTCATGACTATCCTTCA
>CM042186.1:25692266-25730096 GCA_023539305.1 Ilex asprella | reverse complement strand
TCAGAATCTGGAAAAGTTCAAAACATGAAAGTTGTAGATCTGGATGTCTTCTGTATCGTGTCAAAATTTCAGCTCAATCTAACGGTTAGATCAAGAGTTATGTCATTTCTACCGAAAGTGGTCCAATGCAAAAAAACAGTACCGGTACCACGAACCTTCTGGCCGAAAAATAGCCTGTAACTCAACTTTGAGGCTTGGGGTTCCCACCTACACTTCTCCCACTTGCCCCCCAACATTTCCTGACACAAGAGCACGCCTCCCTTACACATTTGGAAGACTTGGAAGGCTTGGCATTAAAAAAGCATGGGAGAGGAATGGGCTGCACATGGGGTTGCAGGCTAGCTCTTCCTTAGCCTGTCATAGGCCATCATATCACCTGCCATTGAGGGGAGGCCTGCACACACATTGGGGGACCACCTTGCACGAAAAAGAGAGGCTCACACACTATTATATTCAGAATTTACAAGTTCTTCAAGGGTGTGGCTACCTAAGCTTAGGAGTAGACATAGAAGGCTCCAAGGAAGAAGATAGTGAATAGTAATTTTATTTTTTGCTTTTCCTTTCCATTTCAAATGTTGTAAGCTCTAAACTTCTTGTAATTCTTAATCCTTGCACTTTAATCTCATCTATTTCATGTTCATTTCAAGTTTAGCCTTGTACTTTACATTTCACCATTGTTATGCTTTCAAGTTCTTCATTTTCATGCTTTAAATTGGGTATTGTTGATTTGTCTTCCTAGTTTAAGTTTCTTGCATTAGTTTAAGTTTCATGCTCCATTTCCTTTCCATGTCCATTTCCTCTATGCTTGTCTTTGCTTTTAATATGAATAGCTAGTTTTAAGTTGATTACTCCAAGGGAGATTTCTCTTGGGGATTTCATTTCAATTCTTTTTCATTCCTCCCTTTAGGGTCAAATGGTTCAGTTTGACGGGGTTGAAAGTGGATGAGTTGGTGAGCCTTTGATATTCCGTAGGCATAGTTACGGTTTATGCTTAGCTACTCACCAATCTCGTCTTTAGCTTTCCCCAAATCAATCGTTCATTCATGCTCGATCGGAGGAGGGCTTTGAGTTGATTTGGTATTCCCATTGGAATGAACCTGTTGGATTAGCCAACACTTGTTTTCTTGCATTTTCATTTACAAACCAAACACAAAACTCAAATACAAGATTTTACACTTTCTTTTCACTTTTGCAAAATCCCTTTCACAAAACTCCATTTCCTTCCCTGAGGAGACGACCTTGGAATACTCTTCCAAATAAAACACCGACCCCGAAAGACTCCTTGCGATTGGGGAGCACTTTTGTGCACATTCCACATTTCATTTCACACAGATTTTGTTCATCCATTTTTCACCATTCACATCCGTTGTCACCTAATCTCTTGCATCATCCCGAGGGAGAGTGACACTCCCTTAGTCCTATAAGTCATACACACATTTGAGGGTGGTGTTGAGAGGTTAGGAACGACACTATTTTCAACCAATCAACAGGCAATTTTTGTAAACTTCTAGAAAGATATCGAAATCAAGTTCATAATTCTCACAGTTCATCTTTATCTTCCGATTAACTTGTCGTTGACACGAGAGTTAACTGAGTTATCGAGCATCAATATAATAAATCGGATGATTAACTACATATTCAGATCCTTGAACTAAAGAGTGACTTTCTTTTCATTTGAACCTATCCTATATTTTGTCTAGAAAACTTTCGTTGAAATAATTTCATATTTAATCCAGAAAAATCTCTAAAACTCACAACTCTAAATCACAAAGATTACAATCAATTGGTCTCCACTACTGCTTACATTGAAACACCAATACAAAGTTCCCTGTGGATTCGACTCCGGACTCAAACTGAATTATAACTACAGCTTGACCGTCTGTACTTGGGTGTACACGTTTCGGATCAAGTCAGCTAGTAGAGTTCGATGTTGGTGACAAAGTGATGTTGACATAAACCCCTTAGATATGGAAAAAGGTCACTTGCACAGCTGCACATAAGGGATTGATCTAGTCTTATGAAGGTCCTTTTGTTCTTACAAGAGGATCGGCAGGTTGGCTTATAGGATGGATCTTCTAAGTCGACTCGAATTGCACTTGGTTTTCCATGTTGTGTTTCTAAAGAAGTACATGGAGGACCAAGACAACCTTACCAGAAGCATTCGGCATCGAGCTCCTCCTAAAACTAGAAAGCAATATACAGATATGGGAGAAGCTATCCTTAATCATAATATGAAGGGTATGAGTAAGAAAAATAGAAGAACTCATTACCTAATCAAGTAGAAAGAAGGCTTTAGAAGAAGTCACTTGGGAGAATGAGACTGCGTTGTGATAATTTAAAGACTTGATCAAATAGTATCATGCTACCCCCTTCCAATAAGGTCGTGTGATACTTTAAGTGGAGGTGGCATGTACGACCGGTATTGACTTGGGTGGATGGATGTGTCTCTGTGGCACCTTACACCAAGGCACTCCATGGCTATGAAGCAAGGTGGAGTAGTTAAGGTGTTCAACAAAAGACTCCGATCATAGTGATTCCTCTGTTCAACTGATGTCCATTCCTATCACTTTGAAAATCCTTCTAAGAACATATAGAGTGGATAGTGATAGTTGGGGGCACCAAGACCCCAAGAAGCCTTGTAGCCCTAAGACTTGGCACATTTGGGCAAGGCACGTAAACAAGGTCCTTGCCACGGATTGAGGCAAGGCGAGTAAAGGAAACTTGAGATAATGTCAACACATAGTGAGTACACTTGAGGCAATGTTGGTGCATTGCTTCAGAAGGCATGGCTTTAAGCTTGCCTCATCATGCTTTACTCAGTTAAGACAAGTTGTGCCCAAGGCTTTGCTTGGAATTTGGTGACACGTGGCTAGGAGAAGCCTGCTTAACGCATAGACAGATGACCCAGGCAGTTGAGAGGAATTTCTATCCATGGCCTGCCCATGGGTAACAGCTGTGGACGGTTACCATGAATGACATGTGAAAACAATTTTGCGCAATTATGAAGTCAGGTGTTGAACTGGGGTAAACGCCAGTCACCTGTCAAGCAGAGATGCATCTTGACATGGTGATTTTGGCTATAAACTGTCACTAGTAAACCCTAAACGAAAGGGGGTATCACCTACCATCTTCTTTATGTAAATAAGGGATGCTAGGGCAATCTGTAGGTAAGATAGTCCTTCAACTGAATTGTGGATTCCTTATATTGAGTAATAATATTAGATTGGGGAGAGTTTTTCATATACTTCGTTTGTCCCTTTACGAGTTTGAGGGTATCCTCCTTCGTGAAAAATTTTTGGCAAACTGAGTTACACCATGACACTAACCAAATTTGATGGAGGAGTGCAAGTAGGCTACAATCGAACTACTATATATTGTTGAATGCTCCGAGATATTTGATTGCAAAAGCTATTTCTGCATGTAATACATGCCAACTCAATTTCAATTATGAAGTCAGATATTTGTACATGTCCACATGTACAAACATAATTGAACAATATTACATGCATTACATATAAGTACGCAGTCATAGACAAAAACAAGGAAAACAGAACAAAGGGAGTTACTTCATCAGAACGGCTAGACCAACTCTCAAGTCAATAAACCAGGTCTTCACCTAGTAGACCAAGGTTTCTGCAGAAACAAGTTTCCACACCCAAGGCTTAACTGATCCGATAAAAGTTAAACAAAGGACAAACAAGAAAGGCATAAACCAGTCGCAACCCTGCAAATCTTCTTGAGTTGTAACTTCAAAAGTGAATGGATCTCACCTTCATGAATTGACCCGTTTTGCTAAAACATGATACTAACATTTAACTTCTCCTGTGACATTTCTGCACAAAATTGCTGACTACTAGGATGGCAATATGCCAACTGGTTGTACTGACCCATTTAGAACACAGCAGACCATGTAACAGGCAATCACAACATCGCCTAGCTTTTAAATTTTACACATGAAAACTGGTTTGGATTATTTAGTAAGCTTTTGAACTTCAAAAGTGAATGGATCTCACCCTCATGAATGGACTCATTTTACTAAAACATGATACTGACATTTAATTTCTCCTGTGATATTTCAGTACAAAATTGCTGACTACTAGGATGGCAATATGCCAACTGGTTGTACTGACCCATTTAGAACACAGCAGACCATGTAATAGGCAATCACAACATCGCCTAGCTTTTAAATTTTACACATGAAAACTGGTTTGGATTATTTAGTAAGCTTTTGAAAATAGAGAACTTTTCGTTGGTCGTGTCAGCATCATTAAAAAAAAAAAAAAAAGAGCTCATCTCCCCTCCAACACACCAGTCACTCATCAGCCTGCCATGTCATGATACAGAGTACTCTACTGTATTTAAAATCCAAATTGTCAATAAGCAACACAGCTAAGTTCTAAAATAAAATGCTTCATAAAAGAAAAAAACATTGTCCCTGCTCTCTTGCCTTCTACCATGAGATGCCACTGCTATAAATATACTGCAGAAAACAGGTACTGAGCTTCATCCAAAAAAATTCAATCCACAAAATAGTACCAATGAATGTAGAGTGCAGCCACTCAAAGCTTGCTATTCATTTGGACTCCCTTTGGACCGGTGCTTCCGCTTTTTACTCCTGAAGAGGAAGCATTAAAGTGGAGTGCGCACAAGACAGGATGAGAGAGAGAGATTGGTATTATAATAACAATTTGTTGTTTATAAACAAATGCATAGTTAGTACTTGTCATGTGAGCCAGGATCCCGACATAATTTGAGTTTTCGATCAATGTGCTTCATATCAGCATTCGTACGGATCACAAGTTTATTCACCTGTACGCATTATCCAGCAAGAAATTTAAGTAGGTTAGCGGAGCTGAAACAAAACCACATGCCCATATCTTAGGAAGTCAATTGCATCCATTAAACATAGCTATAGCATGATCTTTAACAAATAACTATAAAACTGGTTTCCATAGTGAATTGGGATTACAGTAACATTTGTACCAGAGAATCTATGGCACTTAAAGAAGCAGTGAATTCTAAAATGGTTAGTGCAGGATGCTGGCGAGATAGAATGCTCCTCAAGTATCTACACGTTAATTGAATTCGAAGAGAATGACAATTAGGAAAGAAATGGAATTGTACTGCAAGAAAATAAATTAATGGTGATCTCTTAAAGCCAATGAAACCTTTCAAAGTCGAGGACTCCATGCACCTCATTTGACCTGCGCAAAGCAGCCAACGCCAACTGCATCAAAATAGATGCATGAATAAATGTTAAAAAAACCTAAGCAATATTATTCAGCAGAGAACAAGAAAATAATATCAACCTGTGACTGAACCTTAGAAGTGAAAGTTCCCTCCACATCCCTGGCTAATTAATGGACCTTATTGCCTATGAATTTACTCATTATTATCACACTTTCCAATCCAACCATGGATAGCCAAGCTATTATGGTTCCTATTCTCAGCCACAGGATATCAGTGAGGGTCACTCCTGCTATGCCAAGTAAAAGGTCTAATTTGTGTATAATTATTGCTGGTTTTTGTGCCAGCAAATTGGTAACTGTTAGTGTCTTATTTTTATATATTACACAAAGATTAATTAGTGTAGGATAATTTTGTAATTATCCTATCCAGTTATAAATAAGAGAGTGTAAAGCAACCTATGTAAAACCCCCACCCATTTCCATAAGATTCAAAATGCTAATAACCTTCGTATGTACAAAATTATGCAGTCTCCAAATAATGAGCAAACTTTGATACCAAATCCATAAACATAACGAGTGTTTGCTATTAAGCTCAACAAATCAACTTACCATACACAACTATGAGACAACTCAGTCATAGACTTATTACCATCTACACATGTACATCACGATCACTACAATTTACATGTCTCAACAACATTATTCAACACTTAGAATAAAAACCCTCAAAATAGGTAATTCAATCATTCACGAATTACCACGCTACCTGCTAATCTGAAAAAGAAAAAATAATATAGGGTGAGCATCAACAGCCCAGTAAGTTAACTCAATACCAAGCAAATGAGTTTGAAAAGACATAACTTAACATGATTGGGCAAAAGCAAAACAAGCATTTGATACGTATATACGAGAACATCGTCACTTCATGTAAAACAGTAACAATTAGGTAAAAACTGTAAAGGAGAATTCAAAACATCATGTAGAATGCCACACCAGTGAGCAATCATCCTAACAAATCACTCAGGGTCAACATAATCATCTAGATCAATCAAAAAAACCTTTTAGGGGACTTTTACTCCAAGGAAAATACGTTCCCTAAAATCAATTTAGTACCCAAGTCTGAGGACCAACAGGGCCACCCAGACATTTATGAACTTAATGAGAAACCTTCTACAACCTCAACCTGATACGTAAACCATCTGTCACTCGACCTATGTGCACTAATATTCTGCACTCAAAACCCTAATCCGTGTCTGGATCTGAACCTAATATCAAAACACCCAATCAGAAATTTTAAAACATGCCAAATGATCATAAATAACATGGAATAATTTAAAAGCATCACCTAATTCATAATTGAGAAACTCTACCTCGCACGGACGTCGCAACTTTTGGCATTGACCAGAGATCAATCGGACCTTGGACGCGCCCACACTTGCTGAAGTCAACTGATGTCCTCTTTCCCACTTCATCTTCAACCTTAGATCAATTTGACTTTTTCCTAAGTGTAGAATTTTCTGCTCAACTACCCAACTTCACAGCTCCATTTCACCTTTGTTTCAAATCCTTTTTCAGTGATTCCAAAGCCTATATTGCTCTCCTACAAACCTAGTTTGAATCATGCCAATAACTCCCTTTGAATCACCCTCAAACTCCATGAATATGCGGTCAAAGTTAGCTCCAAAGTTAATTTTCAAAACAAGGCCAACCTGAATCTGACCCCCCCTCCCCAAAAATAAAAATGACCTCTAATTCCAAATTCAATTCCTTGGGTTCAAATTAGCTAGAAACACTACCCCCTTCAAAGCTTAATTAAACTCATACCATTGTTCCACCACCACACCACCATTAAACAACTACTTGACACCCCCCAAACACAACCATAACAATCAACTAATCCAAAGTATACTCAAATCTCAAACCCGTTTTAAAATCCAAAAACCCACTAAACTTTAAAACACAAATTCATGCATTAATACTAAACCAAATTAAAATCTAATTACATGAATAGATTCCTAGCATCATAATTAGTCTAGTATTATACCTCTTGAAGCTCAAAGATCACTCTATAGAAATCCAAAATTTCAAAGTCTAAGTTTTTGTTCTCTACATTTCTCTTCTCTCTCTCCTCTCCATCGTTTTCCCTTTTCTTCTTATACTCCATAGCTGTTGAGTCATGCTTCTCCAAGCAGCTATGTGGAGTTCATGCAGCCATGAAGGAGCTCCAGTTGACACCTTGCAAAGCTAGAAGATTAGAGATGCTTCCAATGGCAATTTGGTAATTTCACTATTTTTTGCTAATTTCGAGATAGTGCATTTCTAGCAATGATGCTCCAAAGATCTACATAATTTTGAGCTCCTTCGAAGGATATTTTTGCTACTGAACTTTTGGGGATTTGCGGCACACAATGAAAAGAGGAGTTAATCCTGACGTCCGCAATATTTATTTACCCTATGGAGACTTCTTCAGCAAATGTCTTCAAGCATGATGGAGTGGAAGAACTGGGAATTGCAAACCAGATCACTGATCCTAAATCGCAGTTGCAAGTTATATAAAGAAGGTGAGATGGTAGCTTCAGTTAATGAATCTGAATCCACTCTGGTTTCTAAGGTATCTGTGGGTAACGGTGATGAACAAATAGCTGCCTGTTCCATAAGTGAGGTTAATGTTAACACTGCAGACCGTCGTACTTTAGAATTAATATTGTGGACCCAATGAATCTCAAGTAATTTGAACCAAAAAGAAAAGGAAGCAAAATTTTAGTTCAACCCCTACAAAGTTTGGCAAACATTTGGCTAAATAAGGTAGTAAAGACTGGATGAACTGCTTGGTGGGTTATTTACTCCCCTTTACCGTTGTAAAGCTTTAAAGGGGCATAAAACGACTGTGGATGACTGAAACAGTTAATGAGGCCACATGTCCTGAACCATGTGACAGTAAACAAGTGCAAGGGGCACGTGAGGAACTACAGCCTCCATTACAGCCAACCAAACAGACGGCTACAGTACTCGGCCAAATAGGCTGAGCTGTCAATATGACCGAATAAAAAGAATGACAGTGCAGACCTCGCAATCAGCCGAATAAGCAGAACCATCCAGAAAATAAGGCTATCCCGATCAATCATAGATAGGGCTAGAATGATAAGAACATTACCTGAATCATAGGTGAATGTTATCAGCAAACCCTAACTACTGATCAAATGACAAAAGATCTGGGACAAATCCCAACATCAATCGAAAGTAATCAAACAAATAACTTGATGTGCCACCTCATATAGCCAAACCTATAAAGTTTTGGCTGGACAGTTGACATGCAACGCTATAAATATTGGGTGATGCTTGAGTCTAAGGTACGCACTTCTAATTCTGCAAATTTTTTTACTTTCTTTTAGGGTCCTAACTGACTTAAGCATCGAAGTACCTCCAATTGGCCGACTCTCAGTCTCAGGCAGTTTATTCATTTTGTAGAACAAACGGTGCAACCCTTGTTCACTCCTTTCCCAATTAAAGTACAATCGGAAGGTAAGAGATTTTTTCCTCTTACAAGCTTTTTGCTCATAAAACATGAGATGGACTTGGATTGATCAAAGGTTGGCTACTGACAGAGGTTTTTTCTTCATATAATTTGTTATTGACTTGGCAAGAAATAAAGTCCTAGAATGAGGTCCCTGGTTATTCAATGGTAGACCACTGATTCTTAAATGATGGCACCCAAAGGTTGAACTATTTAAGGATTCTCAAATTAAAATCCTAGTTTGAGTTGAACTTCATGATGTTCCTCTTCAATATTGGAATGATGATGGTTTGAGATACATTGCAAGTGAGGTTCTGTTAGGAGTTTCCAAGGGAACTTTACCAGATTCCCCGTCGTACATACTCTAAGGAGGGGTGGTTAGATATTGTTGGTATCATAGCTAAGGTTTGAAGTTCTGTAGATTAATAAGAGCAAGATTTTACTTAGTCGTTGTAACTGGACCCACACGCCTACTGGCCACAACCCCCCCCTCTCTCAAACAATCAAAATTTAGACTGTTCGTTTTAACTTTTTTTTTTTTTGGGTTCCCAATGATCCCAAATGCTTGTCCAAATTGAGACCACTTTTTTTATTTTAGTCCAATTATTTTAATTATATACTTTTATTATTCACCACATAATCTAATTAAAACATGTTTGTATCTATTTCTGTATCCTTATAGTGGAAATTACTTACCGAACTTGTAAAATTATCAAGAAGAGAATAATAATGATTTCGAGCATCATCACCATTCAACATGACAATTATTTTGGCTTAGTATGGGTCTTAAATGCTTTCACTGCACATAGATGATGACAAATATTTTTCAGTAGTGCCCTTAATATTCCTTTTTGTAATGATTGATACATTAAATAATGTATTTTGGGAGATATGATGCATAGATGATGATGTTTACATTTATTAATATTATCCCTAACTTTTTCAAAAAAAAATTGAGCCTTCTATATAGCGTTTTAAGTGTATTAGCCAAGACACCGCAACAGATGTGTCTCAGTGGCCCCGAGCCGAGGGCCAATATCGCGACCTTGAACCATGACACAGATTCACTAGACCCAAACTCAAGAATCTTTCAACTTGGAGATCATAGGACTAAACAGTAGCTAAGGATAACATATAAAACCAAACAGATCACTCGATAAGTCTAATGAACTTTAGTCATAACGCCTAATTTAGTCTACATGTTCATCTATAGGATCTCAAAACTAAACTCCACTAGTCTACAAAACCTTACACTTAATCTCATTAGTCTAGAAAACCAAAACCAAAAAAAAAAAGCCAAAACCAAAACAAAAAAATCAACTAACTAAAAACCCAAAGTCACATCTAAAACTTGGTCAATCAGGCGCGAAACAAAATCAGAGGGAGAGGTGATAGGCGAAATGAGAGAGAGGAAGGGAGACTCTGTGCGTTGGGTGGGTTGGATCTGTTTCGTTGGGTGACTACCGAAGCTTCAACGATCCTAGGGCTTGAGACTTTGGTCTGGATTTGAAAGATTGGAAGGTTGCTCCTGCTAATCTGCTACGGCTACGAAATTCCCCGATGATGAAGAAGAAGAAGAACAACAACAAGGGTTTATGTTAAGGTGATGGTTTATAGGTAGGTGATATTTACTACCTCTTCATTTGTTTATATAATGGGAAAAAAGGGGGAAAGGAGTCTATTTAGGGTTCATGCTAATACAAATTGCATGTGAAATTCTATTGATCGTCTTTATTTCTTATCGAGTTATTACGTTTTGGATTTTTCATGCAAGAGGGGTTTGTTTGCACTTTACAGATTGTTCTACTTTCCATTATTTTTTATCTTTTTTATTTCTTATTTATCACATCTCCTAGCCTTCTTTTTTTTGTCATTTTCTTTGCTGGGATGATTCTAGGTTCTGTGGTTTGAATCGGAAGTGAATCGGTAAATTGTCCGAGTTGTACCGATTTTGATCAAGACACATCCGATTCAAACTCAACTCGGAAATTTTCCATAACGGAGATAAGTATCATATCGGTAGTGGCCGAGGCGGATATGACTCAATCGAGTCGTATCAGTCTCGGCCGATACCTGGAACTATGATCTGTGGAGTATAAGAGTCTTGAGTATGGGTCTAGAGCAAAATCGATTATAAAATGATTTCCTAGATGTAAATTGTTTGACGTCAAAAGTTACTGTTGCTAGTGGAGTTTGATAATGTTCAGTTATTAATATGCTACCTGGAGAACTCATTATAGAGTTTTGAGAGGAACAATTCAAGGATCGAATACTAATAACAATAAGAATACATATAAGGATGAATTTCACTTTCCACCCTAAAAGATTTAAGAATTCTCAATTTGCACCCTAAAAGATTAAATTTTTCACATCGCATCCTTAATGTATTAAAAGTGTTACAATATGGCTCTTTTGTTAGCTTCCATTACTTATTCTGTCAAAATAATCTTTTAGGGTGTAAAGTAAAAAATCTTAAATCTTTTGAGGTGCAAAGTGAATTTTTTCCTACATATAAATAACTTATGGAAGCTTCCAAGGTGATGATAATTACACCGACATCATTCACTTATTTGAGAAAAACAGTCTAGGCATTGATATTTAAAGGTGAAAGGTGGATATTAGAATGTTGACACTCATAGTGAATAAGCATAAAATACAATTGTAAATTATAAAGGATCACCGTATTACCCAGCGAATACTTTACCTTAAGTGATGTCTAACTGTATGTAACATTGGTGTATATAATATTAATTGCTAGAACTCACACAAGTTCATCATCTTGAAGGTTGATTGTGCTAATAGAATTCCTTCCTAGACTTGTTATGTCTAACTTTTTTTGCAAGAATGAATGGATAGAAGTCTAGAATAATACTTGCAAATTAGAGTTTTTCTTATTTTCTTGGGCTATATATATTCTTGTAATCTAGTTTATTGACTTGAAAAAAAGTATTTTGTATCCAACAAAACTTTTAAGGTATTAGAGCCTCCTCTTGTAGCAAATTATAATCCCTAAAATCACATCCACCATCACACTCCTCTCTCATCACTGTTCACAGCAACATTGTTCATTGATTACTATTCTTTGGCATTGTTCACGGGTTATTGTTCATCGACACTATTCACGAGGGGTATTGTTCACAGCTACTATTCATCGCGTTGCTTATAGTTAATATTTTGCAACTAAATCATGTCAATGATCTCAAACGATAAGATTCAAACAATCAAAAGTCGTTTGAATGGTGATAACTACTCATATTAGTCTAATGTGATGAAAAATATTTTGCTCAATCGAAGAAGACGGGGTTATGCTTCTAGTTTTGAAATAAAACCCTCTGATCCCAAAGAAATAAATTATTACAAAACTATTGCTAAATGGGAGATGGAGAACGCTCAAGTTCTCACTTGGTTACATAATTATATGAAACTTAGTATTCGAATGAATTGTTCGAAATTTGACACTACAAAGAAAATACGAAATTAATTGGAAGGCATGTATCTAGAATCCAATTTTGCAAACAATATCAGTTAGAGATGAAAATTAGAGGTGCAACACAAGGAGATAAGTATGTTCAGGAATATTACAATCAAATGACTACTTAGTAGGATCAGTTGTCACTCATGGAACCATCAGACTTACAGTACTAGATAGTTATGTGCACTACATGGAGAAATAGAGGCTGGTCGAATTTCTTATGGTTCTTAGTGACCAATTCGAGTCTCTTCATGGTGCTATTCTTATCACACCCCACTACCTACAGTTGATGGAGCTGTTCGAAGACTTAACACTAAGGAGACTAGATTTAAGGTGGCTCATGTTGTCATTTCTTCTCAGTCAATGTTTGTTGCCCCCACTACACAACCTTCATTGTTACCTATTTTATCTGTATATCTCACACAAATTACTAAAAAACCAAAATCACGTGTTGGCATTGATACATACAGCTTTTGTCGTCAAAAAGACTACTGGAAAGTTTCTTGCCCCAAACTTCAAAAGGGACATGCTTCTACTCAACGGTCCTTCTCTCTAGCTTCTATTTGCCCTCCTGTAGCACTAGCAACTTCTACATCAAATCCACCACTGTTTCTCCTAGTATTGTTCAATCGATGATTAAGCAGCATCAATCTATGCTTGCTACCTACACTACAGATTCGTCTCATCTCTCTGTTTTGTCCGCCGTTCATTTAGGTTTGATTGGTTCGCATATCTCAAGTATATCATCTACTTGGTTATTTCATTCAAATTCCTCATATCATTAAATCTCCTAATCTTCCTTCTCTTACTAATTGTGTATCTCCCTCTTTTCCTATGAATATTATTACCACTAATGGTTCTCCAATGCATGTTGTTTCTATTGCATCTGTGCCTCCCTCTTTGTCTTCCTCTCTTTCTATCTCGAATGTTTTTTATGTTTTATAATTGTATGTTAGTTTATTGTCGGTCAAGAAGTCTTTGATTCAGACTTTTAATGTTGTGTTTTCTTCTTATGGTTGGGTTGTTTAGGATCAGAAGTCAAAGAAGTAAATTGGGACCAGGCGTAGAGCTAGTGACTTGTACATTCTAGAGGCACATATTCCTGTGGAGTCTAGGTCTCTCAAGTTGTCTTCCATTTGTCTACAAAATAATTCATTCCAATTTTATTTATAGCATTCTAGGTTAGGTCATTTGCCCAATGAGCGTCTAAAGAGTTCAATTTCCTCTGGAATTTTGGTCAATGTATCTCCAAATGACATCTCTGATTGTAGTGGATGTAAACTTGCCAAAATGTCTGCTTGACCTTTTAATAAAAGTGCTTCATTTTCTACTCTGCCTTTTTCTCTTGTTCATACTTATGTGTGGAACCTTCTCTTGTTTCCACTAAAGGTGGCTCTAAGTAATATGTTTCTTTTATTGATGATTATAGTTGCTATTGTTGGATATATTTGATGGCGCATATCTCTGATTTTTCTTAAATTTACTGTAACTTTCATTCCATGATTCACACACAATTTTCTACCAATATAAAAGTGATTCGTTTTTATTTGGGTGGGAAATATTGGTTAAAAGACTTGACTTTTTAGATGCATTTGACACTATACATCAATCATCTTGCTCAGGATACTGGTCGTAAACAAAATAATGTTATTGGCCGTAAGCATAGACATATCCTTGAAACTACTCGTGCTCTTTTGCTTTCTTCATTTGTTCCCACTATCTTTTGGGGTGAAGATCTTCTTAAAGTGGTTTATTTGTTAAATCGTATGTCCACCCACTTCTATCATGTGTTTCTCTATATGAAAAGTTGTTTGGGAAACTTACTAAGTATTCTCTTCTTCAAGTTTTTAGTTCAACATGTTTTGTTCTTCCTAAACGCGAGCAAAATAAATTGAGCACTGATTTTGTCTGATGTGTTTTCTTGGGGTATGGTCTCAATCAGAAGGGACATCGGTGTTGTGATCTTGCGTCTAAAAAATTGTACGTTTCTCGGCATGTTTTACTTGAGCACATTCCATATTTCACAATTCTTTCTAAAATAGTTCATGTTGCAAGGGATGAACTTGTGCATATTAACCCTTTTCCCTTGGATGAGTCTTGTGATGAGTTTATCCCCTCTCTTGATGTTTATGATCTTCCTTCTTCGGTCAATGTTTTTTCTTTACCTTTTTATCGTTCTATTCTTTCTCCTTATCCTTTTTGGTCTATTCTCGAAAGAAAAAAAAATCTTCTTTTTCCACATTTTGTGAGAACCAGCTCTGACGAGCCTAGCTCTGAACTTATGCACTCTACTCAACCTAAACGACTATATCATATTCGCACTCACAATCCACATGTAAGACTTGGTTTTGTTGATACTTGGTTTTGTCCTTCTTATCGTGTTTTTTTTACTTCTATTCATTCTTAGTTTGAACCTCAGTCTTATAAAGAGGCTTGTATTGATCCTAATTGGATTAATACAATACACGATGAATTGGCTACTTTTGATAAAGTTGGTACTTGGGATTTAGTTCCTTTGCCAGCAAGTAAAAATAAGTTAGTTGCAAATGGGTTTACAAGATTAAGACTCATTCTGATGATTCCCTTGAACGTTATAAAGCTCGGTTAGTTGCTAAAGGGTTTTCTCAAGAGTATAGCATTGACTATGAGGAAACTTTTAGCCCTGTTGCAAAAAGGACTATTGTTCGTACTCTTATTTCTGTTGTTATAATTGATCAATGGCCTCTATTTCAACTTGATGTTAAAAATGCATTTTTAATGGGAATCTCAATGAAGAGGTTTATATAAATCCACCTCCTAGTCTTTCTCATCTTACTGGTTATGCATGTCGCTTGCGTTGGGCTCTCTATGGTCTGAAGTAAACTCCCAGAGTGTGGTATGAACGTTTTCAATCTGTTGTTACTCGTACTGGTTTTGTTTCTAGTGTTATTTCTAGTGCTCAGAGAGTCAAGTTCATTATGAGAAATGGAACTAGAGTTTATTTTTAGAAGGATTTTTTGGGTTGGGGAGCCTTGTTTATCTTCCTTATTTCCTTGTATTTATCGCATCTCTTGTAATCATAGTCAAATGATTGCATCAATGATTCAATATTATTCTTGTCTGATTTCTTGGGATTTTAGTTTTTGTAGGAATCTTAATGCTAGGGAATGCTCAGAGTTGTTGGTTCTTTTTTCTATAACAAGTAATGTTACCTTGATCCAAAATTCGCCTGATAGGTGTTGGATTGGTGATCCAATGAGAGTCTTTTCATGTAGATCTTTCTTCGAGTCTTTGGTTAATGAACCTTTAGTTCCATTTTCCTACCATCACTGAAGATTTGGAAGGCTAAAGTATCTTTCAAGATGCAAGTTTGCTCATGGATAATTGCTTAGCATAAGATTAATATCAATGATGTTCTTCAAAGGAGGAGACCCAATAATTGCCTCCTACCACAATGATGTGTTATGTATATAGGAGAATGAAAATGTGCATCATCTTTTTTTGCATTGTCCTTTGATGCGATCTTTTTAGAAGAAGTTAATTGGTGTTGTAGGAATGTGTTGGATGACACCAAGGTCCATGTTATTTATGCTTTGTTTGGATGACATGGATTTTGGTGGAGATATAAAAGGAAGAACCTTTTGGCAATGTGTTTTCTTTGCTACTATGTGCGTCATTTGGATGGAAAAAAACGCAAGGATTTTTTAGGATAAAAGTGAGGAGTTTGAAAGGACATTGGGAAAAATAGTATTTTTTGGCTTCTTTTTGGGCCTATGTTACTAAGAGTTTGAGGATATTCTTCTTTTGTATTACTACTAGCTGGAAAGCTTTATGTGGATTATAGCTTACTCTTCTTTATGTTTCTATTAATCCATCATTGTGTTGGACAAATTGTCCACCTTTGATTTGGTTATCAGCTTTATATTGCCTTTTTGGCTTTTGTTTCTCATGGAAAAAAAAGGTTGCTTCTTCTCCTAAAAACTACATTTTATCTCAATCTAAGTATGCTAATGAGCTTATTCATCGCGCCCACTTAATAAATGATAAGGTCGTTGCGACTTCTATGTTGTTAAATGTCAAATTCTCAGTTCTGATGGTGTTCTTCTTGATGATCCTACATTGTATCTTGAATTGGTTGGTTAGTTGTTTGATTTATCTTATTGTTACTCGTATAGATATTCCGTATGTAGTTCATATTATTAGTCAATTTGTCTATGCACCTCAACTACTCAATTAGTCAACCTCCTCTTTCACTGTACATGCCTGTGTTGATGCCGATTGGGTTGGATATATTATTGGTCGCAAGTCTACCATGGATTTCAGTGTTTTTCTAGGGGATTCTCTTGGAAAAGTAAGAAACAGTCAATTATTGCTTGTTCAACTATTGAGGCTCAATATCGTGCTATGGCATACACCTCTGCGATGATAGGTTTGGCTTTTAGTTGATATGAGTGTTGTACTCCCCTCTCCCACTCCTTTGTTCTGACAATAAAAATATTATCCAAATTGCTCACAATTAGTATTTCTTGAGCCCACGAAGCATTTTGTAATTGATTGTCATTTTGTTCGTCAATATCTGCAGTTGGGTACTATTACTTTGTCATTTGTATCTTCTTCGCTACAGCCTATAGATTTTTTCACTTAATCTCACACTTCAACTCATTTTCAATTCTTATTTGACAAACTCTCAATGCTTTCTGGGCTCGCTTCATGAGTTTAAGAAGGGGGGTGTGAGAGTGTATATAAATTTTATAATAGGGGTATATTTGTCTTTTGGGTAGTTTAGGATTTTCTAATTTTCTTGGGCTATATAGATTCTAGTAATCTAGTTTATTGACTTGAGAGAAAGTATTGTTTGAATATAATAAAACTTTTAATGACATGATGGATTTTAGAAGATATGACATTTATTTACATTGTTGGGAGGTATGCTCTCTCTCTCTCTCTCTCTCTCTCTTTCTCTCTCTCTCTGTGGAGCCACCACATCTCCCCTCTCTCTACGAGAAGCAATCTGGGTATATACAATTTGGGGGGAAGAGGGCGACTGGTTCTCCGCAATTTGTTGGGGGGCTGGCAGTGGAAGGGAGCTGAAACTTCAAAAAATAGCTTGACCAAAACCTAAAAATCAAAAGCCTCCACCACTAAGGTTTCCGTAATATTCTCTACCGTTTCAAGAAACAGTGCAAACTGAATAATAAACAAGGTAAAAGGATTGAAAATAAATAAAGAGAACTTGAAGCTTTCATACATGAAATTGCTTGATTGATGAAGAGTACCTGCCCAGGAGGAAATAGAAGTGCTGCATCTGTCAGCATGGTTTTATCTGCTTCCATCTTAGCAGTTTCATGCAAATCCTGCAGCCATATACAACCACAAGCACAATAATGGGATTGGGAAAGGACCTGTACAACTGGATTGAATTAGAGTGGCACAAGTGCAAACAACCTAATAAACAAGACAATTTGGTTAGCAAGGGATGCCAGAACTTTTGTCAGAGATGCAGTGGTAGAAGGTTTGTGGATTTAAATTAATTTCTAAGCACCATTTTGGGCCTCGGTTACTAAGGACTTCCAAGAATTCTGATCTTTTGCATGTGGCAGGGTGAAGAGCTCTTTGTGGTTTTTTAGCTGGGTTTTTTTTGATTAACATTACTATGTAATACTTATTGTACCGACTATATGAATCACATCATCTATTTCTTAGCAGAAAAAATTTATCAAGACAGGCATTAAAACGAGACATATTGATACAGGAAAACCAGCATCCACAGCTCTCTGCCATTGACACCAGAATAAGAGTTCAATGACCCACAAATTTGCGCATTGGCAAATATTAGATTGTAGAAAACCTGGCAAACTTTTAGTAACAGTTTGAAGGACAACTCGGCATAGACTACTCTAGACACAAACAATATGGAGGCAGTTTGATTTCATCCACCAGTATAACAGAAGAAAACTGCAGCAGCTAAAATGAAAACAACCTCCAGGTTGGCTATTGACCCATCCATGCTGTCAAAAGTTTTTTATCCGTCACTCATGAGAATGCGATTTTAAAATATGCTTCAAACCAAAATTAAAAAAAGAAGTGTGATAAAAAGGGCATACAGCATTGAGCTTGGTAAATTCAAAAACATTGAAATTGGGAAGATTACTCAAACTTTAATGGGTGTATGAACTTGTAATAACTCAAACGCTTGACATTAGCAAGGATCATACAACGAGAATACAAACCAAGAGAGATTATCAACGATAAAGCAAAGACATACCATCAGCACCTGATGCTTTTCATCCTTTGCTTGAATGAAATCCTAGCGGTACAAAATGCAATGGGTAAAATTAGCAAGACAAGATAGAGAAATCAAACGCATTTTGTACCACAAAAGCATTACCAATCTGCGGACTTGTTATAAAACTTGCTTTTTTGGCTAAAGGGTATACGTCGATCACATAATACCCCAAATGCATTTCTCCACTTAGTCCATATTGTTTCAATTCTATGATTGACATCACCTCCAATCTCCCCCTCCCTATGGATGATTGACCCCAAATACCAAAAGTGTTTGCTTTTGACTATCACTCTTTATCATTTATCTTTACTACATACCTATTTGAATTTCAATTATTACTAGAATCTTTATTTATGCTTATCTTAAATCCTTTTAATTCAAAGATTTCTCTCCACACTTCTAGTTTATTGTTACTTTCTACTTTAATTTCATCAATCAATACTACATCATTGACAAGCAATTTTTTTTAGATAAAAGAAGAATTTTATCATAGAAAGGAATAAAGAGCAAATTACAATGTTGAGGACAAGATTGTTTACTTTGATCAAAGAGAAAAACTTAGGAAGTCTAGGCGAAAGACTATTAATTTTTTGTCCAAAGAGAAGGGTAATTGATAGTTTTATTATTATCATTATTTGATTTAGGAGTATTTGTTTGACTAGGAGTATTAGTTAGAATTTGACTAAGAAATTATTATAGAGTTTTAGTAGTATAGGACTTTAAGAGTTTGATTATGAAACTCTTTTAGAATTTTAGTAGGAGAATAGTTTTTATTTTAGTATGGAACTTGGCCTATAAATATCAATTGTAATCCCCCACTATTTTAATTAGAGTGATATAGTAAAAAATTATTTCTCTGTGAAAAATTTTATGTGTTTCTTGACCGAATCCTTGCGAGGGTTAGGTATCTCTTCTTCCTTCTATTCTCTTATTTCTTTCTATTCCGTCCTACATCACTATGGTTCTTGGGCAATGCAATGGTATTGAAGAAAAACAGATGATGGTAATCAAGAAGTTTATTAGACAACGCCCCCTACTTTTCACTGAGTGCAGAGCCACTGGAGGCTAAAAGTGGCTCCGACAAGTGAAGGTAATGGACAAGATGGGCATGGCTGATGTTTTATGAGTTGGGAGTTGCCTCCTATCTATTTGAGTGCAAGGCAGATTAGTGACGAAATGGAATCAAAAGATCCAGGAAAGAACCAGATGGCCTAGACACAGTTTAACAAGTTGTTCAATAGCAAGTACTTTCAAGAGTCAGTGAAAGATAAGATGGTGGCAGACTTTTTAACATTATAGCAACGCATCATGACCATTGCACAATATGAGGCAAAGTTTGCAGAACTCTCTTTTCATGCCACAAATTTTGTATCCACAAAAGCTAAAAAGGCCAAGCGATTTCAGTAGTGCCTCAAGAGTTTCCCTATCCCACCAAGTCAATAGTACACCCCGGTTAGGTAAGACAGAATAAGCCATCCCCGTCTTGGTCACGGCAAAAGTGGTAGGGAGACAAAACAATGGGTATTAAGACCCTGCTCGAGTCTATACTTTGACCCTACTAGATGCAAATGCCTCTAATGTCGTCATTGACGGTATCATTCTTCTTTATAAATTTTTTAAAACGTATTTTATTTGATCTGAGTGCAACTCATTCTTTCATCCATGTCTCGCATGCCATTACATTGGGTTTGGAGTTTAAATTTTGGGTAGCACGCTGTGTTTTGACTTACCTACGGGAATGTTTAGAGACAACTAAGGTATTTAGGGGTTGTGTGATTCGAATTGGGGAATATGAATTAAGTATGGTGTTAATAGCCTTGGAATTGATACGACATGATGTGATCTTCAGGATGTATTTATTATCTTCCTACCATTCTTCCATTGATTGTTACCGAAAGAAAGTAACGTTTCATGCACCATGATGTGTAGTGTTTAATTTTGTGAGTGGGTGTCACTCTTCTCAGCCATTTCCTCTAATAGCTAACAGGGTTTTAAAAGTAAAGGCAGGTAGTAGTTTGAACCTTCTAACCTTACATTATTGGGGGAGGAGCACAACAAGCCTTTCATCTGATTTTATTCTTAGTGTCTGACTGTGCCAATATGTTTTTGGATAGATTGTCTAGGCTACTTCCAATGAGGAAGATAGAATTCACTATTAAAATCTATCTTGGAACCAAACGAATATCTATTGTTCCCTCTCGCATAGCACCACTTGAATTAAAGGAGCTAAGAAAATAATTAGATGAACTACTTGCTATAGGGTTCATCCGACTAAGTATTTCACCTCAGGGCGATCCAATTATCTTTGCAGAGAAGAAAGATAAACATGGTTGAGTTTAATCCTCCCTAACCCAAAGATCAAAATTCTTAATTGCATCCACCATCTTCACTTGCCCAATGAAAGAAAGGGTTGCAATCGGATAAAATAAAATACGTGCCCAAGAATTACAAAGAAAAACAATACCTTCACCCATGGCATTAGAGACATCCCATCAAGCACGTCTACTTTGATTGGGTTGGATAAGTATCCGATACTTTCTGCAGTATCGAATAATTAATAAACAGTTTATCATCATTGTTGGATACTTGTCGAATATACCTTGGATACGCATGTCTCCAGGGTGGATACATTCGCCTAAATAATTAGTGAGGTGGGTTGTGTAAAAACCATTAATCATACAAATGGGGATTCCTTGATCCAAGATGTACATTTGGACATACATCACATGATACAAGATTTGTCAAGGTTTAGTCTTTTATACCACATACACGTTTAGACAGGGTTTCTCCTAATCACTATATTTTGATCTAATAGTCCTAGAACCTTACACCTCTACAAATTTCATCCTAACCATTATTCTGGTTAACCTATTTTCTACAGCACTCATGCAAAACCTAATCCCTTGCATTGAAACTAAGTTGTAAATTACTGGCCAAAGTTCTAATCACTCCAAAATAAATTATAGCTAATAATAGAGTTTACAAAGTACACAAATGGATGACTAATACTGATCACCCCTTTTTGAATAAGGTTTATAACCCAAACCTCATAATAGATGACAACAGAAATAAATCTACATTTAGTTTAATACACTCCTTCAAACTGACCAATATGCTAATGCCAAATAAGTAGAATGAGGAATCAAGCTACTAGCTCATAATCTTTGGCTACCTCCTTCGTCTCCAATCTTATCTCTGAAAAATGTTGAATAAGAGTGAGCTCAACTTGTCTAGTGGGATAATTTTTCTCTAACGTTACCATGGTATTAAAATAATACATACACACACACATATTTATATAATAAAGTAGAACAATTTTGAATTCAAGAGACAAAGAGTGATGGACATCATCTCGTGACAAAAAAATGCATTATCCAATGGACAACGCTATCCCAAACTATCTCGAGCTATTGACGGCTCAGATCATTTCGATCCGACATACCAGATTAACTCTTAAATTTTTTTTCCACTCAAAACCTACTTTCCAAATTTGACATCTCAAAATTTAATTCTCAACATTAATTGCCCTAAAATTCCCCCTCCCCAATTCTTTTCCTCTGCCTAACGTGCGCTCTCCCCCTCTCTCTCACTCAATGAACCCAGGCGATCACGTTTGATCTCTTTTCCAAACTAGCAATATATTTTTCCCTAATCTTGCTGCAATTTCTTCCCCAAATCTCTTCTTTTTTTCCATGCTTTGTAAAGCCACTACTCTTTCTCTCTCGCCTTCCCTTTCTCTGCTTGTGCTTCTCTCGTTGTGCATCTCAGTCATCTCTTGCTGCTCAGGTATGTCTTTCCTCTCTCTATCTCTCTAGCTTTTTTTGCTCAAGCACACGAACTCACAAGAACTGTAAAATACACTAAAACTCGCACACACGCACAGCAACAGAGCCACACACAGCAACTCCCACACACCGATTAGTTCTTGAGAGACACAACCCATAAACCCCCTGAGTTTGTTGTTGATTTTGTTCTTAATTTCGCTGATTAATTTCGTTGCTACTTACCCAAACCAAAGCCATCAACATCACACCCGAAAGGATCCCTTTCCTCCACCAACCATACTCACCACATGTTAGATGAAATTTCTGATAGAGCTTTGTTCTACATTTTCACTATTTCTATTTTTATTTTTTATGCCTCACCGAGAAGGAGTTGTTTATCAAGGAGTATACTGAGGTGGGTTTCTTCTATTCTACTTTTCAAATATTTCTAATTTGATTTTATCACCAGTAACATATGCATATTGTTTTGGATCTCAGTCTCTAATGATTTCATATTTTTTTTGTTTGGGCTTATGTATTACATTTGGAATACTAGAATGTCATTTGGTTTGTGGATTTTAATATTTATTAGATTATTATGTTGTTCAAGCTCTACTCTGGTATTAATTTTTTAGAATATTTTGATGTCTATTTTCCCTCCTTGAAACCAATTTTTTTTTACACATTGAAACCGATGCAAGTGTTCAATATCCACCCATTTCCCACAGGTGTTAAAAGATTACTTTTTTAACTCTTTTTAGTTAACTGGTTATGGTTTGATAGCCCGTCTTATTTTATTTGTTTGAATGGTGCGCTCTTTTGGATAACTGTACGAGTGTATTACTCTTTTAGGGATGCAAAAAAAAAAAAACAAAGAATGTCGCGCCTTTATTGAAATGTTGTGTATCAGGCCAGTTGAGTAGAAATTTGCATTTCCTTGGCTCTGCGACTAGAGGATTCATTATTAATACGTTGGTGTTTCTGATCATGCGGAGCTTTCTTCGTTACTGCTGCACTTTCATCAGCATTCATTTTTTTCTCTGTTAGGCAATAGAGCAATGAAGATTTTGTGAGTTACGTGACGTGAGTGTACGAGTGTAAGAGGTAAAAATATGAGATAACATTTTTTCCATGAAAGGTCAGTTATAGAATCTTTAATAGTCTTTAATGTCAGATTCGTTCTTGATGTTGCAGACGCTCTGAGGTGATAAGGGCTTGAGAGATCTACAATCAGGGAACGAAATATAAGGGGCAAGTAGGAGAAAAGATAAAGACTTCAATGTAAAGCTCATTGCTAGGTACAGGTGAATTGACTTGCAAATCTGATTGATTGCGTTGTATATATGTCTGTGTAGGTCAATCTAATGGTTTCAATTTATTGGCTATTGAGAGAGGATGAGATAATACTATGTACACCGGTGGTTGTTTCATATAATGAGAAGAAAAGAGAAATTTGTTCATTGCGTTCCTTGGCGACATAAGTGAACTATTAGTTCTAATATTTTGGTTTCTCTTTTATTTTTTTATTGTATTGGGATTTTTGTTTTTTTAAGGAACTTTCAGGTTTCAATTAGAAAGTATGTAAATTGTGTAGTTGACATTTTCATAGGTTTTAGAGGAAATTTTGCCTTTTTTTTTTGAATTTATTGCAACGAGAAATTTATTTGGCCCCTTAAATGAATTATGTACGACACTTTACTTTGATGATGCTATTTTATTTCTTGAAATTATCGACTTTTTTTGTTACACCGTGCCTTCGGGCATGGGCATTAGCTAGGGTGTATATATATATATATATTCATAAGCAAATCATTATTTATACTTATATATCCAAAAATAGTAATGCGATTCAAATCACAATCATGCATGTTTTATAAATCAATCTATTTCTACATCAGTAACAATTCAAAAGTCACCATGGATAACCAATCTGAAAGTCACAATAATGCAGCATATATCGACAATCATAATGAATCAAAAATCGGTCCAACACATTAACCATCCCCTCGGAAGCTTTAGGGTCTTGCACCCTAGGAACAGGCTGGCCTTTTTTCTTTTTTGAGAAAATAAGTACCGGGAATTTGTGGCACCACACAAGCAACCGACGGCAATCATGTATAACCAATCTGAAAGTCACAGTACTGCAGCATATATCGACAATCAGAATGAATCAATAACCAGTCCAATGGATGAACCATCCCTCGAAAGCTTTCTTTGGGACCATGCACCCTAGGAACACGATGACCTTTTTTCTTTTTTGAGAAAATCAGTACCAGAAATTTGTGTGACGCCCCAAAATTCGGGTGTCATTTGTTAACCCATTAACCCGTAGATACTGAATAACTCAATATCACGTCGTTATGTCCCATTTATCGGGGTCCTTAATTTAATAAAAAACTGGGTAGAATCTCCTTTGTACGGGCAACTCTACCCAAAATACAACTTGCGCAAAATATACATTCACATAACCCATCCGAGGCCCAATATAAAACAATGACCGCAACGTGTCCATTTATGAGTAAACATTGACCACACCGGGTCCATTTATCCATACTCATATAAAACATGCAAAGTTATATTAAAAGTAGTCCATATAAGTTTGATTACAATTGAACTTTAATCCAATTCTAAAGAAATTTTAAAAAATTTATTTGTGGAGACTTTTGTGAGGTTAGCCGCCACCCAGTTGCCTCAAACGACGTGTAAGAATTCGACTATCTCGAAATTCGACAAAATTCGGCAAGGTAACTATGTGTGGGTGACAAATTACGTATTTAAAACGTCATACATAAATACAAAAATTACTATAATATAAAGGTAGAGTACTTTAAATACGCATTATGATGACAAATTACTATTTTGCCCTTTTCAGAAAAAATTTAAATTTATCCGGATTTTACAACTTGTGACACCACACAAGCAACCAACGGCATCTAATACCATTTATGTTTAAACCTCGAAACATTTATGTGCGTACAAATCATGTTTATCAGCAAAACCCTTATCTAACTCTCAATGGTTAATGAAATTGAACATATAATCAACATAAATTTGATATAGAATCACAAAATAAGCATGAGATACATCAATGATAATGACTGAGAAAAGAAACTCTACCTCTAAAAACATGATATCTGAATAACGACAGATTGTAGTATAAGAACCCTAAATCTGAGAGCCTTAACCCAACTCTATTTTTTCCTCCCTCTTTTCTCTCAAGTTTAGGAGTATTTGGTTTACGAAGATGCAATGAATGAATGAAATTGAAGTGGGAGGATCTATTTACAATGAAAAGTCTCACCCCTACCAAACAAACTGCACTTAACTAATTTAACTAAGAATCCAACCACACATACGAATTCAACTAACAAACCTACCCCATCTACTAATTCAACTAACAATCCAACCGCATCTACCAATCCCACCACATGTATCAATCCAACTATACCTAGTATATTTCTAACATTTTAAGAATTTAATATTTGTGATTTACTCTGCTTCTCTTTCTTTTATTGGTTTATTGAACCCAACCTTATTAACTTGTTTTAAATCCACTCGTCTAGATTTCATAATATAATTCTAATATTCCTATTAAAATAACTCAAGATGTAATAATCCGATACTAAAGCTTTTTTATTTTTCATTTTCTTTAATGTATTTTTTACTTTAAACACACTTTAATTTTACGAAAAAAATTATTTTCGTTAGTTTCCCTTTGGTTATTATATTGTTCAACCTCTAAGTTTCCTATATAATCTTCATTTAAGAATTTCTCAAAATAATGTCAAACACTATGAAATAGAAATACATTATATCACAACTTCAAATTAAATTACCACATATATAACATTTTTCCTTCTTAATTAAGTACAATTGTTAAAAATGTATTATGAGCAGCATAATGTTAATATGTTATTACTAAAATTGTAAATATGTTAACATTCGTCAGATTACTAATTAATAATGTGCCAGTAAAAAATTAATCCCACTTTGTAAGTAATTTGCCTCTAAATTAATTTTGGTTAAGTCTATTAAAAGTTAAGTCAAATTATAGAGTTAGTGAAATAGAAGTATTTGCAAAATATGGGCAAATATAATAATTATGAAAATATGATAATTTAACAGATTTTAGAAACTTGGAATAAAAAAAAACAAATTAACTGGTCAAACAGACGTCTGTCTACAACAAAGGATGAGAGAAATAAAGGAAGAAATTGCAGTAGAATGTGCCTCTCCAGGGACCTACACGCATATAGAGAGAGAGAGTCACATGATTGAGGCAATTGGTGGAGAGAAGAAAAAGAACAAAAGGGAAGAAGAAAAAGACCATATCTGGGATCGAAAATTTATGGTTGATCTGGTATGCCTCCTACCTTAAGCTCTTCTCCTCCTTGGTCTTGCTTCTCTGTTTTCCTCTTCTACTTTTCTCTTCTATTTTTTTTTTGCTTTTTTCTTTCTACGCTGAAATATCGAGACCAAAATTTTCTCCACTTTTGCGTTGCAATCTATCGAATCTTGTACCTGAGCAAAACGACGTTGTTTAGCTCAAAATGTTACACAATAGCATCGTTTCCGTCAACGCAGTTGATTTTAGCTTTTCAACACCCGTTTCGTTTCAATAACTAATGAAACCGAAATGTTTTTCGAGTTTCATGCGTTTGGACACAAAGTTTCATTCCTTGGTACCTAGACACTTGCCTAGGCACTAGGTGAACACGGGCAAGGTCGGCACACCTAACCTGGGCCCAGGTGAGACAATGTCGCCGAGACAAAATTGAGGCATAAAAGGCAAGCGCTTCACAATTAATTGAAAGATGACTGAAGTGAGTGGTTCTCTATATTTTTTTTTGTTCACTTTGCTGATTTGTTGTAGACTGCTTGATCAACTCAACTGGAAAAGAAATTTGATGGGCCATATTTCTCCTCTTTCCATATGAGTCTGTAACGTAACAATTCTCTCTATAAATCAAAACTCTCAGGAACAAAAGGGTTGCACCGCTAGGGAAAGGGATAGGGAGAAACGTGCACAAAGGACTGAAGACTGGCGAGACTTACCCATGTTCCACTTCTCTTCATCCATCCTCCTCCTCCTCTTCTTTTTTTTCTTCTTCTCTTCGGTCCTAATGACCTGTCTTCTCCTACTCTTTCTCGACTATTTCTTCCTCTCATGGAACTTGGGCAGACCTATCTTCTTCATCAGATAGCAAACTGCCCACATCTGTCAGATCTACCCCCATCATCTACCCTTTTTTCACTTTTGTTGCTTCCTTCTAATTTTAATGAGCACAGACTAGACTTTTGATGACTCTGGGCAACACTGAATTAATGCTATTGTGCATAGTTATCAAACCTTCCCCTAACCTCAATCCGACAAAGAAACCGGGTCACCAAGAAGTTGAAAATTTCGATTTAAGTAATTTCTACAAGTTGCAAAATTCTACGAATTTCATAATTTAAAATTCTTCAACAAGAAAATTAAAGATCATAAAGTTTATGGATGGGTTGTGTTGACATTAACCACAATGCAAACAATCACAAATTTCAGAAGAATAACAAATAAAAATGATTTCGAATGCATCACCAAAATGGCTTGCCTATGGTTTAGTTATACTCTGACAGAATGGACCTATCAAACAAGCCAAAGTGTTTCTAGTAGGACAAAACCAGAGTCTTGAAGCACATGATATCCAAAACCATTTGTCTACCATACTAGCCTACACAATTACAGACGCAGGTTGTATCCAATCCGACTATTTCTGTTTCCATATGTTGGTATTAAATATTTGAGCTCGGGAGGTGAGGAGATGAGAGGAAAGAAAAATTACCTGAGTTAATGGTGGCTTATTGCATGCGAATGCAAGTAAGAGAGGAATGAAATTGTGGCTTGAGAGTCAACTTGATATAGATAAACAGAGTTGAGATTGTGAGGAGAGCGTAGAGAAAATGGGGTCGTAAAGGAGTCGCAAAGACCATGAGAGTTGGGGGCGGGGGACAATGAGAATTTGAGATTTAGAGTTAGGAGTTTGGTTTTCATAGTAGAGATTCGATCCATCTGGATTGGCGAGAACCACCCAGTTCTAATAAAAACTGCTGATTCATGTCGGTTTTGTCCAATTTATTTGCTTGAACGATCCAATTAGCAAACCACTCTGATCTAGGCACCAGTTTGTCTGATAAATCTGCTTTTGGGTATAGCTTAGAGATTCCCTTTTTTACTTCCTTTCTATTGAATTGGTGTATTATTGATGTTTGTTTGATTTGGATGTCTATACTTTCTATTACATTTATAACATTTAGTATTTTAAAAGTTGACACAAGTAATTAGTATTTATAATGTTCATAACAAAATATTTCTATTACATTAGGAGACGCTTCGGGCCTCGATTTCCTTAAATAACATTGGTTGTGATTTTAAAATCCTAACTTTTCTTATTTGAGCAGAACTCTTTCCTAAATTAGCCTAATGTCTTTCAACTATAAATACTTAGTCAACACACATTCAGAGATAAGGAAAATAAGAGGTGAGGAGGGTATTGTGTTGAAGAATGATTTTGAGAAAGCTTATGACCATGCGAATTAGAATTTCTTAGATTTTGTTTCGGACGTGCAAGGATTTGGAGAAAATGGAGGAAATGGATGAGGGGTCAATGAATTTCCCTCATATCTTGAATGCAAAACCTAATGATAAATTTAAGGCATCTAGGAGGCTAAGGGATCCTTTACTGTCCTTTTTATTTTAGTGGTGGATGTGTTAAGTAGTTTAAAGGAGAGAGCGAAGAGGTGTAATTTAGTTGATTGTTTTGTGATTTGGAGGAGAAAGGGTTGTCATTTCTTGTAATTTCCAGATGGTACTATTTTCTTTTCTTTAAGGGATGAGGAGAAATTTAAAGATGAAAACAATTGTTTATATTTTTGGCATAATTTTTTACCTCAAGGTTTAATTTGGTAAAGGTAATGTGTATAAATTCTAGTCAAGAGATGATAGAGAAGTTAGCTTTGAAATTGAGATGCTTAATGGATGGTTGGCCTTTGACGTATATAGGTCTCCCTTAAGGTGGGTAATCCGAGCTCTAGGTTTTTTTGGAATCTTACTATCGAGAAAATTAGGGAAAAAATTAGATGAGTGGAAGATGTACATTATTTTTAAGGGGTAGATTAACATTAGTTTAATATGTTTTGGCTATTATTTCAATTTATTCATATCTCTCTCCAAAATGTCTTATTCGGTGGCAAGAAAAAATGACGGATTAATTAAAAAAAAATTCGAGGAGAGGGGGATGGGTGAGGGCCAAAAGAATCACTTGATTGGTTGGGAGATTATATCTTAGACCTAAAGCTAAAGGAAGTCTTTCGGTAGGAAATTTATTGTAGAGAAATGTAACTTTTGCTGGAAATGACTTTGGAGGTTTATTGTGACACTCTGTTATTAGGAGCAAATATGGGCTACATAGCTTTCGAAGTACATCGATGTTCATTTCTTAGGAGTTACCTTACTTATCTCTGAGGGTTAAATTCATTGTGGGAGATGGAGCAAGGGTTTTGCTTTTGGGAGGATACTTGGGTTATGGTGCCTTCATTTTTTCAGTTCATTTCTCGGTCTTCATCCAATCTCTTGCTATCACAATCAGTGGATTGCATCTCTTACATGGTCCTACTCTTACCTCGTTTCTTGGGATCTCGATTCTGTAGGAGCTGGTTCAAAGCATCAGTCAATTCCGATACGAGTCGGCCAAGTCGTATCCAATTCGGTATCTTCCGAGGCGATATCATTACACGATACGTATAAACCCCTTGTCTCGTACAACTCGTTTGAGTTGTATCCGAGCCGGTCCCGATATCGTCACAGAATCGGCCGCTACTATTTCACAATATCACGATATGTCCTGAATTTTTCATCATGTTCAACATTTTTTTTAGATCATATCGTTCGATACCGTACCGCGACGCCGCGACCTTGAACCATGTGTAGGAGCCTTAATAATATGGAATGTTTTGAGTTGATAGTGATGTTTTTCTACGCTGAATAGTGTATGTTTGACACAATGTGTCACCTCAAAGATGATGAACTATTATATTGAAGTATATATACTTAAGTTACACCATCTCCTTTTTAAGGAGTTGCGTGGAGTAGTCTGTTAGGTTTATATTCTGTCAAAAAAAAAAAGTTACACCATCTCCAATAGTTTAAACATTTGGAGTAGATGGTTGCTTAGCATGGTATCATAGAAGGAAATCTTATGTTTGGATCTCGCCGCCACCCTAGTTATTAAAAGAGCTTCCACGTGTTTGGCCTAAAATTTAACCAGCACGTGAGGGGACAAGTTGAAGTATGAACATTTAAGTTACACCCTCTCTAATAACTTAAGCTTTTAGAGTAGATAGTTGTTTAACATATTGTTTCAACAAGTGTGCACTTGTGAAAATCCTTCTGAGTTCTTTAGTTGATTTTCCACTTCCATTATTTCTTCCATCACTGATTATTTAGAATGCCAAAGTGCCTTTAAAGGTGCAAATTTTTGCATGGATAACTGCACATGAAACACTAATGATGTGACTTAAAGAAGGATACCTAAGACTTGTCTTCTTCTACAATGGTGTGGTATGTGTAAAGGTGGTAGTGAGAGAGTGGACCATTTTTATGGTGGAACTAAGATCTATGCCATTTATAATTTGTTTGGATGTTATAAGTTCTGAAATAGAAGTATGAAGACCATTTGACGTTGCATATTTTTGGCAACTACATGGGTCATAAGATTGGAGAGGAACACAAGAATCTTTAAGGACATATGTGAGAAGATTGAAAGGTTATTGGATTGGCTTTGTTTCTTGGATTTTTTTAGACCTTTGTGTCTAATGAGTTCGAGAATGATTCTCTCTCTTTTGCACTGTTGTGAGGTGGATAGTTTTGTGAAGAATGTAGTATGGTCAATTTATATAGTTGTGTTGTATGATTTTTTTTTTTTTTTTTTTTGACATGTCATTGGATTGGACAACTTATCCACCTTTGATTGATTTCTATTTTATCAATAAAATTGTTGATTCCTGTCGATAAAAATGAGAGAATAGGAGGGAGAACAAGAGGAGTACACATTCTTGAGAGCCAAAAGCTAAACTTTACCCTACACAAGAAGTTCACAGGATTGAGTAGTAGTTAGATAATCTTTGAAACTGATGTGAACCCATGGAGATAAGCTCCTTGAACCCACGAACAAATTGATTCAAACCCAAGAAAGCCGAAATTCAAGTGGAAAAGAAAAAACTTCCCAAGACCCAATGAGAACTTGTCTCAAGAAAACCTTGGTTCGAAACTCAAAACCCAACGAGAACCTACCCCGAGAAACCTTGGTTGCAAAGAAGCACCACAAAGGTTGCAAGCCTTTGATAAACCGAGTGTTCACAAAAGAACAAGAGGAGAAAACTCTCAACTCACAAAGATATTGCTCTCAAAATAATTGTTATTTTATTCATTGCACTAAATGGCCTTTTTATAGGTTACAAAACTTGGCCTCCAAGGAAGGCATGAACAATAATTCCTAAAATCTAAAATATAGAAAATAATATAATTATTGTAGATTAAACTTGGCCTCCAAGGAAGGCATGAACAGTAACTCTGAAAATTAAAATAAAGGTAATAACATAATTAATGTAGATTATTCTAGAAGATAATCCTTCCTTGAACAGTAGTATTTGGTCTTCAAATTACTTCTATGATTGTGATAAGAATCTCCCAATCTTTGACCCTTCTCCAAACATATCCCCAAGATCTTCCCATAATCTTCACAAGATTTGGAAAGATATCCCCAAGATCTTCCCATAATCATCACAAGATTTGGAGAGATAATAGCACAAGATTTGAGGAATAATTCTGGACTCTTTGACAGCCCATATTACATGATAATTCTAGGCCATATTTGGGCCCAAATCTGGCCCAAGAGGTTCGGCCCAATGGGCCTTGTAATCCGGCCCATTAGGAAAAGGTCTAACTTCAAGCTCCTCTCCGTTCTTAGCTTGTAGCAAGTATACTTCACATGCTTCCACTTCTTTTAAGCCCATCTTTGATAAAGTGGAGCTACTTGAGTCCATTGAATATTCAGTCATGCTTGCTTGAATAAACCCTCGCATCGCCACTTTGATCTTCTTGGCCCGAGCTCTAGTAATTGGACCCCCCGGTACATGCAAAGGATCTCTAGCTTGGGACTCATCATTCCCCCTCTCCTCGAAAGGATTCGTCCTCGAATCGTCACCTACATCAAAATGGGAAAGATCAGAAACATTAAAAGTAGGAGAGACATTATACTCACCTGGAAGATCCACTTTATATGCATTGTCATTTATCTTCTCTCGGATTTGGAAATGACCATCTCCCCTAGGTAATAATTTAGATCTTCTTTGGGCTGGAAATCGTTCCTTTCTCATATGTACCCACACCCAATCACCAGGCTCAAAACTCACAGGTCTCCTTCCTTTGTTAGCTTGAGAAGTATATTGCTTGTTCTTTGCGTCAATTTGAAGTCGAACTTTTTCGTGTAGGCCTCTCACCAATTCAGCCTTTCTCTTTCCATCCAAGCTACGCCTTTCTTCCACAGATAAAGGCAACAAGTCCAAAGGAGTTAGTGAATTAAACTCATAAACAATTTCAAAGGGAAAATAAGATGTAGTAGAATGCACACTCCTATTATATGCAAACTCAATAAATGGTAAACATTTCTCCCATGTTTTCAAATTCTTTTGAATAACAGTGCGCAAAAGTTGAGTCAAAGTTCTATTAACAACCTCGGTTTGTCCATCAATTTATGGGTGACAAGTAGTTGAAAATAACAACTTAGGTCCCAATTTTGACCACAAAACCTTCCAAAAATGGCTAAGGAACTTGACATCTCTATCTGACACAATACTCCTAGGCATACCATGGAGTCGCACTATTTCTCTAAAGAACAAGTCAACTATGTTTGTAGCATCGTAAGTCTTATGACATGTAATGAAGTGTACCATTTTGCTAAAACGATCCACTATAACAAATATGGAGTCTCGACCCCTTTTAGTCCTAGGTAAGCCTAAAACAAAGTCCATAGACACATCAACCCAAGACTCACTACGAACCGGCAAGGGAGTATACAACCCATGAGGCATAACCTGAGATTTGGCCTTTTTACACATAATGCATCTACTATAGATTCTAAAAACATCTCTTTTCATCTTAGGCCAAAAGAAGTGTTCATGTAGTACCTCTAGGGTTTTAGCTACTCCAAAATGTCCCATCAAACCACCCCCTTGTGCCTCTCGCACAAGCAACTCACACATGGAACAATTAGGGACACACAATTTATTTTCTCTGAACAAGTAACCACCATGCATGTAAAACTTACCAAATGGGGTTTTCTCACATGCTTTGTATAAATTCAAAAAATCAGCATCATTGATGTACATTTCTTTCACTTGCTCAAAACCAAGCAATTTGGTACTCAAAGAAGTAAGAAGAGCATAGCTTCGAGATAATGCATCGGCCACTATATTCTCCTTACGTTGCTTGTATCGAATGACATAGGGAAAAGTTTCTATGAACTCCATCCATCTTGCATGTCTTTTGTTCAACTTACCTTGTCCCTTGAGATGCTATAAAGACTCATGGTCAGTGTGTATCACGAATTCCTTCGGCCACAAGTAGTGTTGCCACATCTCCAAAGCACGGACAAGAGAGTATAATTCCTTATCATAGGTAGGGTAGTTCAAGGCCGCTCCACTTAGCTTTTCACTAAAAAAGGCAATAGGTTGCTTCTCCTGCATTAAAACAGCTCCAATACCCAATCCTGAGGCGTCACACTCAATTTCAAAAGTTCTATTAAAGTTAGGAAGTGCTAAAACAGGTGCAGAACACAATCTATCTTTAATAATTTTGAAAGCATTGTCTTGATCAATACCCCAATGAAAACCAACATTCTTTTTTATTACCTCAGTAGGTGGTGCAGCAATGGTGCTAAAGTCACCCACAAAGCGCCTGTAAAAACTAGCTAAGTCATGAAAGCTTCTTACCTGGGTGACGCTCCTGAGTGTTGGCCATTCCTTGATGGCTCTCACTTTCTCCTCATCAACCTCAATTCCTTTTGCACTAACAACATAGCCAAAAAATACAACTTTTTCCATGCAAAGGGTACACTTTTTGAAATTAGCATATAGCTTTTCTTGCCTCAACACAACAAACACACATCTCAAGTGATCAATGTGCTCTTCTAAAGATTTGCTATACACTAAGATATCATCAAAATAAACAACAACAAACTTGCCTATAAATGCACGTAAAACATGATTCATCAATCTCATAAAAGTGCTTGGTGCATTAGTGAGACCAAACGACATGACTAACCACTCATAAAGCCCATGTTTGGTTTTAAAAGCAGTTTTTCACTCATCTCCCTCTTTCATTCTTATTTGGTGATATCCATTTTTGAGGTCAATTTTACTAAAAATACATGAGCCATGTAACTCATCAAGCATATCATCTAGCCTAGGGGTCGGATGGCGATACTTTACCGTTATGTTGTTGATGGCTCGACAATCAACACACATCCTCCAAGTTCCATCTTTCTTAGGCACAAGTAGTACTGGCACAGCACACGGACTCATGCTCTCTCTGACATGCCCTTTCCCCAACAATTCTTCAACTTGCCTTTGAAGTTCCTTTGTTTCCTCGGGATTGCTTCTGTAGGCTGGCCTATTAGGTATTGAAGCTCCGGGTACCAAGTCAATTTGGTGCTCTATGCCTCGAATGGGCGGTAAACCATTGGGCATCGCCTCGGGAAAGACATCCTCAAATTCCTGCAACAAAGAATTAGCAAGGCTAGGAAGAGAAGAGTTAGTTTCTACAAGGAATGATTCCTTGTATACAAGCAAGATTAAGGGTTGATCTGCTAAAAATGCCTTCCTTATCTCACTCCCTCTTGCAAAAAAGCTCTCTTTTATCTTGCCCTTCCTTTCCTTTTCTTTTCTCTCGTGTGGCATCTCTCTGATTTTTTCTACCACCTCTCTTTCCTCCTTCTCACTCTGTCTCTTTTGTTTTTCAATCTCATTTTTTTCTCTCTTTTTTTTTCTAGCTCTCTTTCTTTTCTTTTTCAGTTTCATTTTTTTTTCTCTCCTTTTTTTACACCCTCTCTCAACTTCGGTTAGTCTTCATACACTTAATTAGGTGTCAAAGGTGCAAGAGTTATTTTTCTTCCATCTTTCTCAAATATGTAATAGTTGCGAAAACCATCATGCATCACCCTTCGATCATATTGCCAAGGCCTCCCCAACAAGATGTGGCCTGCATGCATAGGTACAACATCACACATGACCACATCGCTATATCTCCCAATGGTGAAGGCCACTAAGACTTGCTTAGTAACCCTAACCTCTCCACAATCGTTCAGCCATTGTAAACGATATGGCTTAGGATGCTTTTGTTCTTTCAATCCCAACTTCTCAACCATAGTAGTACTTGCCACATTTATACAACTACCACCATCAATGATCATGGTACATGCCTTGTGTTTTACGAAGCATCGTGTATGGAAGATGTTTTCTCTTTGCTCCTCATCTTCAAGTTTAGATTGCATGCTAAGTGCCCTTCGAGCAACAAGAGATTCACCAAAAACAGCAACCTCCACTCCATCATCACTGTCCTCCACAAGTTTGGGCTTGGCCTCATCATCAGTCTCTACTTTTCCATTCTCCCTCATGATCATTACTCTTTTGTTGGGGCATTGTGAGGATATATGGCCCGTTCCCAAGCACTTGAAGCACTTGATGTCCCTATTATGTGAAGGTTGGGATTCGACTTTGAGCTTGCTAGGGACTTCCTCCCGTCTACCTCCTTTTGGTGGTTCAAATATTGCCTTGGACATCGCCCCCTCGCTCCTTCCTCCACCTTCCCACTTTGGATTCCATGATGTGGAAGTGTATCTTGTAGTCCCCTTCTTCTTGAGTTGTCTTTCCACCTTCATGGCCATGTCTACCACGTCTTCTAGCTCAACATAGTATTGCAACTCTACTATATTGGCTATGTCACGATTTAGGCCATTTAAGAACCTTGTCATGGTGGCCTCACGATCCTCCTCCACATTGGCCCTAATCAGGGCTACCTCCATCTCCTTGTGATAGTCTTCAACACTCCTCGAGCCTTGTGAAAGGCTTTGAAGCTTTTGGAATAACTCGCGGTAGTAATGGCTCGGAATGAACCGCTTCCTCACGAGGGCCTTTAACCCATCTCAAGTATCAATAGGTCTCACGTGATTTCTCCGTCTAGTGGTAACTAATTGGTCCCACCAAATAACGGCATAGTCCGTGAACTCAATCACTGTCAACTTTATATTTTTCTACTCCGAATAGTTGTGGCAATCGAAGATGAGTTCAATCTTTTTCTCCCACTCAAGGTATGCCTCTGGGTTGTTTCTGCCTTGAAAGGAAGGAATTTTCATCTTGATGCTCCCAAGATCTCCATCCATACCCTCATGGCCCATATGGGGTCTCCTAGGGCCTCCTCGCACATGTCTATCCCTCCTAGGCTCAAATTGGAACATTGCACGCCTATCCCGATCGTCATCACCATCATAAAGTCCCATGACATCCTCATCTTCTAAGTTTTCATTGGGATTAGCTCTAGGTCCTCCTCGTCCCACTTGCATGTTTTGTAAGGTCACCTCTTGTCTAGCAATTCTATCCTCGATATTTCCAAACTTCAAGGACATTTGTTGCAATTTTCGAAATACTGCACACAAGGTAAACTCCTCGTCCAATTCGGCACCTCCCCTTTCTTCCCCAGAGCCTTCCTTTGAAGTTATTGTTAGGGTATATCTGCAAAAAAAATGTTAGTAAAAAAATTTCCTCACACTCTCTCACGTGTATACACTCTAGATGTTCAGTCGTGTATCACTCACTTTCCTCACACACTCTCTCACGTGTGTATGCACTATGTTCACTCGTGTATCACTCTTTAATAAGGTTTTTTTTTTATCACCACTCAAGTTCCTACGGAACACCACAATGCAAATCAAAGTTTGGCCTAGGTATACCCCCTCACAACCAAGATCCCTGAGAAGTCAAAGTCCTCGATATGAGACACAAAGTTCAACAAAGAGAGCGTTTACTGAAGTTAACACACCACATCAAAAGACTCTAAGATATTGTATGGTATAAAATAGCAAGAGTAATATTCAGAAACCAATCAATATAATTTATTGATTTAGTACTATCAAGGTCACCCAACAAAGAATCTAGAGAAGTGAGTAAGCATAACCCTTTTTTCTGTTTTTTTTTTCCTGCTTTTTTTTTTCTTTTGCTTGCTGCACCAAAGTCACAAGAATAAGAAGAAGAGAATGTGAAAAAACAGAAAAGATAAACAAGAAAAGATCAACTTGTGATCTTCTAAGTTCAACCAACAAGAGGGGAATGACTAAATTAGAAAAGAAAGATTAAACCTGATTCGGAGCCTAAGCTCTGATACCAACTGATGTGAACACGTGGAGATAAGATCCTTGAACCCACGAACAAATTGATTCAAACCCAAGAAAGCTGAAATTCAAGTGGAAAAGGAAAAACTAGTTCTTGAGTGTTCATGAGTGATACACCTTATTCATATCAAAAACTTCCACGAA
>CM042186.1:25643799-25656328 GCA_023539305.1 Ilex asprella | reverse complement strand
ACATTCTCTTTAGCTCATACTTCACCAACCAAATCGCAAGACAAAATATTTTTACATTTTCGTGTTTCACCAAATCACTTCAAACTTGTCACACTTTCTTCCCTGTGGATACGACCTTGGAATACTCTTCCAAGTATCACACGACACACGAAAGTCTCCTTGCGATTGGGGAGCATTTTTGTGCATACGCATCCCATTCTACATCATTCCATTTCCCTTGCCTCATTGCCCTTTACTTTTGACACCATCCCTAGGGGAAGAAATCCTTCTCCCCCGGCCATACATTGCATCATTTAAGGGAGAGTAATTAGGGGTTAGTTGAGGTTAGGTATTTTTAATCAATCAGTACAATATCTTCTTTGTTGTGGGTTGATATATTTTTGTTTGTATTTTTTTTTGTTTTTATGATAAAATTTCTGGAGATCAAGGAACAGTCTACGGTATCAATTTTTGATGTATTTTGGGAAACTGATTATTATTTTTTTGATCCATGATTTCTCTTTCTCACTTTTATTTTTTAGCAAAATTGGACAGTTTGATTGAATGCCCACCAACTATTTGATAAAATGACTATCAATTGAACATGTGCTGAAAGTCAATCAAGAAGAGCTTGAAAATATGAAATTCATCCAAGTAATCAGGAATAGAAATGTTGTAGGTGACTTTGTTGATGGTGTTGTCAATATTCTCACCATCTGCATCTTCCATATACTGCAAACCAAGTTTACAAATGGGGGTGATGTTAGATAATGGAATTTTCCTTAGCCAACTAGAGGTTGGATCTAGAGTGATAGTAAGTACTTATCCGAGTACCTTTAGTTTGTACGTTTCTTGTGTGAATGACCACACACCCATTTGCTGACATGTTAGATATAGTTTTTGGAGGTACAACCGCAACCGGGGAGCATTCGTGGGCTCCTTCACAAGGAACCCACCCTGCATTTGCTCGTACAGCCAGTGATGGTGATTATGTTGACTTAGAATTGGACACACCTGGTGAAATTCAAATTCCCGACAAAGTTGATCCAACAAGAGAGGAAGGTAGTGACACAGATGGACAAACAACTATCAGAGTTGTGCAAGGCAATACACAACACTGTTACATCAACATTGTCCACAGTCAAGGAATGCATGCAAGAACTTCATAAAATGCGTGATCTTGTTCCATATGGTAGCCCGTTGTACTGGCATGCTCTTGTTCTTTTCAGGATGTTATCAATAGGGAAACATGGATGAATTTTCCTGAACCTAGTTTTCGAGCTGCATGGTTGGAGTATATGAGGGATGGAGGAAACACTAGTCATTAGGATGTCTTTTCAAATTTATATGTTGATTTTCTATTATGGACTTGTTTAGGTGTTTTTTTTAGATGAAGATTTAAATGTTTTGCTTATTTTGAACACTACTCTTTACTATGACTATTTGGTTACCTGAGTATATTTGAACACTAAGTTTTACTGTGATGGTAATACTTAAGCTTTTGTTTTGATGATTTTTTATTATATTGATTTATATGTTCAACTCTTGGATAGACTTATGCAACTAGAATTTATCCAAATGTCAATACTTATATTTTTTCATTGATTTGGATGTGTTGTGCAGAATGAATCTAAAAACTATATGTCTTACCATACTTGCTATACAACTTTTGAGAAAACAAACTGCAATGCGCAAGAGTAAAATTCCATGTAGGACTTCTGCCCTAACCGATCATCAATATGTGTTAGAGATTCTTAATGGTCATGATCGGGTATCCCTTGAACAATTTCGAATGGAAAAACATGTGTTTATTTCATTGTCCGAGTTACTGAAAGAAAAGAACTTGCTGTGTGATAGCAAATATGTGTCAAGTCAAGAGAAGCTAGCTATATTTTTAATCACTATTGGTTACAATGAGCGAAATAGAATGATGCAAGAACTATTTCAACATTCTGGGAGACAATGAGTCGACATTTCAATGATGTTTTATTAGGGATGACCAAACTTTCAATGAAAATCATCAAGCCTCATCAAATTTTCAATTGCATCCCTCAAGAGATCAGATTGAATTCTAAATACTATCCATATTTCAAAGATTGTATTGGGCCAATTGATGGTACACATGTTAGCGCTCATATTCCTACTTCAAAACAGATTCCTTTTAGAGGTAGGAAGATAGTATGCACACAGACTATTTTGGCAGCATGTTCTTTTAACATGGTTTTTACATTTGTCAATTCTGGCTGGGAAGGAATGGCTCATGACTCTAGAGTGCTACTACATTGCATTCGTAACAGGCATTTAAATTTTCCTAAACCACCTCCAGATATGAATAAAGAATGCGTTGATTAATTTTTTTTTTTGCATTCTTAACTACATAGAATATCGAATAATTTTGTTGTTTTTTTAGGAAAATATTATGTGGTAGATGTTGGCTTCCCTAATATGGATGGTTATTTTACTCCTTATAAGGAAACGAGATATCATATACCCGAATTTCGTAGATGGGGAAGATCTCATGGAAAGGAGGAGTTGTTCAATCTTGCACATTCTTCATTAAGGAATGTGATTGAACGATGTTTTGGAGTATTACAATTTTTTTTTTCAATTTTACAACAAATGCCCAGTTTTGATTTTACTAAGCAAATGTTTATTGTTTTTACTTGCATAACTTGCCACAATTACATAATGCTTCACGGCATCAGAAACGTATTATTTGCAAGGTATGCTAATGAAGACGTGGAGTTAGAGGAGGAAGACAATGTAAACCAAACTGTTTTTGAAGAGGATATTGATTTGTCAAATACAAATCCAATGCATAGGAAGAGAGAACGTATTGCTTCAGTAATTCAAAGGGAGAATCAAGCATGATTTTTGATTGTATTTACTATTAATATGTGTTTTATTGACATTTAGTATGTCATTGTGATAGTTGGACTATGTAATTTTTTTTGTATGATACATTTATTAATATGATATTTTTGTGTATATGTTTTTTTTTTTGTATATCATTGTATGTGTAGTATAAGTTTGTTTATGTGCTTTTAATGCTATTAACAATTGGAACGTAAATAGGTGTTTTCATATCCAAACGTTCTTTTTATAAAATACATTAATTTAAGTACTTTATATTTTGAGTATTCATACAATACTTATTTAATAAAAGTGTTTTTCTTATGAACACTTTTGATAATCATTTATTAAAAAAGTACTTTTTGAATTTCATAAGTCATCCCAAACACACCCTAAAAGTAAAAAAAAAATCACTTCTACTTCTTTAAAATCACTTCTCAACAAAACACTTCACTACCACCACTGCTGCCTCCACCCCACCACCGTCGCTGCATCACCACCACCACAACTGTCGCCATCCCACCACCACCACCACCATCACCATCGTTACAGCTATTACCACCACCCACCACCACCATTGTTGTCACCCACTACCGATTGCTACCATCGCCGTCCACTGCCACTTCCCACCACCATTATCATCATCTCATTTTTATATTTATTACTATTACGACTATCATACCACCACCACTGTCGCCCACTGCCACCACCCACCACTCACCACCACCATCATTGCCTACTATCACCCATTGCTACCCATTACCATAACCAAACACCACCCTTCATCGCCACCCACTGTTACGCACCCACCCTCACCACACTTACCACCATCACCCGTCATCGCCCACCATCGCCGCCAACCATTGTCACCTACCCCCACCACACTTACCACTACCATCGTCATTTTCCACCACCCACCACCATTGTCACCTACAAGCACCCCTCGTCACGCCACCACCGTCGCTGCATCACCACCGCCACAACTGTCGCCATCCCACCACCACCACCACCATCACCATCGTCACAGCTATTACCACCACCCACCACCGCCATTGTGGTCACCCACTACCGATTGCTACCATCGCCGTCCACTGCCACTTCCCACCACCATTATCATCATCTCATTTTTATATTTATTACTATTACGACTATCATACCACCACCACTGTCGCCCACTGCCACCACCCATCACTCACCACCACCATCATTGCCTACTATCACCCACTGCTACCCATTACCATAACCAAACACCACCCTTCGTCGCCACACACTGTTACGCACCCATCCTCACCACACTTACCACCATCACCCATCATCGCCCACCATCGCCGCCAACCATTGTCACCTACCCCTACCACACTTACCACTACCATCGTCATTTTTCACCACCCACCACCATTGTCACCTACAAGCACCCCTCGTCACCCACTACCATTCACACCCACCATCACCATCGTCACTGCCCATCATTGCTTGCTTGGTTTTCCTTACACGTCCAACATGATCTTGAATTGTGTGTGTATATGGATTATAGAGATTGGTGAGTGTCATTCTCCCTTGGGTTCAATGCAAGAAGTGGGAAAATTTATGTGTGGATGAACAAAACGTGCGTGTGTGAAAAATTGCTCTCCAAGTGCAAAAAGAGTCTTACAATATCGTGTTTTACTTGAAATGGGTATTCCAAGGTTGCCTCCTCAAGGAAGGAAAGGTCGAATATTTTTGAAGGGTGATTTGTGAAAATTGAAAAATCTTGTGATTTGAAGTTTGGTTGTTTGTGATTTGTAAAATATACAAGAAAGCAAGGTTGGCTAATCCATAGAGGTCATTCCAATAGGAATGCCAAATTGACTCTTTTTATTCAACCAATGGTGCCTTGGTGTTTGATTGATTCATTGGAAGTGAGGGACTAATGTGGTTATGTTGGACAAAAGCATACCTTGTGACAAGTCTACAATGTATCAATAGCCCACAACCACGTCCACACTCAACCTAGTCAAACCAAATACTTCACTACGAAAAAGAATGAAAGAGAGTCAATTTCACATATGTCAGAGGAAATTCCTATTGGATTAGCCAACTAAAAGTTTAGCTACTCATAGTAAATGCAAGAATAAACATGATGCAAAGAAACATGGTAGTGAAATCAAATATGAAACTTGTATTGATGTAAGAAAATGTTTAAACTACAAGAGAAAAGCCATTCATACCCAAAATACAAAGCTTGAAGAGAAAATATCCAAATGTAGAAATGAAAATACAAGAACACTTAGCTAAGCTTGGTTACAACTTGAATAAAAGTGATAGAGTGGAAAAGGGAAAGATTACAAGTAAAATAAAGCTTACTACAATTACAATGGTGAAGGAAAATGTAAAAATTCAACTTCTCTCTCTAAAACTTCATATTTTACCTTGAAGCTTCTCTTTCTAAAAGTATATATGAAACCTGAATAATGGTGTGAGAAGTCTTTAATTTTGTCCAACCTCTCTCCCTTGCATATGTGACTGAATTGTAATGATTGGAGAGAGGCTGTACACTTAAACAAGTAATTTCAGTCAAAGCATGGTCCTCCCATGCTTTTGCAACCACCCTTCTTCTCTCTCTTACTTCTCTCATCTCTCAGTTCAAATATGACTTTAGGGGTTAGGAGAGCATCATGGAGTGTCAAACATGTCAGGGTATGGTTAAGAGGACAAGAGATGGGCCCCTGGAGTAGGTGGAGTCGTTTGAAGAAGTGTTTGGCAGATTTGGGTATATTCTACCGATAAGTTTTTTTTCAGTAAGCTTTCCTACCGGTAGGTTTTTGAATGACAAAGGTAGAAGATTTCCAGAGGCCTTTTCTACCGGTAGGTCTTGAATGACTTCTATCGGTAGGTCTTGTCCTGTCATGGAAATTTCTTGGTTCCTTGAGGTCCTGAACCATCCGTCTAGAAGTCCCTTCTTCCCTATTGACCTGGAGCACTTGATGGGGGAGCTTTATGCATGCCTTTACCAACTCTTTACCTACAATTAAACAAATCTTCATTAATTATCCATTTGAAGTTGTTTCCCCCAAATTTCACCACAAAACAAGTTAAATTGGATGCAATAGAGATGCATGGCGTGCAATATTCTATACCAATCACACCACCCAACTTGAGGTTTGCTATATTTTCAAACTATACTACATAAAAACAAAATAATTCCATTCATGTTAAACAATTCACAGATCAACAAAATACTCAAATCATAATACAATTATGTAAATGAACTTGGGGCATAATGAAACAAACATAAAGTGGTTCTTTCATTCATAATTGTATGAGGCTCAGTACAAAGATTTCAAGACACAACGGCTTGTGATCCTACAGTCTCTTCTAATATGTTGATTACCACTAAACCACTATCTTCCACTATGTACAACCAACCAAAAGCAACAAAAACGAGAGTAGGCCCTCTCTACTCCTCGTCATCATCACCAAACTGATGATCATCACCCTCATCATCGTTGCCCTTCTCGTCATCAGACTCCTCATCATCAAACTCCTCCACCTCTACAACAGTCAAGCCAGTGGGGCAGAAGTGGATGGCCCAGAGGTGGAAGGTGGTGGCATTTTGAGGAGAGGCTCTCCTGGAAAAGTCCTCTCGAAGATCCTGATGACCATTAGCTTTAGCAGCTACATAGTCCCACCGAAGTAGTCCAACCTTCCCTTGATTGCTTCAAAGCGATAAGAGACCGTCCGAGGTGGGGTAGCAGTGGATGGCCTGGAAGTGGAAGGTCCAGCTGTAGGTGGCTCGGCCCTCGGTGACTTATCTCTCTCTTTCCTCTGTGCAGACCCTCCTGTCATAGTCGACCTCTTTATGCTGCTTGACTTGCCTATGAGGGCAAACTCCGGTGGAAAAGTCACATCGGTGGGGATGTTTTTACCTTATTATGACTGTAGATCTTCGTGACAAGGAGGGCTTAAGTAAGATTCACATTTTTATCTTGGGTGGATTCCTTCATCACCTCCCAAATCATGAAGGCAATATTCATCCTCTTGCCCGATATGAATGCATGGAGAAGGGATAGTTTCTCCTCCCCCAGAATCTTCTCTACACCCCGAGGTAATAGATTGTAATGGAGCACTTTGTTCATTACCCCATAAGAATGCTTGAGTGCCGCAACTTGAATTTGTCCCTTAAACTGTGTTGGGTCCTTGAATCACGTTCAATCTGAATAGTGGTATACATCTAAGTATAAGTGGTCAAAATTGCAATATAATACTCAATTTAAGTCTGAGGTCAAACACACAAGGAGTTAAACATTGGAAATCAAAATTTGAATGGTGAAGTTGTTACAGATACAAAATATAATAAAATAGCTTGTGGTGCGAGCTTAGAATAACTAAAAATAACTTAACTAAAACTATGGAAGTGCAATAATTAAAAGATATGAAATGCGATAATTAAAAGATACCCTTTAGTTCGGGGATTCCATATGCATTATATTGGTTAAGTATTGAAAATGCCACCTTACAACAATTAACCCCCATTCTACTGGAAAGTCAACCGGTAGGTATGATGTATATTAAATCCTATCCAACAATTGATTAGGTTAGCTGGCAGGTATATTTCTATGCAACAATCAAATAATCCAAGAAAATTAAAAAGCAAGCCATTCAGGAAGAATACTTGAATTACGCAATCGACATATTTGTACCATGCAACAGTTAAACAATTATAGTAGACTAGAAGGCAAGCCATTCAAAAGGAATATTACAGTTATTCAACTGCTAGGTTGATAATTCACTGATGACGAGATTCCAATTTAGGCATTGAATTAAAAGCACTGACTATGCCAAGACTTAATTCGTCTAATCACGTACATTACCGTATCATGTATGAAGTACATAAGTAGTAGATAGCATGGTATATAACATTAGGTACCACTCGATTTTCATAATCGTGAGCATATTATAAATGTAACCATCCATCAATAGGGGAGATATATATAACAATAAAGCATAATTATAACATCAACATTTTCATAACTTAAACAATATCTTACACATGTTCACCCTTCACCGAAGGGTAAAAGTGGACTACTCACGCCCCATTGCTATAGACAAGCAAGAGGTGCGAGACAGTTCCATTATAATACAAAATAAAACACAGACATTCCTTCCCCGAGAAATAGTTAAAACATGACCACTCTTAATACCGATTAGGGTACAAAAGTGGGAGAGGTTCAACCCTCGAGGTAGAAATGAATTACAAAAATGTAGAAGAAAGAAAAAAATTCGGCTGAAAAGCAGGCTGGAAGTGGTTCGGCAGGGCTTCACGACACTGTTTCTGACTCTCTCTCACTCTCATTGATTGTATCCACTTTTCTAGCGAAGACTCTGGCTCTCCAAACTTCCCTCCATTCTCTTTGTCTTTCTCTTTGATTAAATATTGAAAATGGAAATGAAAAGCAGTAGGGGTATTTATGGAGGACTAGGGAGGTGCTTTAAGGTGGAAGAGCTTGAGCTGGCCAATCATGTGCAACTTGTTACAAGAGTTAACCAATGAGGAGGAAAAAGGCTTAAGCCAGTTTAGCTGAATGTCCGGACGCCACTACCACGGTTCGGACGATGCTAATCCATTGTATCTTGGTGTGGGTTGCTTCCTTGCTGGTTCCTTGATATTACATTTGCTTCCCCTGCTGGTTTGAGCTCTGACAATTTTCTTGCTCTTACTTTGTTGCATTTAGGCACAAAAACCTTGAAAATAAGACAATTGACGCATTAACCCTAATTTCAACTATTTTGACTCTTTTAACTCATTTAACTAACATAATTAACCTCTTAATCCAATTCAATTACGCACTGATTAGGGTTAATCACACCCAACCTAAACATTACTAGTCCCTAGTAATAAAAACAAAACAAAATCACTTTCGTAGAATTCATAATTGTATTTGGCATATGCAACAAGTCGTTAAACCCCTAAGTGATCCTTAGTGGACGAGTATTGTCTCGTGAAGGTTTCCAGTGAAGCTACTTGCAAACTTCGATGTTAGGATTCCATAATTCATATTTTTCACAAATAAAATTAAATCACCATTCCACTGATTTGCCAGGATTCCTCCCTTTCTAATCACTATAAGAGTAACATAATTAGCTATGACATTGTCTATATATTTTCAGAAAAATTTGTTTGTGTGTGCAATGATTCCTTTATTTTGAAAATCACTAAAGAAATATCATCACCCTTCACTTTGCTATACAAGAATTAGCATTTGATGTCAATCCTTTCCTAGAAACCACTTAGCAAAGAACACTCTCGTTATAGTGACTATTACCCAAAAATTATGTGTGATAAGAATATTGTGAACAAAACAAATAATTTCACATGTAATATATCAAAAGAATGATTATTTAAATAAAACTAGAATTTGACATAATCTTATAAAGGAATATTAACACAGCATCCAACACATAATCAACACTTCCCCTTTTGCATGAATAGGCAAAAATAATACACATGCATGACTTTTGGAATAAAAAAGGACTTTATTAGGGTTGTAACATGGCCATGGGTTTTGGTTTTAAGAAACGACGTCATTGGTATTCAAAAGCTATCTTTTTTTAATATTGTGGCACTCCTCTTTCTAGCTTTTCTAGACTTTAACATACATGGTATTTCATTCTTTCATTTTTTTTCTCATTTTTCACTTTCTTGGCTCTTTTCTTTCTTTCTTTTCGTTTTTGGTTTCTTCCTCAGACTTTTTCTTTCTTTGAACAATAATCACCATCTTTTTAAAAATTTTAGATTTTTGAAAATTGACTCGCTATTTAGTTCTCTAACGTTTGCTAGTCATAAAGACGAATATGAATCATTCTCTCCCCAACCTAAAGTAAACATTGTCCTCAATGTATAGCATAAATGAAATATAATATAGAAAATTGCTAATAAGATCTGGAAGTGAGACACATCCATAGTGCAAAATCAAATCTGTAAGACAAATAACAACAGATTAGTACTACTATTTATAATCAAATACTTATAAAAAATTCTTAAAACACATTGTTTGTTTGTTTTCCATCGTGTTCCTAATCTTCGAACATCACTCGGAAATGTATACGGTTTATATGGATAGGTGAGTGCTATTCCCCCTTGGAATGATGTAAGAAATGGAAAAACAGGTGTGTGAAAGTGCTCCCCAAGTGCTGGGAGACTTTTGAGTGTCGCATTTTACTTGAAAATCGCATTTCAACGTCGTCTTCAGGGAAGGAGGTGAATCGTGTTGAAGGTGATTTTGGTGAAAAAAAGAAAAGTGATAAAATCTTTTGTTGTTTGAGTTTGGTTTGTGAATGTATCTTGATGAAATCAAAATAGAACAAGTGTTGGCTATTCCGAAGGGGTCAATCCAATGGAAATGCCAACTCAACTCATAACTTTCCTCCAATGGTGTCTAGATGTTTAATTGATTCGTGAGAAGCGAGGGACTAGGATGAAGGTGAGGATCCAAACATACCCCTTGACAAGTCTACTAGATATCAAAGACTCACAACCATGTTCACACTCAACCCAGTCAAACCGAATCAATGTATACTACTAGGGGGAAAGAAAATGAGTTGAAATAGCATACCCAAGAGGAGTTCTCCCTTGGATTAGCCAACTTAAAGTTTAGCTACTCATATTTAAAGCAAGAATATAAATGTAAAGAAGAGGTATTATAAAGAAATGAAGATTAGAGTTTAGTTTAATGCAAGAAAACTTAAACTAGGGACACAAACATTCAATACCCATTTTAAAACTTGAAATGAAGAAACCTTCCTGCAACAATGGTGAACTCCAAAATGTAAAACTAAACTTGCAAAGTATTTGTAATAAATGACATTAAAGACATTAAATGATGCTTACAAGAGTCTTGAGAATGATTACAAGTGAAATGGATGAAAGAAATGTAAAAATCTAAGCTTTCTCTCTCTAAGTATGCCTTCTACCTAGAGATCTTCTCTCTATATTCAATGCAAAACTGAATAATCTCTCCTCTCCTACATTTTCGTCCATAGAGAGCTCCATAGGTGTGTGACAGGCTTCCAATCAACAGGGGAATGACTTGATGGCATTAGGCAGGCTAGGACAAGCCTAGCCTGCATCTCCCAGCTCTTCCTCTTCTCTCTCCTCCTCATAATTGCCCAAGCCTTCAAAGTCTAAGCATGGGTGATGGGAGGCCTGTAGATGTGTAAGTTGTGTCAAGGGATAAGTGTAGGTAGGACTCCCAAATGGCAAAGCTTGAGTTGTAGGCTGTCTGGGCAAAACCTTCTAGAAGGTCAATGCAAACCTTCCAAAAGGTTTAACTAGTAAAAAAACCTTCCGGAAGGTTTTGGCAATGAACAGGCAGACCAAAGCAAAACCTTCTGGAAGGTTTTTCCATAAACCTTTCAGAAGGTTTTTCATCCAATTTGCATTTTTCTTGATTTCTTCACCTTCCAATCCTTCCTTTAAGCCATCCCCTACTCTTCATTGATTTCAAACACTTCAATGGGGACTTAACTCAAGCCATTTTCATCCTTTCACCAACATTTACACAAAACTCCATCACTGACAAGATTAAACACATTTCTCCCTAAAATCACATCAAAATCAAGTATAAAGGGGCATAGCATCATACAATATATGCAATATTTTGTGCTAACCACAACCCCCAACTTGAGCTTTGCTAGTCCCTAGCAAATATTATTTCAAACCACAAGCTATAAATGTAAACCCCCACATGTTTATAGTAATATAATGATAAAGGTGTATAGTAATTTAATATATGTAATGACGTAGGAAATACTAATACCGTAAATAATAGTTAAAAACTTGGTTTTAGCTCGTGAAAATACGAAATAATTTGTAATAGGACTTATATCAACTATGTTTGATGTGCAAATGAATGTTGTATAAGTTGAGTTGGTTTTGGAAGGGTTTAGAATGGATTAGAAATAAAAAATAAAGAATATAGGCCAAACTAGGCAAACCATACCGGTACTGTATACCGGTACTGAACTGTACTGGTATTGTGTTCCAGAACCATTTGGTCCAGTGAGTTAACCGTACCGGTACTGTGCTCTAGAACTATACCATACCGGTACTATGTATCGGTACTGCCGAAAGAGATCTGACCTTTTAAACTAACATTTGTGGTCCATTTTCGCCCTATAAATACATTAGGACGCCTCCTTTAGCCCCATTTCGGTCCCTCTAACCCTAGAAACACTAAGAGAGGAAGAAAGAAGAAGAAAACACAAGATCATAAGGGAAAAATAGGAGGTTTAAGAGTGATTCAAGATTCAAGCCCTAGTTATTCAAGAGCCAACGTGGTATTCTCGGGAGGTTCCTTGTAAGGATGCTTGAGAAATAAATCCTTGAGGGTGAGAGGTTCCTTGCAAGGATGCTCATGCCTAAAGAGGACAATATTATATCATGTATTGGGGTATTGGTTTATTTTTGAAAAATTGTATGGCTCATTATTGGAAATTAGTCTCACGTTTTAGTTTAACTTTTTTGTTGTTCGTAAACTAGAGATCTATTAAAATGTCATGGTTTTACTTCAAAAAGTTATATATGATATTTGTGAAATGTGATCGACCGCTCTATATATTTTTCCAAACCTTGTTCGAATTTGGAAGAATTTTCCTACAGAGCTTCGTGCTCACCCCTTACTTAACAACCTTTTTAGATTATCCACTCGAGGAAGAGCTA